>OZ010593.1:76838944-77443944 GCA_963932145.1 Acanthosepion lycidas | reverse complement strand
AATGCACACTGCTGCTAGAGTGGCCATGTTTATACTGTAACAACAGCAAAAAAAAAAAAATAACTGGTATGACCAAGCTCAAATTTCAATCATGTGACCACAATAGTACCAACTATAAGCACACATAAGCAGAAAGTAGCATGACAAACCTAGATATGGCAAAAGTGCAGATCATTTTGGACTTAATCCTGTATAATGATTTGATTTTTTCTAATTTGAATATGTCATGCTAGTTCCACAGATTTAAACCACCTTCATGTCCTCCATATTGCAAATGTCTAAAGAAAGTTTTACTTGGACAGTTTTTTCCTCAAAACTGCTACTTTGTTGAACAGACACCCACGTGATTTTCCTACAATCTTAACTTCTTCAAATCTACAGCCAATCATTATCTATCATCCTTATCCTCATAATCTTCACTTCCTTGTATTTTCTCTCTCATTCGCATCACACACCTCATTCATAATTACCATTTTAACAGTGACCTTTACCTCGACTTCTTCACTGAGTGAATATAAATAAATAAAAAAATAATTAGAAAAACTAAGATGAGAATGCTGGTATCAATAGGCATCAAAGTTTTATTTATTTAATCAGTATCACCCCATGCAAGGCAGTAAAGCCACTAAGACACAAGGAGTTACTAAGTTTGGAAGAATTAGGAACAACATTATTAATAATGAGCAGGAAGAGGAAAGATTAATCAGGAAGACAGTAGATAGCAATTAATATTGCATTTAAAATTTTGCAGATTAAAGTTGATTGCAAAGCATGGAACAGGAAGGGGGTTCCACAATCAAGAAGTGAGAGAAAAGAAACTGTTAGCATAGAATTTACTGTTACAGCCAACAAGCTCAACTGTAAATTGATGAGATCTCAATGCCAGTCTAGTACTGTGCTTAATTTTTTTAAAATCTAGGTACCATGGCAAAGAGCTCATGCAAACAATTTATTTGTGGATAAAATTCCTTTCCTGCTATTTTCCTGAAATATCTCTGTTTGAGGTTATATTTTATGTAAAATAAATGTCTAATATGATGTCCAAAAGTGAATAAGGAACATAAACATATTTTTAAAGAGAGTTGTTTGATAATTTCTTTCTTTATACTAATAAAGCATATAGAGAACTTTTGCTACAATGCATTTGAAAACAACAAGTAAAAGTCAGATTGCTGTCAGTTGGTGTTAATCACTTCACAGAGGCGGGAGCTTATTGAAGTCATAATTTGATAACAACATGGCACTAACATCAGAAAGAAACAATCAATTCTGACCCAATGCCTCATTTTATTCCTTATCTTTTGCTTTGTTCATCAACATTTTTTATTTGTTCTGATAACTGCTTATTTGATAAGAGAATCGTTTTCAGTTGTGAAGTTTCATTTACCAACAATTAGACGTCATATGATATAACCAACTCTTCTAATTGTAAAGGTTCCACCCATTTCTTTTTATCATCTATAACAATCAGTAAATTCTTGGAAGTTGAAATTTCATTATTTTAGTGCATATAATTTCTAGGTTATCCTAGTAAAACTACCGTGTCCATCAGTCTACTTTGTATATTTGTGTGCATGGTTAAATAATAAATCATTTGTACTTTTTCTTCAGAAGCACCAGCTTAGCGTAAAAAGTACTAATGATTTATGATTTAAGCATACACACACACACACACACGCATCTTATCATTGCTTTACCGGATGAAGCTTAGAAAAATTTAGTTTCAATGAAACTTCATATATATATATATATATATATATATATATATGGTGGACTCTCCTACCGTGAATGATAAATGAGTGTCAACATTGAATGGTGCCTTTTGTTTTACACTTATGCATGCTAGCAGGGGCTATTGTGGAGAAAATCAGGTAAGGGAAAGACATAATTCATTTGTGCTTTCTTAAGTGTGATACTAGGCCAGCTTTGCTGCAGGCAACAAAGCCACACTGACAGATGAAATTTGTTAAAGCAGAATTTTGATGACATCGGTGCTTCAGTCTACTGTCTTCAAAACCCTTTAACTTAACAAAACATGTCTTATGCCACTCCTTTTAGTTCTATATATATATATATATATATATATATATATATATATATATATATAGAAGAGGCTAGATTGCAGTCTCAAGCCTTGGGTGGCAACATTCTTAGAGATGGTGTCATAATAAAAACACAGTGTACTTGGATGACCGTGAGTGTCTCAGTTGGGCATCAAGAAGAGCATCTGGCCTTGTAAAACCTTGCCTCAAATCATTATGACGAGACAAGGGATCCTCAGTCAGGCAGGTCCCATTTTGCTATCTGCAAGATTAATCTTATTCCTACCCAAAACAAACAAAAAGTATTACTATTGAGATTATATATATATATATAAGTTTTACTAATGTGGTTGTTGTGTGTGAATAAATTGGCTAAAATTCCTGTTATCCCAAGCTTTCGATTCACATGAGTCATAATTGCGAGTGGTGAGAAACAAAAATTAAATGTATTTTAAAAAGTAGATTATGTCATATGTTTTTTCTGGGTTTTTTTTAAAGTGCGATTATTTTTTGAAAATTAAATCAAATACAGATTAACACATCAAGTAGTGACAGAATTGTGTTTGAAATTATAATTAATGTGTTTGAAAAAATAATTATTTCTATAGGCATTCAAGAATAGCACTCAAACACTAGTTATTTTTATTTATGGATTTTTGCTTATGTCAGATATAATCTTTAGTCATTCTTTTTACAATTATATTTATAAAGTACCCTAGTGTTAGAAAGAATCTGGCTAATATTCATATTAAAACCAAATCTGGGGAAGGATATTTGTACATTAGTAAAAAGTTCATTAAATATTAGAGACACATAATGTCTATTGTTTTTAACAATAAATCTTTAAAAGAACAATACACGTTTTTAACATGTTTAAAAGAATAATACACGTTTTTAACATGTTTAAAAGAACAATTATGACCCAAATATACAGAATTTTAATAGACATCTATGTATTAATGGGTTTTATTTTTTAGTCCAAGATATCTATGAGTCTACAATGGTTAGAATATTGCTGCCACATATAGTTCAGTGCCCTTGATATTTACCTTGAGTTCCTTAATAAAATCCAAAGAAGAATCAGAAATATTATTGATCCTGATCTGGCAGCTCAGCTTCAGTCACTTTCCCACCGCCTTAAGGTTGCCTCTCGGTATTTACCCAAGACCTCCCTATGAGGTGGGATGAAACACAAGGCTGTTTTTTTACCTGGGCCATTCCGAGCCTATAAATTCCTCATAGACCTCGCATAAATAGGGTTGGGTAGCTGTCTACCTCCCCAGATGAGACTCTGCTCTTTAACAAGCCTTGTCTGCATTCCTCTCCATCTAGAGACAGTGAGTGAACAAGCAGAGTTAACTGTAATCATTAACTCACAGATGAAGAAGAGACTTGAAAATTGTAGATACCAAAATCAAATAATTTAAATATCTGGGAAGTGTTTTAACAGATTATGGGCAATGTGACACTGATACCCAATGGCACATTTTGGATAGCTAAAGAAACATTCCAAAAGCTAAGCAGAATACTAAGAAATAGAAAAACTTTGCTAGAAACAAGCAAAAGTGTACTGAACTGTTATGTGATATCTGTTCTCTTATATGGCAGTGAATGATGGACAATCTCTTCACAGCTGAAACAACAGAAATGAGGTTCTACAGAAGGATGCTGAGAATACTATTGACTGAACATATGAGCAACAACAAAGTTTAGAGAAAATGGAAACAAAAAGGAAACTTATACTTGACATCAGGAAGTGAAAGTTGAAATTTCTAAGGCACATCATAAGGAAAGAGAGCTTTGAAGATTTCATATTCCCAGGACAGATTGAAGACAAGAGAGATAGAGGAAAGCAATGCATAACCTACCTAGTGAGCTTGAGTAAATGAATTGCAGAACAAGGTTTAGTGTGTTGGCTATTCATATAATCAATGGCTAAGTTTTCTACAAGTATATTTGACATGAAATAATGGGGGTGAAAAGGTACATGCACAAAATAACAAAGGCTGGTTGATCTGCAATAGATAACATTTATTTATCAGAAATAACAAAAGGAAAGTTTAAGCATTTCTTTTCCTAGAAATAAATTGAATACACAATGAAAATTGTTAATGAATGCATTTGAGTGTGACTTGCCTGTGTCAGTGTGTTTGTGTTTGAAGCATCCACAGCCCCTTTTTGGCTTCAGTGTGAAAAGTTGATGGCACACACTTTGAAAGGAGGAAAAACAGTAAGAGAGTGTTACTTAAGGGTTCACCTGTTCTTTATGCCTCAGGGCTGCTGCTGGTAATATGTTTATGAAGGTAGTACAAAGGTTTAGGAGATATAACAAAAAGACAAAATTTATTAACAGGAAATTGTGGGGAACCATGATTATTAACATACTAAATTTACATGGCATATAGAAGAAGATGATTTCATCTATCAGCCTGCACACTTGAGAAAACTTAATAATTTAATTTTCATTATTAAATTTTCTTGAGTGCACATACTGGTAGCTGAAATAAACTGTTTAAAAAAAAAAAAAAGCAGAAAATGAAGCATACTACAGGTATCCCCTAAAAATAATGCTTGAAATAATAAAATTATCTATGTATTCAACTCAAAACACTAACATTCTTTGTTCTATTAGGGTGTCACACATGAAATGACACATTTTCAGTTGGTTGTTGATTCAATTGTCTAATGAAATAACCTCCTTAGTGTATCAAAAAAATCTTGAATTATTCCTGACTCTTTTTCTTTCAATATATTGCTACTCATGAGCCCAATGAAAATGATTACAATGAAACAATGTTGAGTAATCTTATTGTATAAGCATAAACTGGGAAAAAGAACCATTTTGCATCAAATCATTACATGCAATGAGAAATGGATACTCTTTGACAACAGTAAGAGAGTAGACAGTGGTTAGATGCATGGGAATCACCAAAACAATATCCAAAACCTCCATTGCACCCTAAAAAGTTAATCGTTACTGTATGGTGGTCTTTCAAAGGGGTTATTCATTATTGCCTCAAGGGAAAACATTAACAGCAACCTTGTATTGTGGAGAAATTGAGTGTATGCACAAAAAATTGAAAAATAAACATTCTAGGCTCGTGAATAGGGATGGCCTAATTTTGCTGCATGACAATACATGGCCACACAGTTCTCATTCAATTGTCCAAAAGATGCATAGCTTGAATTATGAAATTTTGCCTCTTCCTCCATATTCACCTGATATCTCTTCTGCCGATTATCATTTATTTCAGCATTTTAGCTTGTCATATGCAATAAGACCTTCTCCAATAAGGAAGCAGTAATCGAAACATTTGAACTGTTTATCACATCAAAGGATGAGAATTTTTTTAAAGATGAGATCAAGAATTTAGAGGTACATTGGAGAACAGTGATTCATCAATATGGTGCCTATTTTAACTGAATAAATTAGTTATTTAACATTTAAGTAGCATTTTATTCATTTTCTATAAAGTGCATCATTTCATGTATGACAACATAATATTTTACAAAACACGTTCAAATAATGTTTGTATTCTTGTACACATATTAACTTTGTAATGATGTCTGTATTATTATTATTATTATATTGTCATTTTAAATCAAATAAACAATTTTGAAAAAAACATTTTACCTCTGATAATTATCAAATTTAAACTTTTTTCTTACATCTCAAAATCAAAAATAATTAATTTGATTATGTTTCTTATTTTATCTCAGAAAAATTCTGTTGTTATTTACTAAGTATTGTAAAATTTTATAACAATTTCAAATTGTTATTGTCCTATATCTTTTTTTTAATCATTTCACCCTCAGCAAGGTGATAATACCACTAGGACATGGGGGTGGCTGTTACAGACAGTGAAAAAAAATGAGCAGGCTTTAGTGAGAAGTGAAGAAAAGAACAATAAAGGAACAGGATTTAGGAAGACAGAAGATTGTGGTTAAAATATTTAAATAATTGTAGATACAAGAAATCAGTAGGGAATACTGCAGGCAAAGAAACTATTAGAACTGATAACAGTTGCACCTTTTGATAGTTCAATAGTAAAATAGTGAAACCTCGTTACCAATCTAGTTCATTTCAGTTAGTTGCCATATATGATACACACTTAGGCGATCGTGTCTCTTGATTCATGACTGACAAGGCAGAAGATTTTCCTGCAGTAGGTTACCGTTTTTTTCCTGTAGTAGACTGGCTGCCAATAAAGACTATAAGATGCAGTTTGTCCTGCTATTCAACCCATAGCTGGTGGGGTGAGAAGAGATGGACTCATACCTTTTCCAAAGGTATTTGCACATAAGTGAATGTAATGAACCAATCTAGTAGAATGCTTAAATTCGTGCAGTCAAGACACTAACGAGAACAGCTAATCAGAACGATTATCATAAAAATACTTCTAGAAAAGACAGAGGGAAGCCATGTAATGTCACTGGGAAAGTGACTCAAATCAAAAGATTACATTACAGACCCCTTCTTTGAATTTTGCTGAGAATCTCAAAATATATAAAGGAGTACCAGACCAGATATGGCAGCAGCTGTATTCAATGCATGGACAAATGGTAGATTTATAAATGTGCAGAATGAATTCTGACAAGAAGAATGTTACTCTATTTTTTTAAATAAGAAGATACTATAGTTATACAACATAAATGAAATAAGAAAGAAACAGTTTGTTATTTATTTAATGTTGATTTTATCCAAGGTATATAGAATGCGTGATGTAAATTAATGGTTTTGTTTAAAAGGTGAACACTTTGAATCTTTAGAAAAATTAGACATTGAGCAATTACTATACTTATTTACTTTTTTAAAATAATAATAATTGCCGGATACTGCAAGAGCAGCTAACCAATCCCTGTTGCCGACACCTACTCAGGCACATTTGTATCTGTTCACCACCCATTGTACCCACCTGTGTTTTATACAGCAACCATGCTGAACAGAGTTTAGTTACAATTTATTGGAAAGAGTGCATCATCTGGCCTTGAACAAGGCCAGTATGCTCAAACCCTCAGGCTAACACAACTTCTGAATAGTTTAAAATGCAATTATTTATAAAGAACATTTACATGTCCGTATTTATGCATACTTGAATTTGAACCGACACATCTCACTCTCTTTAACCAAACTTCTAAATGATTCATTTTTAATGCAATTAGACTTGAGAAAATTAACTCCTTTTATTTAATATAGAAATCTCTAGTACATAACAAAAAGATTGAACTTAACTAGACTGGCAGCCACATGTACTTGTACCTCCATTAATATCATTGATTTTATAAGTAGAATTCTACTCCTTTGTGCATTGTCCCTTCATGATGTATTCAATCATGGCTCTCCACATTTTTCTGTCCTTTGAAGCTATTAATAAATTTTATCTTTTTCTTATCTCCCCTAAACTTTGTTCTGCCATTCATTTATTCAAGCTTGCTATGTAGGTTATGCATTGTTTTCCTTTCTCTCCCTCTTGCTTTCAATCTGTCCTGTGAGTATCAAATTTTCCAAACTGTCTTTTTTCATGATGTGCTCAAGAAATTTCAACTTTATCTTCCGGATGTCAAATATAAGTCGCCTTTTTGTTTCCATTTTCTCTAAAATTTCATCATTGCTCACATGTTCAGTCCATGGTATTCACAGTTTTTCCTTTGATTCAAACCTGAGTGAGGTGAAAAAAAAAAAAAAAAAAAAAAAAAAAAATCAGCATTTTTTATATTTGTACTGAAAAATATAATTTCAGTTGCAGTTGTGATTAAAAGCCATAAATATTTTCTTTCTTTTTCGATATTGCTTTCATGTGGATGTTCTTTTCCTGTTTGCAGATTATATCAAAAGGATCCAAGTCACTTTCTCTTCAAATGTTGACCTTATCAACGAAAATAATCTACATTGGAGATCCTGGCTAAAGACACAATTACAAGAAAAAGTTGCTGAAGTAAGTTAGTTCTCTTCATGCAGTAGAGACCAAATTGCACTGAGGCATTAATTTTTTTTTTTTTTTTACAATGATGTACAAGGCCCAAGAGCCACTCGAGGTGGGGTGTTACAGAGAAAGACGCACAATTTATCTGGATATGTGGAAAAGATAATCGTTAACTCTAGACTTGAACAGGTTAAGATTGTAGTGATCAGAGAAGTATCCTCATGGGAAGAAGTTGCTCAAGTGGAACTCACATCTCACCAATAAAATACAAAGAGAATGAGGGTGGCTTGCTACAAAATGCACAGCATGGCAAGTTTTAGCCATGAAGGTTAGAACTGGTGGAACTAAGCAGTGTAGTTTGCCTGAACACTTTCCATGGAAATAGCAATAGAGCAGTAAGAAACTTGTGACATTTCATCTGTCAGAAAGGGGTTGAAGGGTGGAACATAATTCATCACCCGCAAGGAGGTGGAGACACTTTTGAACTATCAAGACTGGAAAATGAAAATTGGTCAGCACCTTCCCATGCAGTCAGTATGAAAATGAAGATATATCATCTGCTTTCTTCTTTTATTTATTGTTTCTTATTGAAATTTTCCAAACTTTTATTGTCTTCAAAGTATTTCAATATGTATTTATATAGCATTTTTCAAGATGTGTGTCTAATAGTAAATTTTAGAACACCACAGAGTATTTTCCACATCTTAGATAGTGTACACTTTATTGAAGCACTAATTTATATATTTATTTCTTTATTGTACTCTGCATTTTTCTACTTGTAAAAAAACATTTCCTAGAGAAAGTAAACAAATCATAGTCCTATAAAAAGTAACTTCATAGTGAATAAAGCAACTGAACGTTGCTGTAAGTTGGCTTCTTTAACAGCCTGTAAAAATGTCAGTAAATCTCAGACAATATCACAGAAGTCATTCACAATAAATATGCTTTTAAAGCATTGAAAATTATACTAAATATCTAAGTACACCAATCATACAATAGAGTTCAATACTGTATGAAATAAGTTCCTTTACAAGAATTTGAACATGTAATAATAAATAAAATCACTCAAATCAACATAGAATGTGTGATGCCTACACAAGAGTCAGATTAGCCACTTTCTTGAATCTACTATTAAAAGAGAATTGTGAAAAACTAAGGAATATTCTAATGAACATGGCAAAGAGCATTCTTGCAGAAATTCAAATTAGTGTTATATATCTTATCTTAGCACTGAAAGATCATAACAGCATATAAAAAGAAGACTTTTTGGCCATATTGTGCAGAGCTTCCAGACTAAAAAGTGAACAGAGTACTGTTGTATATAGCAAATATCAAATTCATATCCATCTTTATTTGAGAAAATAGGGTTCAAGGTTATCATAGCTTTTTATTATTATAAATTAAACAGGCCATTACATACATATGGTAATAGTAATGGTAATATTAGCCGTTTCCCTACAAGGAAACATTTGGCATTCATTGATTGACCAAGCACAGTACTGCTTTTGATTGAAATTTATAAAATCTTTCTCATGAAAGAATTTTTTTTTAGGAAAATAGGTTTCTCAAGTCCAGTAGCAATTATCACTCTTTCCAGTATTGATGGGATTTCTTTCCGAATCTTTCATTTGAAGTAGTGTGGAATGTTAACATCTTGATTATATTATTTTCTCTTCAAGTTATATGTGCTATCCATTTTAGTTGTTGCTGCTGTTGGTAGTCCTCAGGTAATGTCATTTCTGTTCTTTCTTTGTGATTCTGTAGTGTCAGTCCAGAATATTCAATATATATATATATATATATATATATATATATATATATATATATATATATATACTGGACTCTCCTGTTGTTTTTGAAGTATGAAAGTAGAACAATTTAGTTCTTAGAACCAAACAGCCAGACTACTTGCATATGATTTAATTATAGCAGTGAAGTCTTCTGCAGAATCAACCACACTTTCTGGAAACACTGAGTACAGAGAACTACCACAAGGTTCCCAAACAACCATATTCAGGTTTTGAATTCAGAGTTGTCCTCCTCCTAGACCCGTTGCCATCCAGGGCTATAGGAACCAGTGTGTCCTGCTATTTACCCATAACTGGAGAACAGATTAATACCTTTCCTAAGGATATTTGTACATAAGTGAATGTAACGAACTCGACCAGAATTCAAACTCGGCTCTCCAATTCCTTGTCATTTTTAATACTTCCAAAGGGGAAATAGAGCCTTGCTGAACAGTGAAACTCTTTGTAGCCAAGCAATAAAGCACACTGAATCAAATGGTGGTTTATCCTACAAAAGAGGATATAGGTCCAATTCCTGTTGAAGAGCACATTTTTTAAAGATTTCTCAAATGTGCAGACCAATAAATGTAATACACATTGTACTACTTTTTCCAAATAAAAGTATCCACTATAATAACATCTGAATATATATATATATATATATATATATATATAGGTTGATAGAATGCTACAAGGGATTAGATCAAATGAAATCAGCTTAGATCCATTTCAGATCTTATGAGAAATCTGTAGGAAGTTAAATATTACTGCTTCCAGTTTAGGTGTGTGTTACCAAGACTAACAATTAACGATTCAAACAATTATGGTGTACAATTCCAGTTACTTACCACAATAATAATATAACCAAAGGTGCTTCTGAAGACAACTTTACAGAATCATACATAAATATGCAACAGTAATAATTTAGTCATCTCACTTGTTGACCATTCATTGTTTATCATGATTATTCACATCATTAGTTCTATTCTTGATTAACTCCTGACTACACAAATACATCTGTAGTACTTGTCTATCTCATCCATTAAACTATCCCAAATAAACTGCTGATCTTATTCCAACATCTTCACCTTGACCTGTTTCACTTACTACTGCTATACTTCTAATAAGGTTGATATTTACCTGGAATAAAAGAATGGTTAATAAATTAATGTCATAATATAAATGCAAATGGAAGTATAGATCATACAATATCAATTAAAATTATTAAAGTGTACTGGCCAATTTTAAATAACAATAATATGATAAAGTGTGGTTTTCTGTTGAGATTGGTTGACTTGTTGTTTTTTTTTTTTTTTTTACAGCTTATCAGTTCTTTGTGGGTTATTTAAAATCAGAACATATTGTAAGAATAATATTTCTTTTTGCAAATGAATATTGCATTAACAGTTTTTTTTTTTTTTTTTTTTTTAGAATAACAATGATTTTTTCCCCTACTATTTAACTCATAGCTGCGGGATAATGGATTCATACTTTTCCTAAGGGTATTTACACATAAGTAAATGTAACAATTTCAGTTGAGATCACATGGAAAAAATTTAATTCATAGGATGATATATGCACCAATAACATCCAACTTTTAAAGAATAGTTAAAGGAAATCTTATAATAATGGTTGATACATGCATATTGGAGCTGAAGTTTGTTTCTGAATTAGACTAGAGTTCTAGCAGCTGGTTGTTTTTAATTACAAGTTTTATCAAGTGAACTGGATGAGGGCATTCAACTCCTTAACTGACTGAATTGAGATTATATATTATCTGACTAGATCCAATTAGAATCTGTATGATAAATCCTACAGATATGTTGTTTTTTAAATAATTTCACACCCACCTCAAGCAAGGCAATAATGCCACTAAGATGCACATGGTTACTGGGAGTGGAAGAGAACAAGAAGATTTTAGTGAGGAGAAAAGACAATAAAAGAACAGAATTCAGGAAGACAGATTTAAAATTAAATTTTTGAAGATTGTATATGACAGAGAAGTAAGGGGGTTCCACAGGTGAGAAGTGCAAGAAAGAAAACTATCAGAATAGAACTTATTGTTACATCTAGCTATTTCAACAGTACCATAATAAGACCTAATAGCCAATCTAGTAGTACACTTAAATTCACACAGTTGGAGATATCAAGGAGGATAGCTTGTTAGAACAATTACCATAAAAATAGTTTTTTAAAAATTAGAGGAAAGCCATGTCATAGTGGTGGGAAAGTCACTGAAGCTGAGATGCTAGATAAAGACTAATAACATTACAGACCCTCTTTGAATTTTGTCAAGAATCTTGAGATATACAGTATCAGACCAGATATGGCAGCAATATTCAATGCATGAACATATGGTAGATTTATAAATGTAATAGTAAATAAAGGTTCACTTACTACTAGCTTCATTGAAATAAGTAAATTTCGGTTGGTCAGTAAAACATGCATCAGATATTATCAGCTGTTTTTATCTTATTTTAAAATGTCTTTCTTTTTCTGGTTATGTAGATACAAATATCAAATTCTGGTTATACATTTATGCTCTGTTTTACTTTTCATTAAAAAAAATATTTTAAAGAGAAAAAATTATCTCGATTTTAAAACTCTGATATATAAGTTTACAGTCACAAGCTTCACCAATCTGATCCCTTGAATAAGACCTCATGGCCCAAGTTTTCAATATTTGCTCTTGTTATAAATGAAAGAATAAATTAAAAATGGCAATAAACTGTGAGACTGAAAGAAAAAAAGAAAGGATTGTTATGATAAAAATCTTTGCATTACTGATACAGAGCATATGAGTGGAATGTCTCTTTATAGGCAAGGGAAGCCACTTAGAGAGTTTGTAGGGGCTGGAGTTGATACATGTGTTTAGTCAGTTAACTAAGGTGACTGGTGGTGATGTTGACAGCATGCCTATTTGCTGCGACTATCTAAAGTGTCATAAGCAGCATTCTTAAAAGCAGCTGTGGAGGAGCATGAGTCATCATTTTTTTTCATGTTTTGTCTTTGACTGCAATATTTGTGTTTGTCTCCTTTTATATTGTTTTTTTTTTTTATTTTAGGGGTGGGTTGTTTTGTGAGCTGGATGTAATGCTCAGAGCCCATGCACAGATTAACTTTTTTATTTTTTGCTTTTTTAGCATTTACATCCAGCCAACATGTAGAGTGAATCAGAAAGAGATCTAATTTTAAGCTGAGTTACCACTAGATAACCTAGTGTTAATGTTTTTAATGACCGTCTGTATTAGTGAAAGAAAACTTATATTTTTTAACTTTTGATTATTACTTAATTTAAACTGCACAAATATAAGAGAAATGGCCAAAAAACATCCATTTCAAAGAAATACACAAAGGAAAACATTTTTTCAAAATGAAACAACAATAATTTGATTATAAAAAGTAATCTTAACAATTGATCACATCTTTGTAATTGCTCTCAATGAAAAAAGTTCATACTGACATTATCCTTTATTTAGGAACTACACTATAAAAAAATAACTAGAAACAATTAACAAATTTTTATAAAAATAAAATGTACTGTCCAGCATAGGGATTGAGTTCATTGTTATAACAAAAGAGAGTAAGATTAGGCTTGAGGAAGCTTTATTCTGCTTAGAACAATTGATACCAGTGTAGTGACTATTTATAGTCCTCGACAAACAAAACAGTTCTCCAAAGGGAGGTAATCATAAAACAACGGAGATTACTTTATCCCATTCACAATCTTCAGTTAACCAGCAAGAGGCTTCAGCTTTTAATTGAGATGTCACTCTTGATGACTAGAATAAGATTACCCAGTGAAGCTGTATAAAAGCCAAGGCTTTTTCTCTCTAGTCAGTTTTTTGACTCTTGCCTGGGGGAACTTTTGTCATTCAGCTTTAATTCCACTCAGGATTTTTGGCAGTTTCTCAGTTGGTAGATCACCGAGAAAGTCAAGTGAAAAAGAAGACTAGGACGTCAAAAAAAAAGCAAAGACTATAGGAACAAAGAGTCTTACTTAATTTAAAGTACTGCTAGTATCTTATTTACATTAATTTACATGCAAATTTTAAATAATTTTCTCAAAAGATTTTTAGTAGATGTGCAGATAATTGTCTGGGTTTTTGCCTCTTCAACTTTCATTGTCATTTTCCTCTTTTGATTGTTGCTTAAAGAAACTAATATTTGATCCAAATAAGAACATATTTTCTGTGTAACAAATATTATGTCTAACTCTTAAAGGCACATTTATAGAAACCAGTGTTTGATTAACAAACAACCAAGTATACTTTTTGTTAACTTTTTGTGAGTTGACCACTTAGCAATACATTATTCCTGGACATTTTATGTGAATTTCACTATTTCAGAAATCACTGTGTAACAGAAGGATTTAGCAGTGAACTAGACCGAATGGCAAGTACATAGTTGCTCATATAAACAGACTTATTCTACTTAGCTGGAACATTTCTTTCTGAATTTTAGACCAAAGTATTGTACTGGTATATGGTTACTATGTGTTCAACAGGTTAATATTTAAACATTTATTTACATCATACTCAGTACATTATCTGTTTCTTTTTTTATGTGCCATGTCCTTTCAGGACATGGGTGATCATGGTTCTCTACAACCTCCTATTCCTTGTAGACTTTGGCAACCTTTTACCATTTGCCTCCCACCTCCAGTTCTACCATTTACAAATAGATAGTCTATTGCATTCTGTCCCTCATGCACTATGAGTGTCAAATTCTCCAAGTACTCCTTCCTCATATGTCTAAGAAATTTCAGCTGTCTCATTTTGAATCTAAGTATAAACTACCTTTTTGTTTCCATTTTTGTTAAGACTTCTTCATTGCTTTCATGCTCTGTTCATGGAATTCTCAATATCCTGCTGTAGAACTTCACTTCTGTTGCTTCCAGTTTTCTCTTAATCTCTGGGAAAATTGGAAATATACATGCAGATCTGTCGATATTTCTGACATGAGGTATTGTAACTATTTACACTATCTACAATGTTCCGATTGTTGTCCTCATCTTTATTGTTATATTCAAAAACTTTTGGCTATTTCCAGCTGTCCTCAGGTGATATACGTGGAAATTTTGTATCAAATCCTTTATTTAAAACTAAACTAATGAACTAAATAAAGGGTTTAATTTGAAATTCCAATGTATATCACCTGAAGAAGGCCAGAACATACAATGGCTGAAAGGTCATGAATATGACAATAAAGGTGAGGACCACAATTTGAACTATGTAAATATTGTAAATAGATACATGCAGCTGTTTTTTCTTTTATTCATATTTTTTTTAATCAAATACTGATAAACCCCTTCCAGGGTTACTTTGATTTTTAGTTTTAAGATTGTCTAATTGTCAAAAGTTTTATTATGCTTGTTTTTCTATAACGTTGCAATAACTTGTAAATGCTGAACTTTCAAGATTGATTCTTTTGATTTCATCTGATGATGCTTAAGTTGACTTTAATGTTTGCGCTTTCTGACATTTTAAGCAAATTTCTTTTTCTCTTTCTTTCTAGTTTCTTCACATCAATCAAAACCGATTAATAGTTTTTGTTCGCCATGAACTTCCCCCAAGAGCTGACGTGACATTGCTGCCCCATGACCCTCTTTTGGCAGTTGATGAAAACACAGATCAGGCAAGGAATTCTTCTGCTTTCTTTTATCAATTCACACGATTAAATCATGCAGAAAATAATGTTCAGTTATTTTTTTCAGTCATTTTTTCTTATATTGCAAAAACTTTCTATTGTTTCATCATTTTTAAAATCCGAAGACAAGACACATTTTCTTTAAATTTGAATTCACCTAAAACAATGCAGTAAAGCCATTAAAACACAATGGGTTATTGGGTGTGAGAGAATTAGAAAACAGAAGCATTATTGAGGAACGAGAACAATAGAAGTGTAATCAGTAAGACAGTAGATAACAATTGACATTGCATTTAAAATTTTGAAGATCAAATTTGGCTGAAAAGCAAGAAGCAGGAAAAAAGTTCCACAAGAAAGAAGTGTGAGAAAAGAAAATGTTAACATAGAACTTACAATTACATCTAACCAATTCAATTGTAAACAAATGCGACATTGTTGTTAATCCAGTACTGCACATAAATTCATAAAGTCTAGGTACAATAGCAAAGTACTCAGCCAAACAATTACCATGAAAGTATTTATAGAAAAGGCATAGGGAAACAACTTTACAACAATGAGAAAGTAACTATGCCAAGACACCAGATGCACTCGACACACAAGACAGTGAACCAACTTTATTAGAACTGAACGAGCAATGGATTCAATATAGTCTTTACTCATGTCAGCTGAAAATGTTAGCCATAGAAGGCACAACATTTCACTCTCCTGGAGATTAGCATCATCCATACTGATGGAAGACAGAAAGATCTCTCAGATGATTAATAGAGAGCAGTTTTGTTTTGGAGGTATTAAAATTAACAAGCCATTCTTTGCCTCAGTTAACAAAAGACTTTAGGTCTTTTGTGAGGTCAGCCACCAATTTGACCTTATTGAACTGATCAGACTTAGTATCAAGATAGGAGAAATAGTTGTGTCATCAGCATAGATACCAAGTTGAGAATTGATGCCATCAGGAAGGTCATTGATGAAAATTAGTAGGTCCAAGTATAGAGCCTTTGGGAACATTTGCATTGAATTATGATGATAAAAATATAAAATAGTTTTGAATTGATTTTTAATGAAATGATTCATTAAATTGTGATGTAACACAATCTCCTTCATGGATAAAGATAATACCTCTATTATATAGAAATCAAGATAATCTTGACTGAAACATTCATTAATCCAACTCCTGTTGTAGGAACCCTTCCTGTTTGACCATGTCTTCAGAGGTATAGGCGTACTTACAACACATGGCCAATTGTGGGTTGGTGATGCTATTTAACCCATAGTTGAGGTGGATGGCCATTGACTGAGAAGTTCATCTGCCCCTTAATAACTCTTGATTTTTGTGCTGCTGGGGTTTTATTTGCCCTTCTCACAATTCCAAGGTCTGGTGGGGCAGCTGGTTTATTCACTGATCACTCAGGTTTTGAATTCAGAGTTGTCTTTCCTGTAAAGCAGTTGCCACCAAAGACTATAGAACCCAGTCTGTTCTGCTATTTATCTATAACTGAGGGGAGAAGAGGTGGATTCATACATTTCCCAAGGGTGTTTGCACTATAAGTGGATGTAATGAACTCGACTGGATTTCAAACTCAGCTCTCCGATTCCACAATCCAAGTCACTACCATTATTCCACTGTGACTCCGTTAATGACTAATGTCTACCATAAAATCCAATATTAATTATAAAATTTAAAATTAAAATTGTGTATTAATTATAGAAATTAAAATTGTGTATTAATTATAGAAATTAAAATCAGCTATTAATTATAGAAATTGAAATCAGCTATTAATAATTATAGAAATTAAAATCTGCTATTAATTATAAAAATTAAAATCAGCTATTAATTATAAAAATTAAAATTGAGTATTATGAAAAATTAAAATCCAGTATTAATTATAAAAATTAAAATCAAAATCTTGTATTAATTGCAGATTTGTAAAAAAAAGAAAAAAAAAAAGAAAACAAAATTTGGTATTATAGGCTTATAAAAATCTGGTATCAATAATAGGTTTCTATTGAAAACCTATTAATGCCCACTGTCCTTTTTTTTTTTTGGATGCTGGGCATTAATAAGTTAATTTCTTTTTGTAAAAAAGAACACTCAATAATTTACCATACAAAAAGAGCTTCATTTTATTACAGTATATAAAACTTACATCTCTATCAGCTTATTGTCATCCCTAGAAAACATAGCATTCATTATAAACTGAATAATCACCTATCACAATGAACAATTGTTCTCTCAGGGAGGCCCCAAGCCTTTAACACCTACAGTGACTTAAGCTCAAACCAAACTTCAAGCAGAACTTATATATATATGTATATACAATATAAAGCTACTGGAAAAATGATTCATTCCTAGTATCACTCCAGTAAGTACCTGATTCTGCCTGCTATCCTCTACTTTGACAAGAGCCAGATCAAGCTGAAAATGGAGCACTACTGCCATACATGGGTGGAAGCTGCCCAGACTTCACTTTCCAGTCTTGATTTCAAAAGCATCTCCACATCCTTGTGGATGATGAATTATTTTCCATCCTACAATCCATTTCCAACAGACAAAACATCACAAGCCCCTCACTGCTCTATTGCTATTTCTATGGAAAGTGTTTGGACAAACTACATTCCTTAGTCCTACCAGTTCTACACCTGCCATGCCACACACACAATAGCAAACCACCCCCATTCCTTTTATATTCCATTGGTGATATGCAAGTTCCACTTGAGTAGTTTCTTCCCATGAACTGCTACTTTGTGAAACTGACTCCTAAGTGGATGCTTTCCCAGTCACTACAATCTTGTTCTGTTCAAGTCTAGAGTTAACCATTATATTCCCTACATATCCCCATAAACTGTGCCTATTAGTCTGTAAATCTCTACCTCAAGTGGCTTTTGGGCCTTGTAAAATGACCCTGTAAAGAAAATAAAGGCACAATAAATAACACAGTCACAGTTAATTGAATAGTCAGTTAAAATCAAATTATAACTTTAGTGTACATGTTAATCAAAAACTATTAGTGATATTATCTTTTTTTTTTTTTTCAATATTTGATAGTCATTTGGCAAGTTATAAAGTATGACAAATATTTCATAATTAATACTAATCGCACAAGTTTAGCGTTATAATATACTTCTGAAAGTATTTTTTTTAAAAACCCTTGTAAATTTTTACTCCTTTGTAATTTTATCTTCACTTTTAATAAATAATTATAATCTGTTTTGTTCTTGATGTTTTCTACCAAACATTTGATATAATTTCTCTAACACACCTGTTGCGGGTGGGGTATATAGGCCCACAACCAGATATTGAATGAGAGAAGACAACAAGCAAAATAAAGACTTGAGTAAAAAAATATATTTTATTTTATATATATTTTAGTTTATTTTTGTTAAAGAAAATGCATAAACAAAAATAAGGTTACAGTGCACAAGGCAAAAAGTTACTCTGCAAGTTCATGTAGAGGATAAGAAGAGCATTGTTCTAAAAAGGACAGTTTTGTGGTCACTAGAGAGTGTTGTCCTGAAAAGGAAAGTGTTATAGTGGAACACACCTATTCTATAGTTAATAGACTCTCCTACCTATAATAAGTAGGAGTAGTAAGAGTAACGAGTGGGTTGGTTGGTCAGTCAGTCGATGTCAGATGACAGTCGAATACTAAAGTATCAGCGACCACAACTAGATTACTCTGCGTTATACCTATTACATCAAGTTCCTAACGTTTTGTATGTCGAACCTATTTTAGGACTAACTTAGTACAAATACAAGCCTCCACTGTGAAATCACTCCACAACAGAAAGTTTATTGCATATTGTTGTTGCTGGTGAGGATGGCTGGCATGGGGAGCCTGTTGGCAAGAGCTGATGGCCTACTGGAGATGGCTGGAGCGACAGCTGATGGCAAGCTGGAACTGCTGTTGATGGCTGGAGCCATGGGTTGGCTGTCGGCAGGCTTTGATCCTAGTCATCTTATTATTTATTGCTGAAGAGGGAAGTGGGACGAGGTCGGTTGTTACTGACTATCCTAAACCTAGCTAATCTGATTCATGATCCATTCATTCATTACAATCACCACAAGAATTCATTCATCTCCATTCATCCAACTTACCCACAATACCACATACTCAAAAGTGGGTTGTGGCTACTAAAAACACCCATGACATAAAAATTTTTCCAATATATACAAATGTGTCATCTTGACTGCTATATTTAACATTCCCCCCACAAGGAATGTATGTGGCACGAGGCCGAGTTTAATGTGGGTTTCTCCAAGCCCGTAGGCTTGGCCAAAAATACTCCCTTAGAACTCACATAAGCAGATTCAACATCTGTCTACCTCCCTGGACAAAACGTTGCCCTTTGGCAAAGCTTTGACTGGGTTCCTCTCTGCCAAAGCAGACAGAAGTTGCACACAGTCAGAGATTGTCATCTTGGCTGCAGAACGCTCGTTTTTTTATGTCATGAATCAGTCTTACAACAACACTGGTCAAGCTTTTTCTTCCAGTTGTTTTTTTAAAAATGTGGGAGAGCCAACAGAATATGATACACCTTACCAAAGTATTCTGTGGATAAAGACTGATAATACCATGCAACACTCATCATGGATAGATGAATTAATTTCTAAAAATAAACATGAAAGTATAATTTAAAAATAGGATATATTTTTCAGACAAACTGTAAAAAAAAAAAAAAAAAAATGAATCTTTCTATTTCAGAAAGATCCTAAGGTCTTTATATTTTCATAAGCTTTGTTCAGTGATCTACCAAAAAATCTATCTTTTGAATGAATGTGAAATCAATTTGCTCATTTTTTTTTTTTAAATAGCAGTTTTAAACTTTCTACTTCATAATTGCCTGGGTACTTCTAAGATCGCAGAGATAAACATTGCTTTCAGGTTGATTTCAATTTATAAGTTTCCTGCTTATCAGAGGATTTTTTTTGGGGGGGAGAGTAAGATTTCAAAAGATTTTGCTTTACTTTTTGTATTTTTATTGTTCTTTAATTCTGTTTTCTTTTCAAACTAGAAATGCTTGCTTTTGAGTTCTTATTTTTCCCCATTAGCTGCAACTCTTAATAAACACAACATATAGAATAAACATTGTTATAAATATTATTACCAGAAAAGATTTTTACATTTGCATATGACATCATAATGACTTCTTTCTGCAAATCAAATATGTATTATAGAATTGTTATATTAAGCACATGGTGGCAGAACAAATAAGAAACAATTACGGTTTAAAGAAATAAGCAATTGTATTAACATAAAATACAACAAATGATAAATCAGTGCAGATGTCTTTCAGGGATAAAAAAAAAAAGTGGAGTTGTAAAAAGTGTCATTTAAGGTATACGGAAGGAGAGGGAGGAGGTGTTGTTACTTACTGGGCAAGGATGCTTTCTAACTAAGTCTGTGAATCTGGGCCAAGATGTCGTCCGACTGCTGAAATGTCCCTTTGATGAGTTTTTATGTACTTTCTTAAGCTCAAAACAGCTTTTCCAGCTTTTATTTTGGTAGGAGTGAGTGCTATTGGGTTGAAATTATGGATTGTATTGCTTATTTTTTCTATGAGTGTGTTAGTAAAAATGTATATACGGAGACTTGTGCAGTTGCTGGAATTTTAGTTCGGTTTTGGGTGTTCAGAGTGTTCATATTCAGTTAGATGCAAGAGGCTAAAGGGTGTGGCAGAATTAGAAACAGAAGCATTAGTAATGAGTTGAAATAGAAAAGAGTAATCAGGTGGACAGTAGATAGTGACATTGCATTTAAATTCTTGCAGATTAAAGTTGACTGGAAAGCATGGAGCCAGAAGGGAGTTTCCCAAATGAGAAAAGAAGCTGTGAGCATAGAAGTTACAGCTACATCTAACCAGCTCAGTTGTAAATGGATGAGATCTCACCACCTCTCACTGCTCTTAAACTCATACAGTGTAGATACCATACCAAAAAGCTCATGCGAAAAATTCCCATGAAAATTTTTTAAAAAATGACACAGAGAGGCAACCTTAGGTAGTGGGAAAGTGACTGTGGCCGAGCTGCCAGATTAGGACCAATGATATTGCTGATTCTTCTTTGGATCTTATCAAGGAGTCCCAGGTAAATAGCAGGGTCACTATACTATATATAGCAGCAATATTCTGTGCATGGGCGAATTATAGATATGCAAGAGAGATTTTGGAAAGAAAAATTGTTTTGCACGACATAATGAACTGATTTTCTTAGAAGCTGACCTAGCAATGAATTCAATACAGTCTTTCCACTTCATGTCAGCTGAGAACATTAGCCTGAAGGCACAATATGTCACTTTTCTGGAGGTTAGCATCCTCCATGGTGATGGAAGGCAGAGTGGTATCTATCAGATGATTAATGGAGAGAAGTTTAGTTTTGGAGGCATTAAAATTGACAAGCCATTCTTTACCCCACTTAACAATGGTCTCGAGGTCATTTTGTACATCAGCTATCATTTTGACCTTGTTAGACTCATCAGCCTTTTATATATATATATATATATATATATATATATATATATATACTAAGCATTACATATTTATGAATAGTTAATTATAGTTGATAATATTTAGATATCCAGAATATTATGCTTGCATATATCTAGATAAAACTGCTTCAATAAGTGTATAGAATGATACACAATTATTAACTAAATTTGGATTTGAAATTTTTCATCCAAGTGATTATTATTCCCTATTGAATTAAAAGCATTGACAAGGAAAGAAATTATGATGAAAAATTAAATACTTGGTGTATAAAAAAAATTGCTTTTTTAATCAGTAAGCTGGAGGCACGGTGGAATAATGGGTAGTGGCTCAGATTGAGGAATCCATTACATTCACTTACATGCTAATATCCTTGGGAAAGGTATGAATCCTCTTCTTCTCCCCCCCCCCCAGCTAGCAGAATAGACTGGGTTCTATAGCCTTGGATGGCAACTGGTCTACCGCAGAAAAAAATGGCAACCTACTTGCAGGAAAAACTCTGCCTCGTCAGTCATGTATCGAAAGATATATGATCACATAAATGTGTATCACGTATAACACATAACTGACTGAAGCTGGTTACAGATTTACTGATGTACCTACAAATAAATACATACTCTAAGCGTAAGTATAAAGCAATGTCTATTATTATGCATTTGTATAGCTGTGTGTCCTTTTCTTCTTTCTGTGTGTATACAGTTTATATATATATATATATATATATATATATATATAGTGTATATTTTGGCAGCATGTTTTCATTGAGCATGTTTTGTTGAATAACTTAGACAAGTTTTGTCTGCTTATTTTCAGGATATGTTCATATTCTTGGATGAGCTTTTTGGTAGTGGTATTAAAAGAAGAGTGAAAATTACCATGTTGATACAATATTGTTTTATTCTGAGTACTTTTGACATTAACAAGGTCATCCTCAGGGTGTGTGTTTTAAGACAAAAATGTAGTGTTCATTATTTTCAAAGATAAAATTGCAATGTTCATCTGAAAGTTATAATTTTACTTGTAGCGTGAGGACCGCTAATTTTTGTGCCATGTGGTGTATGTTTACTGTCTAGTGGAGGTAACTAATTATAATATATGAAAACTTTCTTTTTGAACAGATCCTATTGAAAATAAGCAGACAAAACTTGTCTAAATTATTCAACGAAACTTGCCTCAATATATATATATATATATATATATATATATATATATATATATACACACACACGTTATTTTAGAATATTACATGAAAAACATGTAAAAATGCTACACAAATGCAATCATGTTTCAATGCGTATTAACACATCTAATCAGGTGTTAGTAAATAAGTGGTAAGTAGACAATTTATTGAGATTTAAAAACAATATACACTCTCTTTTCCCAAGAAAAGGAAGAGTAAGAAAAAAAAGAGAGGCGGTTTGTTGTGTTTTTATTCAGATTAGCCAATCAGAATTTCTTTTCTTTGAATTACAGTAATCATATTTTTTAAATTTAGTTGGCATTATAATAATGCCATCCCAATCTATATTCACCTCAATTCCAATTATCCTTCATCTGTAACCCAACTTCCTTTGTAGAACTTAGGATCAGCAACTACTCATAGGACAAAAATGTGTTTGAGAAAAATAGCAGCGTACAATAAAGTTCTAAAGTAAAGCAGGTATAAGTGTGCTGAAATTCAGTTTAGAAAATATACCTGTAATTTAAAGAAAAGAAATAGAAGATAATCTGGTACACACCTCTAATTATTAGTTAGTACTAAGTTAGGCCATAAGTTTCTCAAATTGATCAATAAGCATCTTCCAAAAAGCAAGAATTTGTACCAAGAATTCATTCAAAATGCAGTGGTATCAACACATATCATCTTTTAGAAATAATACCTCACTTTTGAAATACTTTTGGAGATTAAAAGATGAAAATAAAACTCCAAAGGTCAAATGGAAAATTTTAAAACTGGCAAGGACCTTTATACAAACCTTGTTTTCTGTGTTTACAGGAAAAATACAGATTATCAGATTCTTGAATAGGGATGATTTATTAAATCAAAGATTTGAATTAACGGTTAATAGTAAATATATCATATATTTGACTCTACAATCTTGCTAGACTTTGAAATTTGACAATTGCGTCTTCTTAGATTTTAGTAAACTTTGTTGCACCATATAAGGCTTATATTTCGGTCAGTAAGTGTAGTATAATTTTTACATTAATCTTCTAGTAGTGTTGGTAATATTTAGCATAGATGTATTGATGTTCAGATGACATTTTGCAATGATTGGTTTTATTAACACCTTATATAAAGATCCTTTAGTTAACAGTTGCATTATATTTTATTTTGTATAATCTATATATTTAAATAATTTTGTTAGATCGTTTTGTTAAACTTTCCATTTATTTCTTAAATGGTTGGTTTATTTAACAACTATAAAAATGAGCAAATTATTTTTAACTCACAGGGTATGTAGTTCATAGAGTATCTTGTTAAATGATGTTCCTTCTCTCATAGGAAATGACATTAACAATGTATTACATTTGTACTGAATATGATGTCTAGATGTTGTCTATGATTCTTACATATAATTGCTTCTTAACTTTCATTTTTTCCCTTACTTTGAATTTAGCTTGGGCCATTCCGATTGGTTGATCTGAATAAAAACAAAACAAACCCTGCTACTATCTCTTCTCTTTTCTTTCTTAGTCTTCCTTTTCTTGGGAAAAGAGGGTGTATGTTGTGTCTTTCTTGCTTACTCTTTTTCTTTTCTTCCTTTTCTCATGAAAAGGAGGGTGTATGTTGTTTTTGGACCTCAATAAATTGTCTACTCACCAGTTATTTACTAACGCTTGATGAGATGTGCTAATAAGCATCAAAATATAATTGCATTTGTGTAGCATTTTTACATGTTTTTGATGTAATATCCTAAAATAAAGAATATTGCTCTACTTTTGTTTTGAGACCTCTTTTAAATTGAATGGTAGGAATGCTGGAATTGGATTCTATTCATTCTCATTTTTACATATATATATATATATATATATGAGGAAATTTAATGATAAAGTAGAAAAAATTTCCATGTGACACATTTCATCATTTAGAACTTCATCAGAAAAAAGTGATGCTTAACTGATGCAGCTAAACATGCACATGAAGGAAAGGGAACACTCGAATTTTAAACTATTAAATTTATATTTTTCTTTTATAATATATGTTTGGGTATATCATCTAGACAATTTTCTTATATATATATATATATATATATATATGAAGAAATATACTCTTAAGGTGTGCTATATTTATGCGATAAAGTGCTCAATATCAGAGATAGAACGTATGTAAATATAAAAGTGAACATTGAAGTCAACACTTAGAGGTGACAGGCTGTTTCATGCTACATGCAATCGTCAGGCCACAAGTGTTGTTTTTTTTTCTCGCCTATTTATATATACAGGTCAGTGGTGCATTGTGGGTAGTCTATTTTGGCGGTTATTTTGCCGGAAGTCGTTTATTTGGGTTAGATTATTTTGCTTGTTTTTATTTATTTTTATTTCTTATCTTATATATTTATTTATTTTTATTTAATCGGTGTTTTATTAACATAGTAAAAATTTGTATCGCTTATTTAATAGTTTTCTATTGGTTTGGGAATATAAAGCTATTTATTCAATTTTGGGGTTGATTGTTGTAGTTTATTCTAACTATTATTTTGGTGGGAGCAGTTTTTAATTTGTTTATTACTTCATTTATTTATTTGGATTGATTATCTTTACTTGTTTTTTCTAACGATTAATTTAAACCAAAACAAAACTATTAAATAAGTGATCCAAACAAATTTTTACTATGTTAAGAAAATACTGATTAAATAAAAATAAATATATAACATAAATAAAAATAAAAAATAGAAATAAATAAAAACAAGCAAAATAATCTAACCCAAATAAATAAACAATTAACTTCCAGCAAAATAACCGCCACAATGCACCCCTAACCTGTATAAATAGCTAAGAAAAAACAACAACACTCATGGCATGATGATTATGTCTAGCATGAAACAGCTTGTCACCTCTAAGTGTTGACTTCAATGTTCACTTTTATATATATATATATATATATATCAAGAAACCGTATTGAGGAAGTTGTAAGACAAAATGGAAAAATTTTTTTACATTTTGTCTTACAGTTTCCACAATAGATACATATATGTATGTTTATCATTTTAAATGTTATTTTTAGTGGATACTCATATTTGAGTAGATGTTCTGTTTATTAAACAGTATATTTATTTTCATCTATCAGCTTGAATGTTCGAGAAATCTTATTAAAGAAAAATATATGCACTCTGGCAGGATTTGAACCTGCATCCCTCTGGGCAGAGGGTGCTACCATTAGGCCTGGCACACTTTAACCAACTAAGCTACAGTGAACCAGCTGATCAGGCAAAGTCAAAATTGTACCTTTAAGCAAAACATCTCTCGACATAGATCTCTCAAAATCTTTCATATCTGCACAGTTTCATATCCAAACGTAAACAAGACAAAATTTTCTAAGTAATGGATTTGAATTAATCCGACGGATTTTTTATCCCTTTAAACCTTATCTTTAGTGGATATTTGAGGAGATGCTCTATTTATTTATTTTCGTCTATTGGTCTGAATGTTTGAGAAATCTTATTAAAGAAAAATTTAGACTCTGTAGCAGGATTCAAACCTGCATCCCTCTGTACAGAATTTTAATTATTTCACCCCAAGTAAGGCAATAGAGCAACTAACACACAGGGGGTTACAGTGTTTGAAAGACTATAAGAAAAGGAAAATATTATTAAGGAGCAAGAACAGCAAAATAACAGAAATTAAAGAGATAGAAAATAACAATTAACATTGCATTTAAATTTTTGAAGATCAAAGCTGGCTAAGAAGTAAGAAGACAGAAATGAGTTCCACTAATAAGAAATGCAAGAAAAGGAATTGTTAGCATAGAACTTGCAGTTATATCTATCAATTTCAACTGTAAAATGATGAGACTTTGCTACCAATCTAGTACTGCACTTAAATTCCTGAAGTCTAGGTACCAAAGAGGAAAGTTCATCAGAACAATTACCATGAAAATATTTATAGAAAAGGGACAGGGAAGCTACATTATTATTTTTTTTTTAAGTCTTTCACTCCAAGCAAGGCAGGAAGCCACTAGCATGCAAGGGGTTACAGAGAGTTGGGGCTAGAGCAAATAGGAGTGATAGAGGAAAGGTTGAAGAGAAGGATAGGGGATAGATCAGGGCATCTGGAGACATCGATTGACATTACATTTGAATATGGGGGTGGGAAAGAGACTGAAGCTGAGATGTCAGATCAAGACCAATAACATTGCATATTCTTCTTTGGATTTTATCAAGAATCTCTAAATATACAGCAGAAGCATCAGACTATATGTAGTAGCAATGTTATAAGCACATATATAAATTTATGTGTATAGGGCAATTTTTTTCATTTTATCATTTGGATGAGCATAGACTTTAAAAGAAATCCCACATAAATGAAGAATGTTTCAATAAAATTTACTCTTTTTCACTTCCATTCTTTTTTTTTTACCATATTGTAAAGCATTAGGGAAGACTACAGACATATTAACCAATTTTTATTTTCTCTTTTCTTCTTCACATTCTAAAACCATCCATTAGACAATTGCAGGTTTTTGGTTGATCAACATAAAAAGCTGTGAAGAGAACTCCATTAATTTTATCTTGTTTTTTTTTTTTTTTTTTTTTTGTCTGGATGTACATTGGCCTTCAGGAAGCTGTTTGTTAACATCTGCTTTTTTGACATTTGTTTCTGTATGTTGCAAGAGTTAAATACTTTTTTTTTTTTTTAACAGAAAACTATTTTGAAAGCATGGAAATATATTAGACTAATAATATTTTTTAATCTTTACTTTTATATTTTTTATCATATTCATTAGATTTTAAAAAAATATTTTTAATTGTCACTGCACTTTTTATTTACTTTTACTTGTTGAATAGTCTTCATTCAAAACAAGGTCTGCATACACATTTAGGTATGTGTGTGTAGACATAGAGAAATAATCATGTGTAGATAGGTGTGTATGTAAATATATGCACACATACACACAATGAGAAAAGTTCTCAGCCCATATTCTAAAATCTGACTATAGGATCAAACATAAGATGCGGTAAGAGAAACTTTTTTTTGATCAGCTGAGAACTTTTCAGCACCCCATTATATGTGTACATACACACACATACTGATGTGCCAAAAGTCAGGGGATAGGTGTCTAGTATCATGTAGTCTAATAAAATGCATCAATTTGGTGTCATATTGAGTCAAGTAACAGAGAGTGAAAGTGAGAGAAAAAAAAACTGGATATGGATATAGATGGGATTGAAGAAAGGATAAAAAATGAACAGGATTCAAGAAGACAGAAGATGGCGATTGATGTTGCATTTAATTTTTGAAGACTGTAGTTTTCAGAGAAGTAAGTCAATGGATGGGAGTTCCACAGGTGGGAAGTGGGAGAAAAGAAACTGTTGGAGTAGAAGTGTCAGTTACATTTAAAACAGTAAAAGAGTGGGACCAAGATGCCAATCTAGTAGCATGCTTAAATTCATGCAGTTGGAGCACCAGGGAAAAAAGTTCATCAGAGCAGTTCCCATGAAAATATTTGTAGAAAAGACAGAGGGAAGCCATGTCGCATCAGTGAAAAAGTGACTGAAGTTGAGATGCCAAATCAGGATTGATTACCTTGCTGACCATAAATGTGCTAGATGGACTCTAATGAGAAAAATCTTCTGGCACGACACAGTGACCCAACTTTCCTCCCAGTAGATGCAGCTATTGATTCAATGTAGTCATTCCACTTTGTCAGCTGAAAATGTAAGGCTGAGGAGGTACAGTGTGTTGCTCTTCAGGAGTCTAGCATCAGCCATGCTGAGGGCAGGCAGGAAAGTTTCTCTACGGTAGTTAAATGAGAGCAGTTTAGTTTTGGAGGCATTAAAATTTACAAGCCATTTCCTGCCCCAGTTAACCACTGATTGGCAGTCCTTTTCAAGAGTAGCAGCCAAATTAAATTTGTCAGCTCTGAAAGATTTGCTATTGAGACAGCAGTAAATGGTAGTGTCATCTGGCATAATGTCTACTCAGGAAGTGATGACATCAGGAAGATAATTGATGAAGATCAGAAACAGTGTAGAACCCAGGATAAAGCCTTGGGGGACACTCATATTTTTGTGAAAGTATCTGGAAGCAAACCCATTCAAAATGGCCTTTGACCTTGATAGGAATGATTGGATTAAATCAAGCAATCATCTAGTAATACCATCATCCTGGAGCTTACATAGAAGACCAGCTTACCAAACCCTGTCAAATGCCTTAGAGATATTTAGAGCCACAGCTTGAGGCTCACCATTATTATCAAGAGCTTAACATACATATTCAGTGATGGCCGTAATGTCAGCAGTAGTTCTAGCAAAACAGATGCCATATTGTTTGTCAGAGAGTAGGTCATGAGAGGTAAGATGCTTAACCACTTCAACATTGATTAAAGCCTTGAATATTTTGCCAAAGAAGAAATTAATAGGGCAATAGTTGGAGGGATCAGAAGGTTCTCCAGAGTTCTTAAAAAAAGGAGCTGCCGAGGAAAACATCCAACAAGCTGGAAAGCAAGAATCAGCAAAGGGCAATTGTTGGAGAGTTTGGGGAGAACTGGAGCTAGCTCAGGAGCACATTCCTTTAGGATGATGTCTGCTGAGATCCCGTCACCTCTGCTTTCCTTATGAAAGTCTAATTTAGAAATGATGTCTGAGACCAGTGACAGGGTTATGCGCATATCACCCAGTATAGCCTCATTTGAAGTGGGGGAAATCAGATGTGGGTACTCCAAATGAGTCATGTGTTGAGTTGGAAGAGAATTTCTGAGCAAAGCATTCAAACTTATCTGCTGTAGATGTGAGGTCTTGGGATTGAGGATTTGCTGTTGTTCAGTACACTCTTGCAGAGCCACCTGTAATCTTTAGAAGTGAACTTGCAAGCTGCTATATGTTGTTTCATTCTATCAGCAAACAAAATTTTTGCTTCTTTGAGGACACGCTTGCACCTGTTACAAGGAGAGACAAAAAGACATCTCAACCATACATATTGCTCTGGCAGAAGCGATTCCTGTGGGTTATAGTTGCCAAGTATGCAGGTGAGAAGATGAACACAATTTAACTTGGTATTTTGTTGCTGGAATGAAAGCATTGATGCTGGCTTTCACCCAGGAAGAGATCTCAGACACAAATTTTGAAGAGGATGGTTAAAAACTTCATCCTAAGGTATGTCACAAAGGAAATCACTTACTGATAACAGAAAGATATTCTGTTGGTAGTTTCTTGGATGGTGGGGGAGCAGAAAGAAATGTTTACAGACACTACTGTATAAACAGAATTGCAAAAAGGGCAGAGCTGTATGATATGACATGAGTCAGGGATAAAAGAGATTGAGAAAAGAAGCGTGTCCATCAGGGCTATTGGGGAAATACATGAGGAAATCAACCACTTGCATGAGAGATTGAGTGACTGGAAGTTATGGGTTTTGGAAGTCACTGACAGAGTGTTTTAGCCAGTTGGCATGGTGGGCATTAAAGTCACTGAACACAAATATATTTGCAAATGAGTATAGGGAGATGACTTTGTATATATTCTAAGAAATACTATCTAACATGCAACAGTCATGAGGGGAAAGGGAACAGTAAAGAAAGAAGTCATAGCTCAGTTAAGTAGAGAGAGATGGAGACACATGTAAGAATAGACTGGAGTTTGAAGAGGTAGTTCCTTAGCCAATGAGAGATGTTCAGGCCATGCATGTGGACATTAATCCTTCTGAAGGAGTAAAAGATAACCAGGAATCAAGAAATCAGAGGAGGAGATTTAAGAGTTAAGATTAGTTTTGCAGAAAGCTAGAAAATCCAGAGACTTTTGAAGAGGAAAGGTTTCACACTGCAGAAGTTGGTACAAATACCATGAATACCAAAGAAAGAAAGTTGGAGGGGTTTAGGTTTATTTTGTTGAGCTGGATTAGGCTCACATTGAATCAACATAATAGCAATACTATTTGTTAGATCTCCAAAATGCTCATCTATTTCTGGGTAACTTGGGCACAATGACATGATATATAATTCTGTTGGAATAAACTATCATTGTTGAGGCCAATTATAATGTTAATATTAACCATTTCCTTAGGAAACATTTCCTTGGGAAACATTTGCCATTCATTGATCAAGAAGCCAGTACTTTATAAAATCTTTCTATTAAAACAATTTTTCAGGAATATTGGTTTCTCAAGTCCAGTAGTAGTTATCATTCTTTCCAAGATGGATGCTGCAGATGTAGTATCTGTTCTGTGCTGGAGGCCTTCTCTCCTCCTTTGCGTTCCCCCCCATCATTGCCTAATATCTGTTATGTAGATGTGGAATGACCGGTTATGACAAGCTTAGACCAGTGGCCCGAGTGAAAACACTCGGGTCCCTATGTTAAAAGCCAATTTTGTGTCACAATTTGGCTCAGTGGAGAGTCAAGGTAAATCCTGGGTTCTTCCTCGAGAATGAAATGTTCTGTCAGGAGCTGCCTCAAGGAAGTATCTGTTGACTTGCTTTCTCTCTCTCCCTTTTCACATCTATTTTCTTGGAAATAAGCTTTTCCAACTTTCTCAACTAGAAATTCTTTTTCTAAACTTTGTTTTCTGCTCTGGTTTTAGCAGTTGATTAAGTTCCTGTCAGGTCATAGAACAGACCCAAATCCATTGCTTGTTGAGCTATTAACATTGCTTTGTTAATTTTCTAACACACTATGTTCTGGTGTAGTTTTTGGCTCATTGCCATTTGTATTTTTTGCCATTTCTGGCATGTTCAGTTTTTCCTACCAATTCTTAGTTGGCAGTTAAACACAGCATTTGTATATTTCTGTACATGTCAGTTTCCCTGTTCTACACTTTTACCAAACATATTTCTTCTACGACATCAACCTTCTACTTTGCACCTTGCTACTTCCGGCATGTCCAATTGATTTCATGCCAACAATTCTAGCCTAAGTCAACATCAATCAACATGCAAACATCTTGAATTCATTTTTATGGATTTTAATCACCATCCACAACTCAAGGATATTAAGTGATTTCTTTTGAGTTTTATTAATGAAGTTTGGTCTATTCTTTCTTCAGCGACACACATATTCTCCAGACAATACAAATGAATTTTCTGTTCATCTTCAAGGACTAATTCTTAAATCTTTTGTATTAATATTAACATCCACAAGTTTTTGGTACGGACTATATTCCTTTTGTCTAGGACAATCTTTGCTTCCTCCTTCATTAACATAACTCAGCCATTAAATCTATGAGATATTTTTCAACTGCAACTCAACTTCTTTCATGCAAGATAATATCAAAAAGAAAAAACTTTAACTAGCACTAATGTTACTGAGTTTCTTTCAAATAAACTCAATCTTTCTTTGAGGAAACTACATCAAATACATAAATACTCCCAAATGATATTTTCTACATTAAATTGTTTACATTGCTTTTATTACAAGGACTTTTTAGATTAATCATTTGCATAAACATTCTTTATAACTTGGAACAACTAACAAGCATAATTTGATATTTCTTCTCAGCACATCCTTGAAATCATTTATCCTTTTCGCATAAATATCTTTCATATGTAGCTTTTTGTTGCCAAAAATAAAATTTGGCTTTATTTTAATCAAATAACACTGCCTTGTTGTTTTGTACGCAGTTCGTTGTCAAATTTCTATCTTCTGAACAATTTTGTTTGCAGACATTTTCTCTCCAACACACAGCCAACCGCAACACCCATGCCATTGACAACTAGATTATATGGCCTCATGCGTGTATGCCACACCTAAACCCTACCTTTAACCCAAAACAACTGAAACTACAACTCATCAGATCATATCAGAGTCCAATTTGTGATGTTACAAGCCCAGTTGGGGCACTGTGTCTGGTGTTGTAAGGTTTTTGATGGATTTTCTGCTTCCATATCCCACAGAAACTAAAAAATACTGAACTAGCTGGATATTTTTTGCCCTCCCACATTGAATATGATTTAAGCCAATGTTGCTTTTCTATTACTGCAGACAATTCATGCTTGTCACAGTTATTAAGAACATGTGGTCAACCACTACAGTGGCAGATAATTCCTTCTCTCAAGTATTCTCAGTACATGCATGACATTATAGATCAAGGCATGTTATATGTCCCCACAATTTCAGAAAGGGAATATCCCATCCATGCTTCATCCACCATCTTCTCTTCATTTGAATTATGATAATTCACATAATTTAGTACATTTGCTTAACTAAAAATCTCCATAGAATCAGGAGGACAGCAGATAGTGATTGCATTTAAATTTTTAGAAAATTAAGGTTGACTGGAAAGCATGAAACCAGAAGAGAGTTCCAAAAGATCCATGGAATAATTTCCATATAGTAAACATTTATGTATGAGTAGCAGTGCACCCTGCAGGAAATGATTTTTATCTATCTAGAAACATGTATGAACAAGTGCTAAAAAAAAAAAAAAGAAAGAGAGAGACCAATGAGAAGGGTATTTGGTAGAAGATCAAAAGTAATGTACTTTCAAAATGAGACATGTTTTTCTTCTTCTATATGATATAAGGAATATGGTTTTTTATGGAGTTAATATTAGGTTAGTGCAAAAATGATGTCGTTTTTTCACATATGTTACTATGCGAGAAAACGACATTATTTTTGCACCAACCTAATTATACAAAAGAAATGTACACTTCCCCACACATATGCAACAAATATTTCCTGAAATTACAAGTTCCGGTTTCCTTTTTTATTTATATATTTACTGAATATCCTGAGGAAGTAAAGGATTGGTAGAAAGTTTTATCCTCACATATATAAAGTTGTGATTTATTAAAAAGTAGGTGTTTGTGATGGTACAAAGTTAACTTAGATTTATTCCTGGTTTAAATTTTCTTTCATGTTTGAAACTGACAAAAACATTTTAACTACAGAAAACTTTATATTAATTTCAGGTATATTATTCTAAAAATATGGTTTGCACAAGAGTGATCTATTTTTTGATTCAAGAACATCTGCAAAAACAAGACAAGGATGATGGGCATGGACATAGAGAGGTGGGAAGCAGTCGCCAACAACTTTTCACACTGGAGACATCTCATTTTAACAGATATAGTTACCAAAATTGTACAAAAATATCTTGAAATACTAAAGAGTAAATTTATTCAATAAAATCACCATTGGCTTGAACCATGGCCTCCAAACAACTTCAGAATCTCCTGCAACTCTTCTGGGTGGTCTCCTTGTTAATTTGGCGAATGCTTGCCTTCAGTTCATCTTTGGTGATACAAGGAATTTTCTTGGCCTCTTTTTCAACTACACCCCACAAATAATAATCAAGGGGGTTGCAGTCTGGGTCGCAGAAATTTTCTGACAGCCATGACTGGGTTCTCCTGCTTGTGTAGCATGGTGCAGAGTCCTGTTGCTAGACATGGGTTCCTCCAGCAACCACCCTCTTGACCCAGGACAGCACTACCTCCTCAATGCACTTGATGTGGGCCTCTGTGTTGAGTCTGAAGTCCTCGCTAACAAATTTGGAGTTCTTTTCTTATCAGAATAATCAGAGTTTTCTAAGCTGCCATACTTTTGTAAGCACCAGTAGACTTATCCAACTCTTTCTGAATCCTCTGCACTGTTACCAAAACACACTGAAATGTTCATATTGAAGCATCCAGTGTGAATGCCAAGCAGTACAGCTTTCCAAATTTCTGGTGGAGTATATTGCATTTTTTTTTTTTTTACAGATGGTGCCCAACTGACCCTACTGTATTGTGCAGTTGACAATCAAAAACAATTTGCATGTGCAAAATTAAAAATATAAAATGGTGACAATTTACCCATCGCACCCTGTATGTTCATTTTATGGTTTCTTTCTCTTTGCAGTTGGTGGAAAAACTAATACGTTCAGTCAAGCAGAAAAAGCTCAAAATCCAGTGGTTAGACAACACAATAAAAGTAACAGGAGCATCTGTAAAAGATGGTAAGAAATTTTACTTATATTCCGATAATACATATATACACTCATTCATTCACACACATTTTCAATTTATTTGTTTAAATGTTATTTTTAATGGATACTCATATTTGAGTAGATACTCTGTTTTTATTATTTACAACAAAATAAACAGTATATTTAATTATTTATAACAAAATTTCCCAAAGAAAGAAGCTATTTATTTACCAACTACAAAAAAAAAAAAATTTTATAAAAGAAATTTACAAAACAAATTGTTTAGCATTTTTGTTAAATTACCTCTCCACAGCATTTTTATTTCTTCGGAAACTTCATTGTCTGGTTTATATAATTTATGTAACAATTTGTATCCACTTTATTTTATGTTTGGCTGACATTAGTTGCCAATCTACAGGTCATGGCCCTAACCCTTGCTTTTAAATCTAAATAAATCGTTCACTCACCAATAATTTACAATTGCTTGATGAGATGTATTGATATGCATCAAAACATGACTGCAATTGTGTAGCGATTTTTTCAGTGTAATATTCTAAAATAAACTTTATATATATATATATATATATATATATATATATATATATATATACCTAAGATCCTCATGTATAACCAGCATTATTTAAACATGCATGAAAACTCCATTCACAACATACCTGTAGAAACATGTAAAAAAAAAAAAAAAAAACACTAAAAATAAGTGAAGCACTAATAAAAAAAAAAAAAAAAGAAAAAGCCAACACTCAATAATATCAACTATGAACCTGACCACAAGTGCCCACTGGAAAAAAAAATATATTCCCACGATTTGAGAAACATAAAAAGTCTACACATTCAGTTAAAAATAAAAATTTTAAAATATCCTTGATAATGGCTAATAGAATAGCCGAAAATGCTTGGGTATATAGAACATTTGGACAATTTTTAAACACTTTATGTCCAGAAAAGAAAACATTTCTAAATAAAAAGCTTAATCACAGTCATCTTTAGTGAAGTTTATATATATAAAGTTGTAGCCTCTGTCTGTCATCAAACTCCTCCTAGGGTTTTGGAGATAGACCCCCATAACTATATATATTCTGATACTACATTACCCTCTGATAAGTATATTTCATTTTGATCAGAGGGAGTCCCCATGGGGGCACAAACCCCCACTGAATTTTTTTTCCTTTCATATAAATTAAATTTAAATTTCAACAAGGGAAATGACTCCTATCTAAAATATAGGAGAAACCCAGAAGATGGCAGTTATATCAGCAAGATCATTTTGATAAAAGTTGTCTTTCCTTCATGAATAAATTATGCAGACTAATTTCAGTAAAGAAAGAAGTGATCTGTTCTCATATATTTATGTTTGCAACTTTTGTCGATGTAATAGCTGCAAGGTTAGGACAGTGGAAGAAAGTCTATGAGATGTCTGGTTTGATACCCTATGTAAAAATGAATTTTTAGTAGAAATTTGAATGTTACTCCAAAGTTGTTTCTCCGTGCTTTTTCTATAAATAGCTTTATGGCAACTGTTCGAATGATCTCTTCATTACAGAACCTACACTTGATGAATTTATGCACAGTACTATAAGTTCTCTGCTAACAGTTTCTTTTCTTGCTTGTAGAACTCACTTCCAGCTCCATGCTTTCCAGTTTAATTTAATCTTAAAAAGTCAATTGTTATCCACTGCCTTCCTTATTACTCTTCTATTGCTCTTACTCCTTAGTAATGTTTCTGCTTTCTAATTCTTCCACACCCAGTAACCTCTTGTGTCTTAGTGACTTTACTACCTTGCTTGGGGTGAAATCCTATTAAAAAAAAAACAAACAAAAAACTCTCTTCTTTGCTTCAGTATTTAAACTTTCTTTCTTACACACTCAATGTACTACCCACAGGCTCATTGAATGAACCAAATATACTACAGACTTTTGCCACTACCCTTTCACATTGGTATGTTTGGTAAGCCAAACAGCGGACAATCTGGGAAGTTACATTGTTGGGTTATGCATACCTTTTTGTAAGGCTGTTTTAGGGGCTTGGCAATTTTTATCTTCATCTGAAGTAGATTTTAAGGAGTAGAGAATTGTTGCAGAAACTCAATGGATGCTTAAGGAAGCATTTAAAAGTAACATACTAGAACAAAGCTTTATGTCTGAATTTCTGGGATGAGGAGTTAACATTGTTTACATTATTGTTTTCCTCTTCTTTGTTATCAAAACGTTCATGCTCTCCAGCCTTCATCAGGTGCTTTTTGATCTAGGTAACCTTCAGAAAATTTCAGGGTTAGATTGTTCTCATTCTGCTGCCCAGGTCAAGTGATATATTGTCTAGTTCTTATTTAATTGTATACAAGGCTATTAGAACCTCCTTAGTAAGCTAGCATAGAAATAAATATGAGAGCCATTAATAAATAAAAAGATGTGACAGCAAGGCTCAACAGCAGCAAAAGCTGCAGTAAAATGTGAAACCTCAGTAAGACTGAATAAATTTGTTTTGCCATTCAGAACTGTCACGAAAGACAAGTTTTGACTAGTGAGTTAAAGCATTGTTTCGTGAATTTGCTGACATAGAAATTGTGAGTTGAATCCCTGGAAATAGAGTGAGCACTAATGGAGCAGTACTAAATAACAACTAGACAAGATATCCCTTGATGTGCAGCAGAACAAGAACAATGAAATCCATAAAATAACTAAAGGGACCAGTTTAAAATTCCCCAAAATTTACCCAAATTGACAAGCACATGTTGAAAGCTGTAGAGTACAATGGCTGAAACATTGAGATAATATCAACAAAGATGGGTCCACATATAAATAATTTAAATAGAACAAAGCTTTTTTTTGTGGTACAAACTATACAAGTAAAAATGAACAACTATTGAAAATACTGATGCACCTCTTATATATACTGGATGTGCAGGTGGTGTAATGTTTAGCAGCTAAAAAGGACAAATCAGCAAGCAGAATTCAGGTCCCAGTCAAGTTTGTTATATTCACTTTCATACAAAAACCTTAGAGAACAGTATGGACCCATTTCTACTGTCCCAGCTATGTGCTACATAATAGAGCAGAATTGGTTCTTTTAATTTGATTGGCAGCTAGTCTAGGAAAACTCTGAAACCCGAGGAGAACTGTATGGCACACTTATAGGCATATAATATATATATATATATATATATATATATATATGCACGCGGTACTTATTGGAAAGTGCTTAATATCAGTGATAAAGCTAACATACTCAGTTGTATTGATGTGAGTTTGTTTTTATATATATATATATATATATATATAAAAAGATATATCAGCAAACAGTATTTTAGAAAAATTAGTGGCAACATCAACAAAGTCCAGTCAGATGAAATCCTAACAGATGAAATGTGTCACTTTTTCCAATTTGTCATACTATTTACATATAATATTATAATTATTTTCTTTTTTAAAAATATGTTTCCGTCACAACACAGAAATTTCTCTGTTTCAAAAACTAAATTTATAAATTTCATTATAAAAATTAAACTTAAGTTCCATTGTCAAGTGATGTAAGGAATAACTTTCTAAGAAATTTATTTAATTTATAAGCACGGAAAATATTAATATTATGTGTTGTTAGGGTTAAGGAAAATTCAATCTATTTTGATTAGGGGTGGTTGGGTGTTAATTTCCCTAGACAGCTTATATAACCAATATATGTTACTTACAAAGTCAGGTTAAGTTTAGATGGGATGGGGGTGCCTGCTAACAAACACAGATATCCGTTATTCAGCAAGTTGTCTGAATTTTCAATGACAAAAAAAAATGTTTACCATTTTTATTTATCCGTTTTTATACACAAAAATTTTCTAAAAGTGTCATTTATATCTGCGTAAGTCATATTTTTAATATTTCAATTTTATTCCTACAAATTCAAAGTACTAATAGATTATACGGTATTTTTACAAATAAATATATTAGAATTTAATTACTAGTTAATGACCAAATATATATAAAAAAAAAAAAAGACGAGTGACGAAACATACATTTTTATATTTGATCATTAACTAATGGCTGTCGATCTTTGTTAGCAGGCACCTCCGCCCCCACCTAAACTTAACCTGACTTTGTAAGTAATATATATTGGATACATAAACTCTTTAGGGGAAATAAAATCCAGCTACTCCTAATCAAAATAGGTAGTTTTGAAACATAAAAATTTCTGTTGTATTGGAATCATATTTTTAAAAAAGAAAATAATTATATTTTGCTCTACTGTTTGTATTGAGCACTGTTTTTTTAAATAAAAATAATTGCTAATAATACCAGATTATAAATTTTACTGTTCTTTCTTATATATATATATATATATATATATATATATATATATATATAATAATAATAATGGACTCTCCCGTCGGTTTTGACATATGAGGATCTGACAGCTTATTGATTCAGTTATGAAAGTTTGTGCAATAATCTTAAGTGGCATTTAAGACCCGCTAGTGATTTACAAAGGAGGCCACATATGGAGCAAGTGTGAGGATTGTGAGATGAGATCAGTTAGATTGGCTGACCTATTAGATCTTGCTCTTGCTTCTTGAAGATGATTCAGACAAGCAGATTGAAAATTGCTGAGTCCACTAAAACACTTTGATCTCCATTCTACCCACTCCAAAGATAATATATATATATATATATATATATATATATATATATATATATTATTTTAGATGCCAGTAGACATATAAAAAATTTTTAAGATGTTTTAAAAGTATGAAAAATCTAATAAATTATACTGCTCAATGCTCAAATAAGACAAAGTAATCTAAGATTTTAAGTTTTGAAGCAACACAGCAACTGTAAGCATGTATACTTTCACGTCTTCATATAAATGTTTAAGTGTGTATGTGTGCTTTATGAATGGTGTTTATAGTAGGTTTGGGAGCTATATGCATATATCAAGTCATGCCATGTTGAATATATGAAAACCAGTTGTGAAAACTTTATTTGACTTAGCAACCAATCAGAAGAGACCATACTCTGAATGTTATTTGACAATGAAACACCACTGACTGCTATTGTATTCACAATAACTGTCCAAGTAGATTTTTCCTATCTTGTGCATAGTTTTGGCAAAACACTACACTGCCTATGTTGGTTAGCAGACACACTCCATCCCATCCCATCCTAAAAAATCGCAACTGAAATATTTTGAATAACAATAAGAATAGTGCGACAAGGTAGCTGATTAAGATTCCAAAAGAGTACTTTGCAAACTATTTTCAAAGTCTAAGTGATATTAAGACAAGTGTGTGAGGCTCTATAGGCAGTACTTTGAAGGAGAATAAAGCACCATTGCCCTAGGTAGGTTTTTTTTTTTCTTTTTTTCTTTTTGCTTAATAATAAATAACTTGATATTTTCCGGACATACCTTTTCTCCAATTTCACTATGTATATCATGTCATTATGACTTGGCTTCACAAAGACTTTGGAGTGATTCCAGTCCAATGCAGTCCCATTGATGGCTGATAAGGCCCACAAAAGACAGAATTAAATAAGTGTTCAGCCTACACAATGAGGTTTTCAGATAGAGTGTTGCATACATGTTACCATCCCCACCCTTTAAACTAAGAGATTAAATTACCTGTCACAACCCAACAGCGTGGGACAATGGTAGTAAGATCTCTGGGTCATAGGTCTTCTTTTTCCATTATGATTGCTATCATAAAGTTGAAGAATCACTAAAATGTATGCCATGTGAGGAATGATACACAGTGGAACACATGCTACTGTAAAACAATGACTTAAGTCCAGTACAAAAAAAGTACTATCAAACAACTTGAGGAAACTTTTCAACAGCATTGACCTGTACATATAATCTTTCTTTCTTTCTTTCTTTTATGTTCCATGTCTTTTCTCTCCACCTCTATCCCTTGCAGCTCTCAACAAGTTCCTTCCCTCTGCCATCACATTCTGTCATCCACTTGCTTAAGCCCACTAGGTATGTCATGTTTTCTCTTGTCTCTCTTTCCCTCTATTCGACCTGTGAGTATCAGATTCCCCAGGCCCTCCTTCCTCATTATGTGCCCCAGAAACTTCAGCTACTTCTTGATGTTAAGTATAAGCCACCTCCTTGTTTGCAACCTTTCTAAGACCTCATTGTTGCTCACGTGCTCAGTCCATGATATCCTTAGCATCCTTCTGTAGAACCACATCTCTGTCGCCATGAGTCTCTTCTTCATCTTTGAGAAAATCATCCAAAATTCACTGACATAAAAAAGGACAGATGTCACATATCCTCCTGTCTCACAATACTCTGCCCAACCTTTGGAATGCGTCTTTGGCCATCCCAATACACCTATGGATCTCAGTGTTGCAGTTACTATTCTCTATCAAGATGCTTCCCAGAAATTTAAACTTCCATGTCTGCTTGATTCTAGTGTTTCCAAACTGCGAATTGCATTTTGGGCTCATCTCTAGTGATGACTATGCATTCCGTCTTGTTGTTTATGCTTAGTCCCTTCGTCTTGATCTCTATCGCTACCTTCTGTAGGAGATTTTGTAATTTCTTTTCTGTGTCTGCTATCAGTACTGTATCATCTGTGTATCTTAAGATTGTGGCCACCAATGCACATAATAATACAGTTCGTAAAAGAAGCAGGACAGTACTCAAAAAAAATACAAAATGCAAATATGACCTGTCTTGTACATACTTTTAAATAACTCAAAACTAACTACCACAACACAAGTACCCAAATCAAATCAAAAATAATCTTTCTCTACCAATAGATAAAATCCTAAAAAATTGCCAACTCATCATGAACCTATGTTATTTCAACATTTTTATAAACAAAATTTCTGATTACTGATGGGATTGTGTCTGAGAGTTTCAGCTTGTCTGTTCTTAGAGATTTGAATCTGATCCTTTCCAAAGTGTTTTACCTAAACAATCAATACATTTCTGATATATTGATGATGCTTTATTAATATATCCCCACAAAATGCTACCTGACTGTAATGAAAAATAGGGTGAACCTGACAAGAGACCCAGAGTTGGTTGTATGTGGTGCAGTAAGCACCAGGACTTATGTCATCTTCCACAATTGGCTGTTGAGAAGACATTCAACTTAGATTAGGTAGCGCTGACAATATTTGCCTACAAACGATACTGGGCATGTATTAGTCAATAGTCAGCATTGGTCTGGACCTGAGAGAGCTATATAGCACCAGAAAAGTGCTCTTGACATGCAAACCATCAGAGTTTTGCATCAAAGTTTTGAGTTGGAGTTTTGTGTCAGAGTTGGTGTTTATCATTTTACTTCATCAAGAAAACCAGATAAGATGAATACACAGACCTGTAAATACACTAAACTAAAACAAAGAATAGAATTCACTTATAAAACAAAAACAAACAATATATTACCTTTCCTACATATCATGTTAAACCATACAAATAATGACCTAGAACCTAGTGTCTATCATAGATCTACTGATAAAAAGGATCATGTAAACTTCTATTCTCATTGAAATAACAAAATAAAACCTGAAATAATTATCACATACTATTAAAGTGTCCACAGAATTTGTAGTCCTCAATATTTATACGTTGTGGCAAAATACACTAACAGTACTTTTAAGCTCCTCAAATACCTTAGTTATTTCATATTCAATGCAAAACAGAATAGAAATAAGATAATGAATGATGCAAAAAACTTAATGAATCAAGATACATTACACTAACCACCAAATATATCACAACTTCAATTGAAAAGAATTTATCTAAGCTTAACATAAAATTTGTTGCAACTACTTCTAAAACAATAAGAGAATTAATACAAAACAAAATAACAATCTAAAACCTGAAACAGAAATTGACTCTAAGGACTGCTACAAGAAATACATAGGTGAGACCTTGAAGAATTTAAATAAAAGATTATATGAACACAGAAGCACAGTGCATTAGTCATTTACTATAATGAGTCTGACCCTAATTTTAATTAAATTCCTACTTTAATTAAATATGAAAGCCATTTACTAAGGTGAAAATATAGTGAAAGTGCACTGATTGCTAAATCAACCATGGTAAATTTGCAACAAGGTTCTTACAACAGTTGCCATTTTTTTTCCATTTTATAAAAAAAATGAAAATCTGACTTTGATATTCTTTTAAAAATCAATTATCATTTTTTCAAAACTTATTTTAATAGAATCAGAAATTATAATGTTTATTTAAAATATTTTGAACCAAGCTTAACTTAGCTTCTGCACTGAAAAAATGTAATTTGAAAATAAAACAAAGCAGGTCATAACCTTTTGCGTCATTTGACAGGTGACAAAAGACATTTTCATGATGTTTAGATAACTTACGGGGGGGAGGGGGATAATTCTTTCTATAGATGGAAGAAGGAAGTGAAATTATTTACATTTAAGTGAACAAGTTATTTACCTCGTTACTTTTAAGGAAAACTTTTGGCACTCGAATTTTTTAATTTTTTTATACTTAGCTTTTATCTTTACATTTATGATGCTTTATGGCAAATATATTCTAAAGAAATTAAAAAATAAGACTGTTAAGAGTAAGATTAAATTTCATAAGAAAAAGGTATCTAATTAATTTATAGGTACCTTTCTTATGAAATTTTATCAAAAGTGTACATAAAATACTATAATTTTATATACATTTATTACATTTTACTGTGTTATTTGTATTTCCATTCATTTTATTATTAATTTTGATATTTCATTTATGGAAAAATGTTATAACTGAGATTAATATAAAAATAAGATCATATAAATTAAAGTTTAGCAGTAGTTAAATTTCATAAGATGATACTGATGCTTATAGGTACCCTTCTCAGTTGAAATTGAAAAATCAAATTAACTTCTCTATATGTGTTTCACAAAAGTAAAGGCCTTAACAGCGGAGAACACTGCTGAACTCAAATAATGCAACTTAATTGTATTCTGGTTGGTCTTCTGTACTTTATAATTACCGCCCAATTATAAGCACAAAATTACATTTCTTAATTACTGCGGATCTTCTGATTGGTCCAAATGATACAATATTCAAAGCATTAGACAATGATAATCTCATAAGGACACTTAGAAAAGTTGATGTGGCTTTTAACTAATTTTATAATATTTTTAAAAAACTTAATGTAAAAATCTATTATAATTAAAGAAATAACATAATTGTATTAAAAATTCAATTTTCATTGAATAAAATTTTTTGCTTTCAGAAAATATTGTCCATATTCATAAAAACAACTAAAAACAAATAAAAGCATTTGAAATTAAATATCTTTGTTTTATTGAGTTTTGTATGTTACAATTCAGAGCTGATTTTCAGGTACTGCAGATCCAATTAAAAAAAACAAAAAAAAAACAAAACATGATTTGCATTCCTCAAAGCCTTGTGCTTTTAACTATTGTAATCACTAAAGTTGATGGGCTCGAATTTCTAGAGTTTTTCATAAAATTAGTTATGGGGGTGTTAATAAATATAAAAAAAAAAATATTTCTGCCATGAATTTAATAAAAAAAAAAACATATTTATAATAATTTCGATCATCTGTAAATAGTTTCTGAAAGTTTCATTAACATCCGACAATTATTTTTATTTTTGCAAGATTTTCCAAATTAATGCGTGTCATACAAAAAGAAACGTGCTAAAAATTGTCTATGTTATTTACTAGTCCCAGTTGGTACAAAAAGAAACAAGGTTTTTTTTTTTTAATCAAAATTTAGAATGTTCTAAAAAGAAGGAAAAATTTTTAAAAATAATTAAAAAAAACTTTGGTCTTTCCTCTTCATAAAAACACAAGCATTTAGACAATAAAATTTTGTTTTCATAAAGTTTGCCGTCTTTTTCATCAGACCATGCTCTTTTTTTTAGCGATTTTGTGGAGGTACTTACTTAAAATAAATGATGAAAATGAAAAAATCATGAGATTGACTAGACTTTGTCTATCTGATAAAAAAAATTAAACTTAGTAGCTTAAAACTCAAAGATTGTTTTAGTTTTTAGATTGTTTTAGTCTGGTGAAGTCTTTCTAGAGGCACAGAAATAGGCAAATTAATTTTTGGCCTTGTCTACTATCTCTCCTTTTTTAGATCAAAGATTTCACCCATCATATAAACTTTTTCCTCTTATCTTTCCCTTTGTTTGCTGTTGTTACCAATGTATCCTGTTTCAATCCTTAATATATGCCAAAGTTTCATATTTGTTCTTAGATGTGGCTGTATATGTCTGCTTACATATGGAACTGATGTGAAGTTTTTATTGCAAATAAAGGATTGTTTGGTTCATTATTTACATTATTCGGACTATTGTCCTCATCTTTGTCGCCATATTTATCACAATGTTTTGGCCATTGTACGCTCCGGCCTTCTTCAGGTGGTTGGAATGTCGAACTGAACCCTTTATTTCGCTCACTGGGGTAGACTGTTCTAGTTCCACGTGCCACGTTTGATGGATGTCAGTTATCAGGTGTCCTCAAGGACACATGGCACAGTGGATAAAGGCATTGGTTAGATCCAGTGACAGGACCCAAAGAGTGTGAGTTCAATACCCGGTTAAGGCAGTGGATAAGTTGGAGATAACTGATAACTGACATCCATCAAAACATGGCATGTGGAACTAGAACAGTCTACACCAGTAAAGTGAAATAAAGGGTTCAGTTCGACATTCCAACCACCTGAAGAAGGCCTGAGCGTACAACGGCCGAAACGTTGTGATAAATATGGCGACAAAGATGAGGACAATAGTCCGAATAATGTAAATAATGTACATAATACCTCATCTCAGAAATATAGACAGATTGTTTGGTTTTCTTTAATTTTTGTAATTTTACCCTTAGTTTTCATATAAGTGGAAGATTATCACTCTTGTATTCAGTCTTTGAGTGTGTTTGAGAGCAGTGTTTCTCAAGTTTTTCTTCTTTGTGGCCCATTTTTGGTGTCAAAAAAATTTCTGGCTCACATAAGCACAAATAGAAATTTCACATAATAGGAAATACATTTTATTTACAAAAGTAAAATGTAGTTGAACATTTAAATCCTGACTGATGACTAGTGTCGCCAAGCCCATTTAAAATTTCTCAGGTCCACTTTTAGGCCTAAGGGCCCACATTGAGAATCACTGTGTTAGAGCACAAAATTGGATTCCTATTAGGTCGGTGCAAAAATAATGTCGTTTTCTCACATATGCTACTATGTGAGAAAACGACATTATTTTTGCACCAACATAAGTTATTTGTCAATCAAGTTCTCTATTTGGTTTCTGCTGTTTTTTCTTGGGTTCTTCGAAGTCTTCAGATGTCTTGGTGGTTCAGTGCTGGCTATTAACTGTACACAATTGAACCCATTATTTTCCACATTCAAAGCCTGATCCAAGTGTTGTATGCTTCCCCATCTTTGCATTTAACTCCCCCCCACCATTAGGATTTCTTGTTACTCATTCTGATATTTAGTATTTTCTAATATCTTATATTCCTCCTTTAGTCCTTCGTTTTTGTATGTGCATATGCCATGATAATTGCCATATTGAACAGCTTCCATTTCAATTTCACCAGAAAGACTACTGCCAGTACCCAAAATACATCTCCTTTTGCCATTCTCCAATATAGTGTTCATCTGTTTCATTACTTGTGCACCAGAAGTGAAGTAAATGTTTTTCCTTATTTTAGCTGGGAGATCTTGCCCAGTTCTGGGGATCCAAACCCTGCAGCAGCACCTCCCTCATTTCATTAAGAGAGTATAGTCAGTGTAATATTGATGCCAGTATGACTGTGGTTGTGGAGAATGTACAATTTTTTTTTCCTTGGGCTATATGCATATATATGTGTATGGTGTTCTCCATGTTAAAACAACCTTGTGTTACATTGGGCCTCCATGGTGTGGCTGAGGGCTGGGTACAGATGCCAGAGTATATAATTCAGTGATCATCACTCATAAAATCCTCTTTGCTTCTTGTTTCACATATACCAAAAATGTTAATCTCTATGACTCATTTACAGAATCTCACAAAGCAAAAAAAGCTAATGAACCACATAATTAACATTGGATAAAATTCTGCTTGAAGAAAATTGGGAAATGAACATGAGAATATTGCAAAAGTAAAATTCTTTTAGATGAAAGATAGTAAAAAAAAAAAAATTATAGACATTCTTTGAAGATGAAGAACTCCTCTCAGAATCTGAAAGAAAATAGGATAATCTCTATTGCTGTTTGATATAATTAATTTTCTATAGTGCAAAGTGAATCATGCATGTTTATTGATCAGATTTATTCAAGCCAGAAAATATTCTATGATAATTTGCAATGTAATAGAAATGAAAATATTGAACAGAATTTATCCTTTAAAAACTCATTCAAGACTCACTATCTGATTGAAGTTTCTTCTCATATTCTAAACATTTCTGTTCATGAAAGACATTTCACATCTCTTGAGGATTTTGCATTATAAAAGATTGATGAATTTCAAAATGTTCTCTTTCTTTCAATTTATTATTTTTATGAGTGTTTAGAATTTATTTATTTCTATTTATTTAAACATTATTCAATAACTGTCTGTGTTCCTGAGATGAGATATCTAACTATTTACAGTATTTACATCGTTCAGACTGTTGTGCTGATCTTTATTGCCATATTCACAATGTTTCAGCTGTTGTATGCTCCGGCCTTCTTCAAGTGATATATGTTGGAATATGACATCTCTGTCACCTAATGGGGAGAGGGGAAGGGGAATTAAACTAAAGAAAGTGGCACAGAAATAAAAGTGACCAATTAGTATACATCCCCTAGCTAAGTTAACTTGATGGAAAAAAACTAATGATAAAACAAACCTAAACTATGCTATTTTGGTTGGGGTTACAAATGTTTGACACAGAGAGTTCTCAATATCCTGATGCCTAACTAGCATCAAAATACTACTAGGTCAGCTCCTTTCACTCAACACAGACATGCAAGACTTACCCACCTTTTGCCAAATTCTGATGGAGGGAACCATTGCCTTTCCATCCTAATCATGACTTTAAGCTGACACTTAAAGTACAAGATCAGTTGCGAAGAGGTAAGTTTCTCATCACCATAGAATTTCTTCTGTCAAGCCATCCATGTTACAACTCTCAGAGTGCCTAGCAAGCAAAAGAACACATAATGCTCAGCCTTAGTTAATGACAGTATCACATTGCTACAAACAGAACTAGCCTCGAGGACAAAGAACTTTCTGTGCAGCATGCGAACCATGATATCATCAATAAACTTGCACAATGGGACTACAACCCTGAAGTGGACAAAGGTTTGACCCATCATCTCCAACCAACCTACTGCAGTGAATACAGTTTGAATATTTTTCTAAGCCCACAAAACAAAGCCTTTTCCAACCAAGAGGGTGTTTCATATCACAAGTGCATGTTGCCTCATCATTAGTGAGACATTTCAACCTGGGTGCCCAGGGCCATATGGAGTAAGCCACCTACTTCATAAAACTGAGTTTGCTTATCAGATCATCTTGAACAATAACTAACAGGTGATATAATGACATGGGATAATGCCTGAACATTGGAGAGGCCATTCATCGCCCGTAAAAGGTGCTTGACAGTCTTCCTTCCAGAATTCGCCCTCACCATCTGATTGCTGACACATTTGATCTAGAAATGTGATGTAAAGTGTATGTTGATGAATTTTGATGCTAGGGATACCCAGGCCACTTTCAGAAGGGTGGGCATAACAGATCTCCTGAGCTACCTTGGGGGGCCTTGCCTTTCCACAAGATGGAGAACTAAACACTTACTAATATCATCAGTATGGTATACAGAAATGGAAGTATGGAGAGTTGGCAAAGGAGAAGAAAGATTCTTCTGGAACCACAATCAAACTGTGACCTCAATCGTCTCCCACACCTCCAACCAATTCATTTCCACGAGGAGACCAAACTATATGCCAATTATCGTGACCAGTCCATCCAGCCAAAGAAAAGACTGGGAAGAGAAACTCCTTTCCACATGCCAACTTATGATGGTTGATCTTGGCTCCTGTCACCATCTCTTTGTCGACTTCAACAATCTTGACTCTGCTCGACACAAAAACTGAAACATCATCAGCATAGGCAGAGTACCAGGCTGAGGTGGTAGTACCAGGTAGGGAAATTTCACATAGGACCAAATTCATCTTTAACTGGTAAGAGAAAGTCTCTCATGCAAGAATGTACACCAATGGTGAAAGTGGACACCCATGATGAATGGAAGGAGACAATATGAAAGGCTCTGTTCGGATCCCATTCACTTCTACCAGTGCATCAGGGAATGCATACACAAGTCAATATGGCCCAAAATCAGTGCCATAAAGGACAGCTTCCAGAAATGAATGAATGGTCAACCCTACTGAATACCTTGGACTGATCTAAATTGATCAGTGCTGCTTCATTATCACCTTGCTTGAGGATCAAGTGTACCAAATGAAGGAAGTCCTGAATGGTCCTGCCCTTCACAGCACAAGTCTGTTCAGAGCCAATTAGTCCAGTTGTTGTAAATCAGTCCAGCAGAGGAATAAGATTGGGTGACTGCCTCAAGTACAGTTCATAAAGTAGATCATCTAATCCTGAAGTTTTGTCCTGGCCAACCAGCTTCAGTGCTTCCTAGATTTCCAATTCTGTGATGAACACCCAGCCATTTCAACCGCCTCAAGGTGTGGAAAGTTGGCCAAATACACATTTAACTGAACAGATCCTGAAAGTAATCACATAAAGCCTCACATATGCTCACAGTTGTTACCACAGTCTTCTTGATAAGTAAGGAGGCCAACTCTGCCCTAGCTAAGGCTACTTCCCACTATCATGAGATTTAATCATCTGATCTAATTATTCCTCACCTACCATTTGTGCTGCTAATCTAACTAGATTGAGTTGACGACTATAATCAGCAGCAAACAACAGAATTTTGGATTTTAATTTATCCCCCCACATATTCCCCAACCACAGTCCTCATCAATTCTCACTGTAACATTAGTAGCAGCTGGTCCTGGAAATCTTGTTCACCAAACAATGATGTATTCAATTTCCAGTAACCAGCTATCTTTAGGCCTATTTAAGTTTACCCAAACCCAAATGAGCCTATGATCTGTGTAAACTATCAAATGAAAATTTGGACAACCTAAGAGCCCTACATCAACACTTTTAACTAAAACTCGGTAAAGGTAACTAGAACCTACTACTGAAGGTGAACTGCCATCATTAGTCCAAGTTCACACTACCTCCCAAAGTTGCTCATTATGATACTTATTGACAAGATCAAACTTGTTGATAAAATCCTGAAATGGCTTCACATCTGTGTTGTCAGTATCCAATCTTTCCTCTATATGATCTAAATCAGAATGAAGGACGACATTCCAATCACCTACTAACATTATCCAAAAAGATGTTGTCAAAAACAGATCAAAACAAATCAGGACACTCCACATAATCATTGGGCACATAAACCCCGATGAGACAAAGAGCTTTATCCTTTATGGTAATATCCAGCATGCAAAGCTTGCTGACCAGATCTGCAAAGACAAGAGCACACACTGCATCCAAAGACTTTCTCACTGGCCAGGAAACAACAAGGTTGCGAGTTGAAAACCAGGTCTCCTATACACAACATGCATTTACATGCACTGAAGATTGCAAGCAAGCTCCACCCTGCAAGCTTCTGAACTCAGGCTTATCTCACTCTTGATGGTGCCATCAAGAAACAGGCCACTAAATGTCCCAGGGAAATGTGAATTTTAAAATTCTATAAAGGGAATGGTGTACAAAAAGTGGGAGTCTCCCTGAACAATATTGATTTAATTTTTATATCATCAAAGAATATCAATGATGGAAAGTTGAAAAAGCATCATTTGCCTCTTGTAGTATCATCCAAATTTTCTGTGATCCTTGACCTGATGGCACCGCAGTTAAGACACTTTTTGCTTTTGGAAAGTTTCTGGGGTCTTCAATACTTTTTTTCTATTTATTCCTTTTAGTTTTAAGAGAGTTTTTAATTCATTAATCTTTCTAGTTTGAGTAATGACTTTTTGTTCCCGTTCTGGTGACACATGTCTTCCCCAGTATAATGAAGACATTTAGATTAGCTGATGGGCTGCACTCTCATTTTTGCTGATAGGTGTTTGAGCATGGGATGGGTTAGTAGTGTTGGTAGGTGTAGGCTTTTTATTTGCTGGAGATTTGAGAATGGGAGTCTTCTTGTGAGTGGTCATTTTGGATGGGGTGGGAGTTAATGATTTGGTTATGGGTGGAGTGGAGCCATGGTCTGTTTTTTGGAGTGATGAGGAAGATGGTGCTGAGGAAGAAGGGCCATTTTTTCTTGCTGATGATTCCTCTTGTAATCTCTCTACTTCCAATGTCTCTTTCAGTTTCTGCAGTTCTTCAAATATAGGATCATATTTGATCCATTGCTCTCTCAATTCGTCAGCATTACTGGCCAGAGTATCACCCTTTGTACTGGTAGAGGGAGTGAGGCTGTTTGTGTATTTATCTGTGGTGGCTTCCAGGGACAAAGATCCTGAAGCTTCCCTTTAGTCTTTCCAATGACCTACCATTCCCCCTTTTCCTTCTCTGCAACCACACAAGTGGTGGGCAAAGGCTTTTCAGAGAACAGAGGCTGCAAAATGGACCCAACTGGGGGTTTTACCACACTGGTCCTGGTATGCCCATTACAGGCAAGACAGGAATAACAGACTTGGCTAAAGTGGGATTTTGGTCAACTAGGACCAGAACTCCAAAGGCCTTTTTCTCTGAACAGGAAGAGGAGAGGCAACAAGTCTCTCCACACTTCCAGCATGTTGGTTTATGGCTGGTCACAATTACCAGCATTTTCTGACTTTCTACATCCAGACAGTTGGAGACAGAGATAAAGGCTTTGCAATATAAAAGTTCCATCCCCAATTCAAGTTGTCAAAGGTAGCACTGAATATCTGTCCAAATTGAACCAGCTAAGCAACCAAGTGTTCCACTAAGACCTGAGAAGGAACCTTGAATACTGAAAGGTTGGAGCTTCACCTGCCCTCATATTTGGTTCCTAATAAGAGTTCTTAAGCAGACTGTGACTCGATTCTTATACACAGTCAACAGGCAAGGGCAACAGTACATTGCACATGAAATATCCCTTGCCTCTTATGACTCTTTGGGGTTTAACTTCAAATTAACGTCAATGACTTTATAACTGTATCTTTCATGGAGCAACAAATTTTGTATGAATGCTTGTCAAACAAAGACTGACAATTCTTTTTTCAATCTTCTGTAACTCCTCAGGATCTACCAAGAGCCCATCTTCTTTGATAAAGTGTGCATAGCTCTTGGCTCTCTCAAGGAACTCTGTGATGTTGATATTGTACTTTGGTGGGGATTTCCAACATGAGGGCAAATCCCTGGCCTTTACATTGTCATTTTTTATTGTTGCTGCTGTTCTTGTTACTCGTTTCAGTTGGCAACCCTTTTTCTTTGTCTTGAGTTTGGCTATTCTCTTCCTCCATACTTTTTCTTGTATCAAATTTATTTTTTGTAATGGCTATCTTCTCAAAAGTCAATGTTGATTGAGTTTTAGTGTTTTTATGGGGTGGGGTTAGGGGGAATCTTTCTTTTTTGACCCAAACAGATCTTTTTTAATCGATTGATATTTGTCAGCCACTTTGGTATTTTTTGGTTACTTTTTTTTTCAATGAAAAAAGGGGAATTTTAAAAAGAAAAGAAAACACAAATAATAATCTTAAACAGATACACAAAAAAAAACAAATTTAACAAGTCTAACTAAAAATAAAATAAAAAGACCAATGCAAGTTAATTAAACAAAAAAGTTGACATCAAAGCTTAAAAGTTAACTTAAAAATATACAAAGTCTTTCTACAATAAAAAGGGAAAAAAATGACAAATTTAACAATGTAGAAACAATAACAAAAAAGACAGATGAAAAATGTTTAATGTGTAAACTAAAAAGAATAAATTTACACAAACAACTTAAATAAAACATACAAAGATTTTTTTTAAAAATTAGAATAACAAAATAAAACAAATTATGAAAAAATACTACGAAAGGAAAATTAAAAAGGCAACATGTAAAAAATAAAAAGGCTTGCTAATAGCTGACATAACACGAAAATAAAAGTTTTCAAAATGAACAAAACAAAATGGACAAAGCAACATGTAAAATATTATGCCAATAAAAATTAAACAATAATTAAATGCAAATAAAAGCTGGGCAGTGGCTAAAGAAAAAACACATGTAGAAAATAAAAGTGACAAACAAGATAGACGAAGTAATATGGAAAAGATTAAACAAAAAGATTAAGCAAAACTGCAAAAAACTATACTACAGAGAAATAAAAAATTTAGCTTACGCCAGGTGTTAAGAAATAAAGAAGGGACTAAAATTCAAACAATTTAACAAGAAAAAGAAAGATAAATCAAATGACTAGCAAAAATTTAAAAAATTACACTTGAAACAAAAAATAAGAAGAATACAACTTAAGGTTGAGTAGGGTGAAAAATTATAGGAAAAATATTTAAAAAAAACTCTCACAAAAAAGCTGTAAGAAAAATTAAAGTCAAAACTTAAGTTTCTCGTGGGCAAAATAAAAAATGTAGTTATTCAGTAGCATGACAAAAAGTTGAAATGCTCTGAACAGAAAAATGTTAATATTTATTGAACACGAGTACAAATAGAACACAAGGCTAATAATGAGGAAAGGGGAAGGTTGGTCTTCATCTGTCTTATACTAAAACTTAGCTAACCACAATCACTGACCCAGACATACCGCAATAACACTTGCACCAAAACACCACATTCATTCTTACATTTCTTACTACAACCATCATAATATTAGGTTGGTGCAAAAATAATGTCGGTTTTTTACGTTAAAAAATACGTCAAAAACCGACATTATTTTTGCACCAACCTAATACCTCAGAGACTCTATGAAGTACTAACTAGTCCCCATATGTACAAATTTGTCTGTGGGGATTGGGGAATACAAAAACAACTTTTAAAAATTCATAAATCCCAATGAATATTTACAATGTAAAACAAGATTTATTTACAAGACAAAACAGTATTAGAAATAATCCCTCCCTCCCCAAATCACTAAATGTGGCAAGAACATCAGATAACCAGTTAGAATTAATGCAGAACTTAAATAATCAAAAGGTCACTCATTCAACTGAACACTCACAGAAACACATCCTCACTCAAACACAACAAATATGAAAAACCACACCCAAAAAGCAAATGACAACCCACATCTACCAGATAACTGATCTCTCTGGTCAGCCAATGAGGGAGGGGAGGGGAAATTAAACAAAGAAAGTGGGGGCATAAATAAAAGGGACCAATGAACATACATCCCCTAGCTAAGTTAACTTCAATGAAGAAAAACAAACCTAAACTAACCTATTTCAGGTAGGGTTGCCAATGTTCAATCCAGAAAAACCCACAATCTTAATGCCTAACAAGAATCAAAATATCACGCCAAGTTAGCACCTTTCACTCATCACAAATGTGCAAGATTCACCCACCTTTTGCCAAATTCTGATGGATTGATTTGTTTCCTTTCTGTCCTAATCTTGACTTTGATGCTTAAAGAACAGGATCATTTGGGAAGAGGTGAACTTCTTGTCCCTATGGAATTCCTTCTGTCATGTTGTCCATATCATGACTCACATAACACCTAGTAAGCAAAAGAACATACAGTGCTCAGTCAATGGTGGTATGATATTGCTACAAACAGAACTGGCTTCAAGAACAGAGAACTTTCCATGCTGCATATGAACCATGATGTCTTCAACAAATTTGCACAATAGACCTATGATCTAAGAATGAAAGAAGGCATGATGTAGGGTCTCTACCTCCCTGCTGTAGCAAACACAGTTTGGAGACTTTAACAAAGTTTTTTGCTGACCCAGGGGTCCCTTGAATCACCAGCCAGGTGAGGGATACCTCAGTATTAGTGAGACATTTCAACCCAAATGCCCAAGGCCAAATGGAGTGAGCCTCCTGCTTTGTCAAACTGAGACTGCCTATCAAATTATCGTGAACAGACCCTAATACCTGATATAATGCCTTACAGAACAATGGCTGTATGTTGGAGAGGCCATCCATCATCCACAAAAGGTAATTGAGTGCAAGCTGACATTCTGGGAAGAAGGAGCCTTTGCCTTGGGGTAAACGGCTGGCTTCCTCCTCACACAAGCACATACTTCTCAAGGATGAAAAGTTTTTACAAGTGTCTTCCTTCCAGAATTTGCCATTCTCATCTGATTGCAAACATCCAGTTTAGGTAAGAGATGCAAAGCATATGTCAATGAATCTCAATGCAAGGCATACCCAGACTGCCCTCAGATCTTGCAACTTACATTGGGAGCCTTATAAATCCCAATAGAGTGGTAGATGGGAGTGAAAGTACGGAGAGTTGGTAAAGGAGAATCAGGTAGATGTGTAAGCTACATACTTGTGCTCTCCCCTTCAAGGAAAGATTCCTTCAGGACCACAGACAAACTGCGACCTCAGCCTTCTTCCTCACCTCCAACCAATTCATTTCCAAGAGGAAATCAGGACCGAACCAGATACCAAATATCTTGAATGGCCCATCCATCCAGAAGAAAAAATCTGGAAAGAGAAACACCTCTCCATGAACCCATCTGCAAATCAACAAACTTATCAGAGTTGATCCTTCCCCCTGTCACCATCTTGTACCCTCTAGTTTATTTGCTGACTTCATCAATTTCAGCTCTGCTCAACACCAGAACTTAATTATCAACATGGGTGAAATACCTGGCCAAGGTAATAGCACCAGGTAAGGAAATTTTGTGAAGGACTGGATTTGTTTTCAATTTGGGAAGAAAGGAGTCCAATGCAAGAACATACAGCAAAGGTGAAAGCAGATAACCTTGACAAATGGAGTGAGACAAAATGAAAGGTTTTGATGTTACTCAATTCAGTTCCACCAGCACACCAGAGGATGTATTCAGAAGTTGGATCCAAGTGCAAGAATATGGCCTGAAACTGGCAACCAAAAGGACAGCCTCCAGAAACAAATGGTCAACTCTATAAAATTCCTTGGACTAATCTAAACTGAGGAGAGCGGCATCACTATTGACTTGCTTGATGATTAAGTGTACCAAATGAAGGATGTTGTGAATAGTTCTGCTCTTTACAGTACAAGTCTGCTTGGGATCAATCAGACTAGGGAGCCTGCAAACCACCAGCTAAGATCTTGGCTAAAATCTCTGAAGGCCAATAATTATCTATCCCATCCCCACTGTTTTTGTTCTTGTGAAGCAATTTGATTTCACCCCTGGTGAAGCGTTGAGGTATAGACTCCTGTTTCATCATTGTAAATCAGTGCCAGCAAGGGGACAAAGACATGTTTTGGGGTTGGGTGTAGCAAATACTCCATAAGGTCATGAACTTATTTGTCTCTAAGGCACTGTGCAGTCTGGTGGTGTTTCCATAATTGTGTCTTCACACGGTATGTGTTGGATCTTTTGGTGCAACTAGACATTGACTTTTAACTGTTATGTTGCACTATTATACAGACTCTGGTTCTCCCAACATTATGGTGCATGGTCAAGTTGTTAGAAAGTTCAGTTTCTAACCCTGAGACCAGGGTTCAAATCTCATCATGGTCAATTAATCAGGAAGGTGACTTCTTTATGCTATTGGCCTGGGAAAGTGACCCAAATGTGTAGCATCTTTGGAGAGCCAAGTTCCAATTCCAGTCAGGTTTGTTGTATTCACTTACATGCAAATACCCTTGAGGAAAGGTGTGAATCAACCTCTTCTAGTTAATTAGTAGCACTTGTATCATTAAATCATTAAAATGCTGGAAAACATTCTTACAATCTGAAAATATTTTCAAACTTTAAATAACCTGTAAAGGGTTGATGAACCATAAAAAACAAATCACTCATTCAAACATTTTATCAATTCACATTTGGTAAATTACATCTGTAAAACATGTAATTTCCTGTTTTAATTAACTATAATAAATTGCAGAAATCTACATCCACTTGAGGATAATCAGCAAAATTGCAAGACCTTTAAGACTGAATTGTTGTTTTAGAAATCAATTTTATATAAAAAAAAAAATTATATTCAAAATTCTACGCTCCCTTTTGAGAATTGTTCTCTAGTTCTTTACTGATATTTAATAGAAGCTCTCAATGTCTAAATGACTGTTTGCCATTGGTTAAAATAGATAGATTTTCATATTAAATGCAAAATATTTTATACCATTCTTCATAGCAAAACTATTCTAATTTTACCAAATTTGATGGAATAATCTGGTTTTTCACTTGACCAGTCATTTCTCTACCAATTTTGATTAGCTTTGGCTGTATAATTTGAGTCATTGCTCTGTTAAAAGGTGAAACTGGATTTTCTTACCTTAATAGTTTATGGTAGTAGCCTAGCCATTGTTCATTTTATAGTGACAAGTTCTCTTGACTCAAGCACAACACACTTCTTGTATTTGAACACTGAATTAGGCTAATTTTCTGCCACTGATAGTTTTAAATTCTTACCAAATGATATCTACTTTGCTTGCATTTTACCACAATAAGCTTCTGCTACATGAGCTTTTTGCAAGAGCCAGAATGTTTTCATTTTAAGCAACAATTTTTTTTAGCTCATCTGGTTTTTCATGCTAATTTTGGCAATATTTGCTTTCACCCCAATGTCAATCATGGAAGTCTGTAGCTTGATAACATCTTCAACAAGTTTTATTTTAGTCCTGCCCCAAATTTTTCTGAGACAACCAAGCTTAGGCAGAGATAGTATTGCATATTTCTTCTTGCTTAATTCAACATTTTCTTTTTACTGTGCTTAGAAAGAAATCTAAGGTTTTGACAAATTTTATACATGCTTCCTTCATTGGTTTAATAAAAAAAATGAAAATTATTAGAACAATTTTTCATCTTGAAAGTTAAAGTACCTTCATAAATAAAGATTAAATTTACACTTTGAAATTGTATAGGTATAGACTTTTGCAAAACTAGGTTTGAGTAAAAAATAATTTTAAAAAAATTAAAAAAAAAACACTATTATATCCAAGACATTGTATTTCAGTTCTTTTTCCATTTTTGGAAAGTTTCAGTTACAAGGTGTAATATTTAATGCAAATATTTACCATATTCTATTGGTGAGAAGTAAAATCCATTCAAGCAGCTTCTTCCTGCAAACCACTGCTCTGTGGAACCAATTCCCAAGAGGATGTTTTCCCAATCACTACAATCAAGTTCAAGGTTAACGATTACCTTCATCTTCTATCTGCATAAACTGCCTCTTAACATAACCCTCTACCTTGAGTGGCCCCCGGGCTTTGTACAGGTTGAACCTTACTGTAAAAAAATATTTTAAAACAATTACAAATAGCCAGCAGTTTTGTGGGTTTCCTCATTGGACTGTAGACTTTTGTAAACCACTGTGTGTGTGACTGTATATATATATATATATATATATATAGGCATTATTTAAAGCTTTTGCATGATTTATAAGCAGAATTCTGATTAAATGTAAATGCCAATGTTAAAGCTTGTGTGAGTGTTTGAAGCACAGATATAAATGTTAATGTTAATATTAGCCATTTCCTTGTAAGGAAACATTCAGGATTCATTGCTGATTTGTAAAATTCTATTAGTACTAGGTTACAAAGGGCTTCACAATCAAGCAAGGTTCTATTTTCCTTAAAATACATTCACATTTTCTCAAAAGGCATATCTGCTCAGTTTCCTATCTGATGTGAAGCTCTATACATCTGAACAATCAGAACCCACTGGATCAGATGGTGGTTTATCTTATAAAGAGGGACACAGGGTTGAAATCCTGCTAGAAAGTACATTTTCTTCGTTAAGTTTTTTGGGGTACACAGGGAGGTAGACAAAATAAACACTGTTTAAATAAACAGAGTGTTTACTTAAATGCTGGTATCCACTAAAAATAATCTTTGAAGTAATAAAGGTATGTCAGCTTAAAAAATAAAATCTATTAATTCAAGAGGTAATATAGTCAAATCTCAGGTGAGCAATGACTGACCATAACTTCTAGTTTCATGCACTTTCATGTAATCATCAGGCAATTGGTAGCTATAGCTAATAAAATAGGAACCCAAAATAGGCAAGTCCAAGATGGTAAGATAATCAAACTTGCCAAGGGATGGGTAATCTATCCCGCCAAGATCAAAATAGCCGAAAACCAGAAAATAAATAATTTCCACCAGAAAAGGCTTGCCAGTGTGATAAAAAAAGTGCTCAATACCATAGTGAACATTAGAGGAGCTTACAATTTCAAGCAAAAATGTACTCTACAATACTGGGCCACTAAAGCCACCCACATCAGAGCATTTACAATTGGAAATAAGAATAAGCAGTCTGCACACTGGAAAAAAAGGTGTGCAAAAGGGAAAGATGGGAAAGTAACCTACCTAATGAGCTCATATAAATGGATGGCAGAACAGAGAATAAGAGGGATAGTGAAAAAAATGTTTCTAAAAGATACAAAGGATAAGAAGTCATGGAGAGCCATGATCACCTATGTCCTGAAAAAGCAGAAAAAGAAGGATATTGTACAATATATGCATATTGTTCATGAAAATTAGCTACAAATAGAGGATTCAGATAATTTTTACAGGACAATATTCTAGCAGATTAAAATGTTGGTTCATGAATTTGGTGACATAGTAATTGTGAGTTCAATCCTTGAATCAGGTAGTAGGTTCTTGAATTCATTGGAAACAGGACAAGCAATAACTGAGCAGTACCAAAAATGTGAAGATGATCTATCTCTAGTCTATCGGTCGTAGCACTCCAGAACTTTCTCTCTAGCCCTTTGTAAAGTTTGTCTTTTTGCTATATCTCCTAATCCCTGTTTTTTAAAACCTGTTTTTTTTTTATATTTTTTATTATTTCACCCCAATGGCGTCTACTGTCTCGCCAGGCCACAGACACTATGTCTGCAATTTTGTCATAGGCCATGATTTGGTCAGATCCAAATGCAGTTAGTAGAGCACGCTTTATTTGCTCAATGTCACTTTTCTGTTCTTTGCTCAGCTGCCTTTCAAGTGCAGTGGAGAATCCGTTCAATATTCATGATCTTGCATAATTCACAGACCAGTTCCACGTTCTCGATCCACTCAACCACAGGCTGTCTACTTGTATCACCACCTAATTCAGGGATCAGTTTTATGTTGAACGGTCTTTCCCACATCTTAATAGTGACAAAGTAAGTGCCAAAATAGCTTGTTGTAGTAAAGAAAAGAAAAAAAATGTCTAAACTTGTAGTAGCAATAACCATACATTGAATATGGTTGCCATATCGGATCCTGCTGTGAATCTATAGATTCTTGACAAAATACAAAGAAGGGTCTGTAATGTAATCAATCCTGACCAGACATCAGTCACTTTCTCACTGACATGATGTGACTTCCCTCTGTCTTTTCTACAAATATTTCCATGGCAACTGTTCTTATGAGCTTTTTTCTGTGGTGGCCCAAATATCTGAATTTAAGTGTGCTACTAGTCTCACCGTTTTGGTGTTAAACTAGTTAGATGAAACCGCCATTTATACTCTAACAGTTTCTTTACTTGCACTTCTCACCTGTGGAACACACTTCCAATTTCTTGCTTCCCTGAAAACTACAATCTTCAAAAAATATATATGTACCATCAATTTCTATCTTCTTGAACCCCATTTTCCTTTCCTCAGTCATCCTCACCAAAGACTTCTGATACTCTTTCACTCCCTGTAACCCCTTGCATTCTAGTGGCATTATCACCTTGTTTGACATGAAACATTTTAAAAAAAAAAAAGAAACTTCTAATATCCTTCCCAAATAAATCAAGCTTACCTAGCAGTTCAAACAGTTCTTTGTGATGTATCTTGTCAAATATTCATAATCACATCATTAGATCCAGCTTTTATATAATCAAGAAAAATTAACTAAAGACTTTAAAATATTTCTTTCTCTATCTTTTATCTTATATATAAACTAGCAGTATAACCCATCTTTACCCAGGTTTTTCCTTACTAGAAATTTTTGCTGTTCAGTTGGAGCAGTTTAAGTTTAAAGTCAACCCACCTGAAAATCAATATTAGTAACAACAATTGGGTGCAACTGAGATACATCTCCAAATGGAGGGTTAACAATTTGAATGGAGGGTGGCCCTGAAAAGGAATGTTTTTGCATTCTCAATCTTGCAAGGAAGGAACCTCTTCCTTGGACCCTCACAATAATAATATACAACAATTTTTATTTATAATTCTAATAATCTCTCTAAATTGATTGTACGCTGTTGTTTTTACAGACATTAAATTTTGACTTTGATTTTTGTGCAAGGTGTAAAAAAATCAGTTTTTTTTCAATTTTTCTTCTTTGAGGTTGTAATTTTTTCCAGCCAATTTGGGCACAAATCTGGCACTGAAGAATTATCTATCAAACAAAAATAATTTCATCAAAATCGAATGAAAACTGTGGAAACACATAAACAACATCTAATCATACACACACACACACACGTTTTGAGAATTATAGACATAGATAGGAGAGAAAAACAAAAACCCTCGATGTGACCAAATTACTCTTCTACAAGCCTTTAATTTCTGTTTATAGAATTATTAAATATATTAGCTATCCCTCAACTTGATTATAGAAATCTCATTCAAAATCCGCTATCTTGTTAAATGTTATTTCTTGACATTTTTTTTAAATATTGTTCATCCAATAAAAGGATCAAGAGAATTTCCTTCATTAGCTTATGAATTTGGTGATATAGTAATTGTGAGTTCAATCCCTTGACCAGGCAGTGTGTACTTGGACTCTGTGGAAACAAGGTGAGCAATAACTGAGCAGTACTAAAAATAAGAACAAGTCTATCGATCATGTTACTCCACAACTTAATTGATCTAGGCAATACTCATCAACAGGTAGGCAAGTTAGATTTAAGGCTTGAGGTTTTCTTCAAGAGCCACTCAAGATAGAGGGTTACTGAATGATATAATAGGAATGAAAGAAGAGGCAGTAAAATGTGAAGATTTTGAGGCTATAGAGGATAGATACTGATTGACCCATGATTTGAAAAAATTCAAATTATAATGTTCAGCAAAACATCTGTATATGGTGGTCTGTTCCATAAAGCAGCAGTTCTTTAGAAAATAACAATCTGAGTGTAACTTCTTCCTTAGTGGCTCAAAGTACTCATTTGAAAGGAGCATTATTTTTTTCTTTCCTCCAAGAACACTACTTGAATCAGTGTCTTATTGTTTCTCTTTTAAAATTTAAGAAAGATGATTCTCATTAATACATAGAAAAAGACTCAAGAAGAATGCCAGTCAAAAAAATTTTTTTTTCAACAAAAAGTTTAAAATATTAGTGTGTGAATAACAACATTTAACCTAAAATAGACTTCACTTTTTAAACTGAAACCAACTACACCCTTCCCTTCCTAGATATCATGTTACATAGAAATAATAACAAACTCAATTTTGATGTTTACAGAAAGACTACAAACAAAAATAACCTGAACAGATTCTACTCAAACCACTCTTCTAAAATTAAATCTGGAATTATTATAGGTTTCTATCTGAGAGCATTAAGAATCTGCAGCCCCCAGTATTTACCTAAAGAAACATATATAGAAAACATTCAAAAACCTACAATACCCATATCATTTCATCCACAACGCAAAAAGAAAGGCATACAAAATGTACAACTGAAATAAAAATAACACATTCCATAATAATAAATTACATGAAAACAGATGCCTAATACTACCAACCAACTCCATCACGTGCACTATCCAGAGCAACCTATCTCATCTAAATAATCTAAAAATAATCACAAACACTTCCAAAACCATTATGGATATACTCAGATCCTCAAACACTAATAGCAATAATATTTCTGAAGCAGGTTTTATAAAATAAATTGCCAAACTGTACCTCCCAATATATTGGAGAAACAAGCAGAAATTAAAAAAACATATCTAAGAGCCGAAGAGACCTCACAAAAAACAACTTAACTAATGCACTAATCATACATAGAAATAAATTCAATCAATTTTAAAAATGCTACAATCATAAAAAAAGAAAATAACTGACTCAAAAGGAAAATCCTTGAGAGCACCACCATTAAATATTATCCAAATATTAATCTATGCCCAGGTTTCTTCCCAATATCATCCTTCACTAACTAATTTACTACTATCCCAAGACAACGTACACAACTGTATCATGGAAATCAAAAGAAAATGGATGAATCCGTTAATACAATAATAAAGACAACATTCCCACACAGGATAATACTTGATGTAATTTTCACTTGAATATAATAACATTTTCTAAATTCTTCTAGTTGCTAAGGACATTTTGTTTTGTTGTTAATAGTTACTTCGTTTTTAATAAATTCATTTGATTTTTGCCTTGAAAAAGTCCACATTAGACAAAATGCTTCATCTAATAGTACAGTTTTCCTATTGTCTTTTACCTTTATACGTTACAAAGTGTCTGAGTTTTTATTATGGAGAGGTTAATTGACAAAGACCAAAACTGGGAAGAGGTAAGCAAAACTGCCAGGGTAAAACACAAACTTGGAAATTTGGTAACCGAAATTTAATGTCTCTTTTAAAAATGATCTTCCATGAAATACTGAGGGGATTTATTACTGCGGAGTTATTAAAACATACTTATTGGTTACAATGAGTTCAAGCTGCATTAAAAATTCAAATAGCAACAAAGACATATGACAATAGACTGTATTAAACTAGTTCTGATATATTTTTTATGATAATGTTCATCCTGTGCCCAAGAGCCACTCGAGGTTAAGGGTTACAGAGTAAGGATAGAGGCACAATTTGTGGGGAATATAGCAGTTAATCCTAGACTTGAACAGGTTAAGATTGTGGTGATTAGAGAAGAATCCTCTTGGGAGTCAGTTAAATTACTATAGACAGTGCAAAATAAGTTGGTTATTTATTCGTTCATTCTTATACTGTACTTTTTATTTTTTTTTTTTTATAAATCCTGTACTAAAATATTACAATGTGAAAGTAACAATTTTTAATTTTTGTGTGTGTTTATTTTTTCATTGAATTCAATAAGAGGCTAGAATAATCCTCTTCCAGTTTCCAAAACTTTTTGTCATCAAGTAATTTCATGTGCAACATAATTCAGGCCTTCCAGAATTGATGCCTCATATTCAGTGATTTTGACATGCATGCAATGAAAAATGAAATAAATAAAACTTTTAGATGAACATTACTTGCAAATTCTTTATTCAGAATTACTTCTGTAAAGACTCGACATTTGTTTCCATTCACAAGGTTTACTTTAATTTCATGGGAAGATATTTTTCTCTGAATAGCATAAACATTGATTTTTTTTTGCAGAAAAAAAAAAACAAAACAAAACAAATCCCTCCCTCTCACTACTAAAAAAAGACCAGAAACGAAAGTGTCCAGGTAATCTCTGGAGGCCTGCAAAAATGATGCTATTTAATTTTGTCAAAAGAAATGAATTGCAAATTTCAGGTTGTCTGAACCAATATTTGTATGATGTGTATTCACGTGTTAAATTTGAGGTTTTTTTTTTTTTACTCTCTCATTCTCTTTATTCCTCTATTTTTCTCTCTTCTCTCGTTCTATGTTTATTGAATAAAAGTCACTCATGGTCACATGTTAGTCTTTTATTATACATGACTAACTGAAATGATATCTTATAATTTACTACTAAGGTGTGAGGATTTCAATATTGCACATTTACTTTATAGTCTATAAAATATAAATGTCCATTACAAACAACATAGTTTGTGCTTTCTTCTGAAAGATCAATAGATAGATAAATTGATAGATTCCAACAAAACAGCTGTGCCACATCAGGAGTAACACCCTGTTGCTGGTACTATATAACTGAGTACAATCTGTTGCATATTACAGAGAAAACAAGTAACACAAAGTAACCCTGACTTGCTCTAAGAAAGGTCATGATATTGATTTGAATAATATAGGACAATAGCTTAGTGTATTAAAACATTGGCTTGTGAAGTTGGTGACATTCTAATTTTGAGCTCAATCCCTGGACTTGTTACTCTGTACTTGGTCTTGGTGCAAACGGCAAGCAATAACTGAACGAAACTAAAATTAAGAAGTCTACTTTTTATTTTTAGTTTCATTCAGTTATTGCTGGGTAACAATCATTAGCAAGCAGGCAGGTTAGATTTAAGGTTCCAAGTTCTCTACAGAGAATTATCTTCAATAGCCTAGTGGATTAAAGTATTGGTATGAGAATTTGGTGACATAGTAATTGTGAATTCAATCCCTGATTTCGGTAGTGTTTTCTTGGACTTGGTGGAAACAGGGCATACAATAACTGAGCAGTACTAAAAATAAGAACTTGACTAGATGTCAGTAGAATAAGAACAGTTTATCTCTGTAGATTGAATAAAGAGTTCAGTACAGAATTCTTTGTAGCTTACACAGATCAACATACACCTGATGAAGGTCAGAGGTCACGACAACTGAAATGTTGTGATAACAACCACAGAGATGAGGACAATACTCAATATGTAAATAATGATAATCTTTCATCCCAGAAATTCTGACAGAGAAACATGTATCATTTTATGTTTTTGACTTTTTTCAATCAAAACAGAATCTTATTTTATGATGAGCATTTTAGTTCAGTTAAAAAAAAGAAAACTGTTGAAAAGAAGAAATAAGTTTTAAATGTAAGTGCTTAATATATAAGTTTTATATTTCTTCCTAGAGAATAACAAGACAATGAATCTATAAACTTCTGGGTTAAAGTTAAAGAATTTGAAAATTGCCATATGCCTTAAAAGCCTTAATTCATCATTTTTTATAGCATTCTTAATTTCAGGAATTGAGGATTTGAAGACAATAAATCACTTAATATGATTTTATAAGAAGGGGCACTGAAAATCTCTCAGCCTAATTATCAAAATCTAACCAAACATGAAAATGTTATTTTTTATTTATTAACGGCCGCTTAGTCAAGCCAGTAACCATGCAGCACCCTCCCATAATCCTTGTTTTTAAGTCTGTACCAAATAACAGAAACAACATTAGTGTGTTGGCTACTTCTATAATTAATGTATAAGATCTCTGCAAGAGTATTTGACATGAAATAATGGTGTTGTAAAAGTATATGAACAAAATAACAGAGACCGATTGATCTGCAATAAAAGATAACATTTATTTATCAAAAATAACAAAAGGAAAGTTTAAGAGTTTCTTTACCTAGAAATAAATGTAATACATAATGAAAATTGTTAATGAATGCATTTGAGTGTGACTTGCCTGTGCTGGTGTGTTTGTGCGTGAAGCATCCACAACCCTTTTTGGCTTCAGGATGAAAAGTTGATAGTACACACTTCAAAAAGAGGAAGACAGAAAGAGAGAGTTACTTAAGGGTTCACCTGTTTTGATACTCTCAGGGCTGCTGCTGATAATATGTTTGTTATGGCACTACACAACATCACTTGAGGACTTTCAATGACAGCAACAACTAAAATGGATAGCACATGTAGCTCGAGGAGAAAATAATGACTTAATCAAGATATTGACATTCCATATGACTTCAAACAAAAAAAATTAAAGGAAAAAATGATTAATAATAAATAATTTAGTCCCAACTGTATTTGAACCCAGTATGAATAGGAATGGCTTCATCCATTCTTACCACAGTTCTTTGATTTATTGCTATCTTTCTATGAACCTTGAAGACTGATGTTACAGTATTACATGTAACTAAATGAGAAAATAATGACATAATCAAGATGTTGATATTCCATACTACTTAAAACAAAATGTGCAGAGGGAATTCCTCATCAATACTGGAATAAGCATTAACTTGAGAAACTTATTTTATTGAAAAATTGTTTTAAGAGAAAGATGTTATAAATTTCTACCAACAGTGGCACTGGCTACTCAGTCAATGAATGCAGAATGTTTCCTTATAAGGAAACAGCTAATATTGCCATTATTATTAGTGAAGTAAATGTAAAAACAAAAAATAGCTAAATAAATGATTTCAAATATATTTTATGAATCTTAATGGCTTCATAAAAATATATACTTACTGATGCTTTTAGTTTTTAGTCTGAGATAATAATTGTCAATTTTTCGCACAAAGCTAATTTTCACTGTTATTACCAGAAAAGCATTATTGTTTTGTTTTTTTAAGATTTTCCAACATTGTTGATTAAAAATATAGAACTTACAGGATTTACATTGGTTGATTGATGTCTACTTCAACAATTCTGCCAATTCAAAAACTATGATTAGCTTGTAATTAATGAAACAATAGCTGAATCCATTTGTTAATGAGTATGTGAGCTTATATGCAATTTGATTTTATAGATTAAAAAAGTGTACATTAGGAAAATTTCAGAGTGATTTATGTTATGGAAATTTATTGATATAAAGACGAATCATAGAATAAATTGGATTTAGCATTTCTCATATATACGTGGTGATATCTAAATATTCAACAAATGTGACCATAAAGTCTGTCTGAATTTCTGGAATGAGAACATTATTTATATTCAGACTATTGTCTACGTCTTTGTTGTTGCTATCATTATATCTTGGCCATTGTATCCTCCGGCATTGATCAGGTATATATCAATCTGGATAACCTATAGGGAATTCCAAACTGAACACTTTATTTAATCTACACGTATAGGCTGTTCTTATTCCACTACGCATGTCTAGTGATATCTTGTCTAGTTCTTATTTTTAGTACTGCTCATTTATTGCTTGCCTAGTTTCCAATAAGTCCAAGTACACACTACCTGGCCCAGGGATTGAACTCACAATTACTATTTCACCAAATCCATGAACCAACACTTTAATCCACTAAGATTGCTATAGTGATTCACTATAGTTACCCAGATTGATATAGATCTGATGAAAGCAGGAGGGCACAACAGCCAAAGAATGAAGATAAGGACAATAGTCCGAATATAAATAGTGTAGATAAAAAAAAAAAATTACTTACCTTGACACTTATTTTTCACTATCCTCCTTTAAGATAATCTGTCAAAGAGTACAACTTATAAAAGTTAGTTTGTGTATGTTGTTAAAATTCTCTAAACATTTGAATAATACCTTGTGTATGAAGACATACCCCTGTAAAAAAAAAATTTTGAATGTGGCACCACTAAGTGTCATGCAACAAAATTAGAGGCAAGACAATGATATCATACATGGCTGATCATGTATGGCAGGAAAAGGCTAGACATCAACTCTTTTTGAATGAAGTAAAAATACTAGACAAAGAATGCTGGAGAGTCAGACATCTGAAAGAATCCACATATATGCTGGGCTAGGAGGACATTCTTAGTAATGCTAACAAAACAAATATGATATGGGAGTCATTAATAAAGAAAGAAAGAGAAATGACAAAAAGGCTTCAAATGCAACAGTAAGTGCAGTCAAGTGTAACAAACAGCAACACTCATCAGCAAGCAGACAGATCTATGTATCCAGTCAGAATGAGTGCAAACATATCCTCAACAAGGCAAAGTTGCTATTCACTGATAGAATCAGATGCCATATAGTCCCTTAATAAGTTTAGTTCTAGAGATTACTGGTGGCTCCTTTATTCAATCAGCCTGAAGTATAATCTGCTGATAAAGGAGAAGGCTTTGCTCAGAAATTCTATTCCAACTACACTCTCAACTCTTCAGGAATATCTCTGCTTGATGTTCCCCCTAGAACAGAATCTCTACTGAATAATATGCACATAACTCCATCCATGTTTTCTGCTGTCTCCAAACTAGATCCCCACAAGGCTTGCAGACTTGACAATATGCCTACAATTGTCCTAAGGAAATGTGCCCCTGGACTGGCTCCTGTTCTCTCCAAACTCTACAACAAATGCTTTACTGCTTCTTGCTTTCCAGCTTGTTGAAAATCCTCCTCTGTAGTTTCCAAGAATTCTGGTAAACCTTCTGATCCCTCAAATTATCACCCTGTTAATCTCTTACCACTTTTGGCAAGTAAAAGAGACTCTAATCAACTCTGAATTGGTTGAGCATTATACTTCAATTGATTTACTTTCAGATAAACAATATGGCTTTTATTTCCTTAGGTCTACCACTGATATGTTAATGGTTATTACTGAACTTGTCTATCAGGCTTTAGATAAGAATGGTGAGGCTCAGACTGTGGCTTTAGACATCTCAAAGGAGTTTGACATGCAGGCCTTCTCCACAAGCAAAGGCTATGGTATCCCTAGATATATATATATATATATATATATAACAATCATTCTTAACAAATCATGAAATGAAGGTGGTGTTGAATGACCTTGCTTCCAGATCATTTACATCAATGCAGGAATCCCCCATGGCTCTATCCTTGGACCTGCATTGTTTCTTATCTTCAATGACCATCCCAATGTCATCAATTCCAAATTATTTATGCTGATGACCCTGCTATTTACTCCTGTCTTAATAATAAGTCTGATAGGTTTAACAAAGTAAAACTGGCAGATGCTCTTGAAAATGATCTTCAATCAGTTGTAAACTAAGACAAAGAATAGCTTATAAATTGTGTCACCTCCCAAACAAAACTGCTATTGATTAATCCTGAGAGAGAACCTTTTCTGCCTAGCATCAACATGCCTGATGCTAACCCCCAAGAGAGCAACCCATTGCAGCTTCTTGGTCTCATCCTTTCCATTCACATGAAGTGGAATGATTATATTGAATCAATTGCGTAGTCTTTTGCTAGAAAAAGATGATTCACTGTATTGTTCCAGGCAATTTTTCTCATTGAAATCCATCTTGCACATTTATAAATCTACCATTTGTCCATACATTGAATCCTGCTACCATATCTGGCCTGGTGCTCTGGCTATATATCTCAAGATTCTTGACAAAATCCAAAGAAGAATCTTATGTTATTGATCTTGATCTCACATCTCAATTTCAGTCACTTTCCCACTGATGTGACATAGCTTCCCTCTGTTTATTTTTGGGTTTTTTTTTAATAAATATTTTCATGTCAGTTGTTCTAATCTCCTCCTTAGTAACCTGACTGCATGAATTTAAGAATACTACTAAATTGACAACTAGATTCCATTATCTTACTGTTGAAATTGCTATAAATTCTATTCTTATAATTTATTTTCTCACACTTCTTCCCTATGGAACTCTCTTCCATCTTCTTGATTCCTTGTTGCATACAATCTTCAAAGATGTCAGTCGTCATCTTCTGTCTTCCTGAATCCTGTTCTTTTATTATCCCTTTCCTCACATTGGTATTATCACCTTGTTTGTGATGAAATGATTAAAAAATAAAAGATAAATTTAAGGCTCCAAGTTCTCCACTCAAGCAGATTAAAGCAATGGTTCATGAATCTGGTGACATAGTAACTGTGAGTCCAATGCCTTGGACCCATTACAAATGAGGTCAACAATAACTGAGCCATATGAACTAGATGAGATATTCCAAGTCATGATTAGTAGAACAAGACCAATCAAACCCCATAGATTAAATAAAGGGTTCAGTTCAAAATTCCCTACAGATTATTTCAGTTGACAATTCAAAATTCCCTGAAGACTTCCTGGATTGATATGCACCTGATGATGGCTAAAATATGACAATAAGAACAAAAACAAAGACCATAATCTGCATGTAAACCATTATTTTTCATCTCAAAAATTCAGATGGGCATGTTATTTCTTGATAAGTTGAACTCAGAATGACAATATAAAGATTTGATGATGACTAAAGAGAGAAAGAACATTTTTTCAACTACTGATTATTTATCTATTTTCTTTTTCTAATTTTGCAGCCATAAAACTCATACCCTATTTTGTCAGTAGGTTACTGAACCGGAAGGATAAATTAAAATTCTGTCTAAATATTTAACAGAAAATATAATAACTATAATAAAAAATTAATCCTCCTTTCTTAATTTGTGAGCCATATCTAAACTTTAAAAAAATACTTTTTAATATAAACCAATTTTTAATTAATTCAAAGTTTGTGTAGTTCTTTTATGAGGAAACATTCTTTTAAGTTGTGATTGTAAAGTGAACATAAATTTACAAAATATGTTCTACTAAATTGGCTGCAAATTACTTCCTACACTTGAACTAGTTCATCTAAATAGATAATTATATCTGATAATAAATTTCTGCACACATAGATTATATCTACTCATTTGCTATTTCATCTCCCTGACATAGGCTTTGCAATTAGTTATGTCTGACATTTAAGCTTGAACATAAAGAAAGGATAGATGGATTAAAAAAAAAATGATTCATTAGATTAATATCACATATTTACAGCTTATCTTTTAGAAATAGGAAAGATTGTGTTTTTCTTCTCTGTAATGTATTTTTAATGTATTGGGCAAGGCAAAAATCATTAACAACATTAATTACCACTTCTTGTCAGCACTAATTTTAATAAAACAGACTGTTTCAAAAATTATGACCATTTTAAAAGTTCAGCATAAGCAGTCAGTTCATTTATCAACCACACTAGGAAACAAAATATTTAAATCTATACATATCTTCTGACAACATCATTATTTATGCTTGTAAAATACATCACAAAAAACTCTTAGAAATGTGAGGTAACCTTTACATATTTGGAAAGTATATTAGAATAATCCAGAGCTACCTGCATGCAGATAGAAAATGAATTCAGTAGATATATATAGATAGAAAGAGTAATAAGATAGCTGTTCTATTCTCCTCATTTTCTTGCACTTGCTTCCCTGCCACCTACAATTTTCAAAAATTTTAATGAATGTGAATTTCTTGTCAAAAGGGATTTAACAAATTGCAATAGAAAGGGCTATAACAGGTTGCTAAGCTCTTATAAAAAGACCTTCTTTTTTTACAAATTGCAAAGGTCTTATAAAAAGAGTTTTTACAAATTGCTAAGCTCATATGAAAAGGGCTTTAATAATTTTCAAAGTTTTATCAAAAGCCTTTTTTTACAAATTGTGATTTAAGAAATTGCAAATCTCTTATAAAAAGGGCTTCTTTTAAAAATTGCTAAGCTCTTATAAAAAGGGCTTTTTTCACAAATAGAAATTTGTGAAAGAAGCCCTTTTATCAAAAAGAGCTTTTTTGCAAATTGCTAAGCTCTTTTTATAAAAAAAAATTATTTTGAAGATGTGCTTACATAAATATTTGTGAGTGTAAGTTTGCTATGGAATAAACTAAAAAAATTAAGTGAGCTAAAGATTCACCTTCTACAATATTTAAATAGATTACACTTTTTTTCTTTTTTTTTTACACAAAGAGTGAGTGTAGGCACAAATCAATACCATTTTTAGAGAATAGTCAGTTTGAAGCAAAAATAAAATGTGAGAAGTATTTCTTTTGTCAAATGAAGAAATCTTTGTCATTTGTATCTTTTAGAAAAGAAAAGAATTCTCAAAAAAACTTTGCAAATTGCTAGCAAAAACTGTGTAAAAGACAGCTTTGGCTCTGAAGAAATTCTTTGAACTGCCAAGGCTTAGAAAGGTGAAGGTTTCTTGAAGGTTTGCTGGCACAACCCTGTTCAACAATCAACATTGGAATTGATCTCTGTAGGTGGCTGGCTAAAGTTGTTATCTGTTTGGGTTTGTGCCAATAGGAGAAAATGTTGCTTGTGATATCTTTGGATATTTGGATAAGCAGCAGAAATTCTTTACAGGAATAAAATTCTAAAGAATCATCACAAATTTACAAAGCACTCTTCTAAAATAACTTTTGTAAATATTCATAATCTAGTCAACAAAATTAATTTTTATATTTTATTCCTCAAAAGACACTGTGTTCAATATTTTGGTTTCTAAAAATTTGTTTGCTAGATTGTTTAAAATTGAAAATTCTATTAATATTTGTATTTCAAATACTTTTAAAATTAATAATTATATATTGATATATTTATTTTTATGTGTTGAAATATTTTAATTTTCCCATTGTTCTTTTTTATCACAAATGGACTACCAAACAGAAAATGGATGACTGTAAGTCACCCAAATGATTAATTTGCTTATATGAAAACAGACAACTATGAAATGCATAAAAATATTCTACAATGATAACAAAAAATATTAACACTTTATTTTAAAAAATTCATAATTTCTAACCTAACAGTTATAAATAATATGAGCAAAATAAAATATTAATTAACTTTCTTACCTATTAGAAAATCATATTGCTAGTGTTAATAAAAAAAACATCTAACATATACATTGGTGAAGTAACTACAAGGCTTTCACATCAACTAATGTGTCATTTTACCAGATAATAGTACCATAAAAGCTCATATTAATAAACAAGACGGTCATATTCCTACCAGTATTAAACAGAGGCTTATAGACAACTCAAATATATTATAAAACATAAAATAAAAAATGTAAATATTTGAAGCCATAATCATAAAAATTAAATAAGACCTACATTAAATATCTTTCAGTTTAGGAAATAGTGTATTATATATATTCAATAATAAATACACTGGCTCATTTAGCTTAATAATGCACCTGGCTTCACATATGAAAAACAATATACTCTATATTATTATCGTTTTATATATATATATATATATATATATATATATATATAAAACTGTTTATGTGTTCTCACCCAGAAAAAAAACTATAATTAGAGACCACTCAGCATAGTTGCACTATACAACACAAATGTAAATGAGCAAGCATTTGCAACAGGGATTGGCTAGCTGTCCTGGCATACAGGTTTACTCAGAAACAACTAACCTCTCTCTCTCTCTCTCTCTCTATATATATATATATATATTGCCTAGACCAAGCAAAAACACTTACCAACGTTAAATCCTATGATAGGATGGCTCTAGTTGTAACCCAAGTTCCACATTCATGCAATCATCAGATGACATGAACATCCACTCATATATAAGTCTACAATATTGTAGGATGGGATGATGAAAATATAACATCAATCAGCTACGTGACAAACTTTATATATATATAATGTATTTCTTACTACTTAAAACATTATATTTTAGTGGATACATGTGTTTGAGTTGATGTCCTGTTTTGTTTTGTTTAAACAGTGTGAATTGACATCTGTTCATTCAAAACTCTAAAGAAAATGTGGCCTCCAGCAGGGTTTCAACCTGTGTTTACCAATGTAGGGGAAACCACTTAATACGACTCAATTTTCTTGTTTTACCCAAGCAAAGCGTACCACAAATATCATAGCTGAGTTCATGCGTGTGAACTATATGGCCTAGAAATTCCACATCATAACCTTTTTTGTATACTTCTTTACAGCCTTTTCTTTTGCAATATGCAAACACTTGAAAACAACCTTTCCATCATGGACTTTTTTCTACCTATGTGATACAATCATTTACATGGAACTCCCAGTCAATGCCTTACATATGAGCGCTGATCAAAAAGTATCAGGACTGGTGCAATAAAAAAAAAAAAAACTACAACAGACATCAATTGGGTATTTAATCTCCTTCAAAGTAGTCCCCTTCTGAATTCACATACTTTATCCAGCATCACTTCTTTTTATAAAAGCATTTCTGGAACTCCTATTTTGAGACAGTGAGCAGCTGATTTGTTGTATTCTCTTGGATTGCTTCTGCACAAACCACGTTCACTGATGAAACCACCATGGTGTGGTGAGACAACCACACTCTACACACTTTCCTTCCAAGCAATGCTATAAACAATGGAAGTGAGCAAGAAAATTATGACTTAGTGTGTATGCATGACAGAGTTTAAGTTCAATCTGTGTCAAGTGGTTTCACTGTGTACTTTAGCCCTGTTGCCATAGCAACAGTCCCGATACTTTTTGATCAAACCTTATATATATATATATATATCCACAAACTATAGTATCAGTAGAACTCAGCACAGATAAATCTTTATAGATATTTCCCTTTGTGTTTACTTTGGATGTTTGTCATTATAAACTTATTTGAATTGTTAATTTGTAAATAATTCTTTATGAAACTTTGTTTACTAAAGATGAAAACACTGTCCTCTGATTAATTGATTTGCATCTTGACATAATTATTTTTTTTTTATTTTTTTTTTTTTCACAGAAACTACCAACAAACAAATTAGAAGGAATATGCTACCAATAATAATTGCCGCACCAGTCTTGGCACTTTCACTAGTCATTGTGGTTCTTGTTTTCTTGTACTACAGAAGGTAGGAACTGAACATTCTGCTTCTCTTTGTCTAATACCTATTGTCTGCATGTTAGTTTCGAGATTAACCCCCACCCCCCGTCAGCATCTGTTCACGATTTGCATCTTAAATATCGCCTTTAATTGATAATTTCACTTTGAAGTTGTGCCTTTATCATCCTTTATTTAGTCTAAATTTAATGCCTGCATCTGTAATATGTTTATGTATATATTTATATGTGTGTGCATGCATATTTGCATATGCACATCAATTTCTGTTGATTCTTCTCAGGTTTGTCATGTCTCACATACTCATTCTGGGATCTTGTATACACACATGAGTGAGTGTTCATACCTGTCAAAATATACAGGTTTTCTAGACCTTAAATGGAAAAACAGATTTTAATATAATGTAGATTATCGGTTAAATTAAAAATAATAATTACAAAGTCAATTAAAGAACAAGTGAACTTTAAATCATATTTTATGAGAGTAGATCAATAAGTTTGTAGTCTTGCTTGTAGTCATTTACTGAATTTTGATCTGAGCTTTTCAAGGTATGTTTGATCAATATTATCTAAAAAGGGGCATTGGGTTAAGTACATTGACAACAAAGGATATTATTGAAAAATTTTTGTGGGGTAAAATAAAATTGGCTACAAACTCATTGATGCATCTATGTATTTTATTGTTAAACTTAATTGTTATTATTAATAGCAAAGATATGAATTACAAAGAAACCATTTTATCATGAACTAAGTAATTGTATGTTCATTGATAGTGATTAATAATTGCTAATATAAAAGCCATATTATCCAATTAATACAAAACATACATATATATACATAGTTATAATTTGTTGAGGCAGGGCCTGGATTAATCTTGCACAAAGTAAGATGGGTCCTGCCAGACAAAGAATTTGTCATAAAGAATTGAGACAAGGTTTTACATGTCCAGATGCGCTTCCCAATGCCCAACACAGACACTCACTACACCGTGCTTTTTATCAAGACACCAACTCTAGGAAGGTTGCCATTCAAAGCTTAAGACTCAAACCTTGTTTTTATATATATATATATATATATATATTAATTTAATTAGAAAACAGACAACCTTAAGGGTCCATTGATTATATTTTATTTCCTCAGGAAGGTGTTTTTCCTGGTTCTTCAGATCACATTTCTAAGCATAAAAATGGTTTTAAATTTACATATTATTTTTATACACTTTTGAGGGGTAGTTCTAAGTTGATGTAAGGTGATATAGAGATGGGGAGGAAGGGGACGACAGTTATGGTTGAAATTAGAGAAGGAAGGGTAAGATAGGAATAATTTTAAATCTATTTTTATTAAAATACTCAAGAGTAAGGGATCGTGGTAAGGACCAGACATTGACCTATTTAATAAGTCATCTCACAGAAAACGAGACAAAGAGAAAAAGGGAAAATATATTAGAAAGCAAATGTGGAAGCAGGGGAAGAAAGAAAAAAGAAAAGGAAGAATAAATTACCATATATAGGCATATTGGAGTTAATTTCAAAAAACACAGATTGATATATTTTACAGTTAACATTTGACATGAATTATATAAGAAACAGGAGATATTTTATATTGATGTAATGAATATGGATACACCTTTGTTCCCCCTCACAGGAATATGATTGGCTGGTGTCAGCCATAAATACAGGCTGATGTAGAGGTACAGACGATGATGCCCATTGGACTATACCATTGGCTATCCTATTGGTCTATGTCTATTTCCTACACCGATTGACTGCGACGAGTACCAGTTCCATTACTGCTACCAGCTAGATTGTTCTACTCGGTTACAGTAACCTAAACCACTTGGCTACTTCAATCAAATATATCCCTTTCCAGGATATATAATATATATATATATATATATATATATATATATATATAGTGCTTAATATTAAAAATATTAAAATAATATTAAAAATAGAGCATTTTTACTATTATATGAAAAGATTACTTAACTTTTAAATATCAATTTTGCCCCAACTTACATAGGATATTCTTCAGGAGTAGGCTAGGCCTTTACACCAATTCTCTGTCACCACTACCAGAAGGCAGAAAGAGAATAAAGATAGAGGATGATGATTTGAATGCCAGCAGGTGCCAACTGACTGATATTGGATATACCACAAGCAGACTCTCACAAAAACTCACCTGCCACCTGTCAGACCATAGTGCCATTAATAGGCAGCATAAAAATCATAGTAACATTAAACAGCTACTCACAAACAATACCAACATTCTAGCCAGATCAAATACTAAAAACAGACTTACAATCTTTGAAGCAATACTTATACAACAAAAACAACCTTCAATAAATAAAAATAATTATAAAAAGCCTATATCCTTAAATGTGTATAAAAAAAAACATACCTTGCTTATATTACAGCACTCTTTACCTATGTTACAACATTCACTTGTTCTACAAAACTCACCAATTGTCTCTACCTACCTTGGTGATGACTTAAGAAAGCCAAGAGATTGGACCATATTACTTGTACTTTTCTTATGAAATGAACTTGGGACAGTTTCTGGTATAATTTCCTTCTCATCTATAATTTGAAAAAGTCTATCATTAAAATTAATTGACACCAAATGTCTGTCATTTTTAATAATATTTACTTTAAGTATCATTTGCTGCTTAAATACACAGAATATATATATATATATATATATGTGTGTGTGTGTGTGTGTGTGTGTGTGTGTGTGTGTGTGTGTGTGTAGGCCATTGTTTCCCATAAGAAGCTCATTTGCCCTTTGACAAGTCTTGTTTTTCATCCTGCGGAGTGACATTCCATCTTTACAAAAGTAAATGAAAAATAGTATCAATTAAAAACTTTATCAAATTTACAGCCAAACTTCTTTTAAATATCATTCTTTTCTACTACAAATTATTGTCTTTTTTTATTTCTAGTTAAACTGACAGCAATTAAACTCAATATTTTTTCTTTCTTTCACCGCAGAAAATGTAAAATTATCTACTATATAATTATTACCATTGTGTATTAATTTATATCTTTTGTCATACTCGAGAGTAGGAAAAGAGCTAAATCACAGTAGTAAACTTATAAATGGTTACTTCCCTTAGTCATTTTAATAATCTCTACAAATATTTATCTTTATTGAGACAAAATTAGTTCCCAAACAAAATGAACCATTTAATTCATTCATTCCCTTACTACTAAATTTCTTAGACTGCAGTCTTATTTTTTGCAGCCTTTCTTGTGAGATACTCACATACCTTTATCTACTAAATGATTGTCTTGTTTCAACTTAGGCTTTTTCATCACCATCTTTGTTGTTCTGTTATTAATCTTTTTCTTTCAAGAGTTTTTTTTCGATTTTGAGTCACTGATATTAAGCACATAATTTTAACATGAAAGATATTGGGCAAAAAGCGATTTATATAATAACAAGAGTAATCAATAAACCATAGATACCATTGACCGTCTAAAAATATATAAAAGGGACAGATTAATCAAACAGTTCATTGGCGTCTATTTTAGTTATGAATTCTGAATCTCCTCTTTATTGAATCTCAATAGAATCTTTCAAAACTTTTGTTTCATTGCACATCAATATTAAATCGTTCTAACAATTGTCATCATTTTTGACAGCATGGATACACTAGTCAATAAATTAAACAATGAATTTTTTAAAAATAATTTGTCTTGATGTACAGCTAAAAGTTCTGAAATTGAGTAATGATTAATCTTTTTACAAAATTAACAAATTAATCCACCTACAGTGAACTTGAAAGTAAATGACATTTCTTTTTTAAAGTTTTTAAAATTTGATAAATCTTCATTATTTACATTATTTGGACTATTGTCCTCATCATTGTCGTCATATTTATCACAATGTTTTGGCCATTGTACGCTCTGGCCTTCTTCAGGTAGTTGGAATTTCGAACTGAACCCTTTATTTCGCTCACTGGGGTAGACTGTTTTAGTTCCACGTGCCATATTTGATGGATGTCAATTATTAGTTATCTCCTGCTAATTTCCCTCTGAAAGTTCTCCACTGCCTTAAACAGGTATTGAACTCACACTCTCTGGGTCCTGTCACTGGATCTAACCAATGCCTTTATCCACTGTGCCGTGGCACGTGGAATTAGAACAGTCTACTCCAGTGAGCGAAATAAAGGGTTCAGTTCGAAATTCCAACTACCTGAAGAAGGCCAGAGCGTACAACGGCCGAAACGTTGTGATAAATATGGTGACAAAGATGAGGACAATAGTCCGAATAATGTAAATAATGTACATAATACCTCATCTCAGAAATATAGACAGACTTTGATAAATCTTATTCAAAAATTTGATACAAGATTTTCTCCTGAGAAAAATTCACAGGTATGGTGTGTATGTGTTAAAACTGACTCAGATTTTGTGTTAATATTTATAAATTCTTCAATCATTGATATAATTATTACAATTCATCTCATCAACTACATATGCTACATGATTTAATAAACATCTTCATTTTTTTTTTTTTACAGTATTATCCTATAAAATACATACATATGTGTATGTAGAGACATCACATACGTATATAAATCCATAAATTGAATTATATTTGGTTGGCCAATATTCATTTTATTAAATAAAAAAGGAGGAATTGTTTTTTTTTTTTTCAGTATTAATTAAACAATATATTTACTATATTCAAGTAATTTCATAATTCCATCACTATGTTGAGGTTGATAGTGACAGAATGAAGGTATTTAGAATAATCAATGTTATCAAATATTAAAGATATTTGGTTTATGATTCATCTGGTACTAAAGATATCAGGTATGGAAAATTATCTGGTATATTAAAAATAATCAATTTTATCTGATATGAAAGATATCTGGGTTATGGTTCATCTGGTATAAAAGATATCTGGTTTATAATTCATCTGGTATAAAAGATATCTGGTTTATGGTTCATCTGGTATAAAACAGAGAATCATCAATATTATCTCATATGAAAAATATCTGGTTTATAATTCATTAGGTATGAAAGATCTGGTTTATAATTCATCTGGTATAAAAGATATCTGGTTTATAATTCATCTGGTATTAAAGATATCTGGTTTATGGTTCATCTGGTATTAAAGATTATCAGATATATATACAGAATAATCAATCAGTGTTATCTGATATGAAAAATACCCAATATACTCAAAATATATAAATAAGGCAAGGAAAATCATTTGCATAAACTTCATTATATTAATCACTTTGATGTGTTTTAACAGACTTCTTAATTATTCATGGAATACTCTCCATTTTCATTTGAATCAAATTTTATCTTTCTTAAAATAAACATAATATGCTATAAAATATTTTTTCTTCTGTTTTTAATGTTAGAATCAATAAAGAAAAATATGGCAATTTTGACAAAACCTTTTTTTTTTTTTTTTTGAAGTGTACACAAATATTGATAGGTGTTAGAAAAGCATTCTTTTTTGCTGAATCTAACAACACATAATGCCATCTATTGATGAAAACCCAATGAACATTTTGGACAACCCAATACTTTGATTAAATCATGCCAATATTTGTGTATTAAAAAATCCTGATAATAATGAATGCACTATACATTATATATTTTGAATATATATGTGAAATAATTTGATGGTAAGACTCGAGAGCTCCTCTTTGTAACAACTTGGCCTCACATTAACTGCTGACCTGAGATGGAACAAATACATTGAGTCAATAGCTTGTCCACCGCAAGGAAAGTTGGCTCCCTGTGCCACGCCAGGAAATTTTTCTCGCCGGAGTCAATCCTTCAAATCTACAAATCAACCATTCACATTTTCATGGAGTATTGCTGCCGTATATGGTCTGGTGTCTCAAGGTTCTTTATAAGATCCAGAGACGGATATGTAACGTAATTGGCCCTGATTTGGCATCTCATCTGCAGTTGCTCTCTCACAGACATGCCATCGCCTCTCTCTGTCTTTTTTACAAATACTTTCATGGTAACTGCTCTGAGGAGCTGCTTTCACTGGTTCCCAAACTTCATGAATTTAAGCGTTCTACTAGGCTGGCATCTCGCTCACACCCTTTCACTGTCAAAACTGTTAAATACAGCTGTCTCTTCTACTCCAATAGCTTCATGTCTCACACCTCTCACCTGTGGAACTCCCTCTCCTCTTCCTGTTTCCCTGATAGCTATAATCTCTAACTATTCAAATGTAATATCGATCAGCATTTCCAGATGCCATGATCTATCCCCTATCCTTCTCTTCATCCTTTCCTCTATCACTCCTATTTGCTCTAGCTCCAACTCTCTGTAACCCCTTGTGTGCTAGTGGCTTCCCACCTTACTTGGGGTGAAACGCTTAAAGAAAAGACACAGGTTTTAACATTTTGTTGGACTGTTATAATTAATAAGCAGCAATTTTTTTAATTTGGTTGCCAATGATTAAACATTTTATAACTCTTGTACTCATATATAGATTTAAACAGACTAATAGTATCCAGTTTTATATTAATTATATCTAATTAATACAGTGACCCCATATGTCTTAGTGGCATTATTAAAAAATATTTGTACATTTATTTTTATATTATATATATTTTTCTACACATATAATGAAGTATGTGAAACAATTTTTTCCTGTATATATATTTATAAGTGTGTTGACAGATATATCTTTACTTAGAAATATCAAAAAGAAATTGACCTGAACAAAAAAATCAAATTAATTTTCTACTACAAAAAATTTAAAACAGCTAACATTATCCTCAAAAATAACAGAGCAAAATCAAAATTACAACAAATGAACATTATCTATGAGTTCAAATGGCTCTTAAGGAACTGTGTTCCTGATCAAACCGAATTCATAAATAATTACATTGGTCACATGACTATATACCTATCTAGACATCTTGCATTACACCTATCTGACCACAGCTCTATTAGAATCCATTTAAACACACAAACTTAACAGACTCCATCTGAAACATACTAGTAGAAAATACAAACATAATAACCTCATCCACATGTAAAAAAAAAAGATTAAAAATAATGGAGGAAGCCTTAATAATAAAAAGAAAAAGCCAACATACAATAATATTAACTATGAACATGGCCACAATGTACTGTGTTCAGAAAATAAAACATCCCTATAACTATAAAAGTAAAATCATCCTTGATAATGGCTAAAAGTGAGCAGAATTATAGAACATTTGGAGAGTTTCTACACACATCATAATCAGCTTAATCATAGTACCTTGTTTGTTGTCTTTAATGAAACATGTGTAAATGAAGGGTTGCAGCCTAAGTACACAATATATATATATATATATATATATATATATATATATATATATATATATATAATTATTTATTTAAAAATATGATTCCAACTGGCTACATAAGAGGTCTCATGTTTCAAAACAAGAGCCGAAAACTTCAAAATAATATTTGAATTAACTTGAGTTAAAGTAGGCTCTGTTCCATCTTCAAGCGAAATTTTTTTGGGAATGACTTATTTCTGAAATTTACGAGTTTTAATAGTATGATCAGAATTGAAATCAAAAATTTCCATGGTAACATCAAGGGCGGATTGTTTAGAATCGGCAGGGGTGGGGTGTTAATAATTTGTATCAGTATAGAGTTACTTTCATAGATGCCGGGTCAGGGTAAGGTGGGGGTGGCTAAATTTACGATGGAGGAAGTTTTCGCATAGTCTGGCTTGAGCGTCTACGGAGATTTATTTATTTATTTTTATTTTATTCTTTTATTATATCTCTTTATGAAAGGGATTTGTGTATATAAAAAGCCGTAACGTTTGTTATTTGACGACTTCATAAAGGGTTATCCGTTTTTGTAGGGTATTAATTAAAACTATGTATATGGGCTATGGATTTTAAAATTTATTTTATTGTATGCGTGTTTTTAGCTAGTTATTCAGAGCGTAAGTTCGGTTGTGTCGGCAGAAAACCGTTAATTCTTGCCTGTTGTTTAATAGGTTTTTATTGTTTAGAAGCTTAATGTGTAGTTTCTCATGGAGGCACCTGGTAGACTGCCCATTAGAAAATAAGTGCTGCATCAAATCTGTGGTATACCAATGCACTATATCATCCACAGAGAACCCTAACAATAATATGATATACATTGGGTCCACGAAAAATGCCTTTAAAACCAGATGGAGGCAGCATAAATGCTCCTTCAACAACATAAACTTTAGACATCAGACCTCTCTATCTAAATATTTTTGGCACCTGAAAGAAAAAATAGGGACACCTAAAGTAAAATGGAAAATCATTAACAGAACTAGAACTTGCAAAACTTAGGATGACCCATGCCCTTTGTGCCTCCATGAGAAACTACACATTATTAAGCATATATATATATATATATATATATATATATATATATATGTATAAAATAGACTCTCCTGTCAGTTTTCAACATATGAGGATCTGACAACTTAACCAATTGATTCGGTTACAAATTTTGTGTGATAATCTTAAGTGGCACTTAAGACCAGCAAGTGATTTGCAAAGGAGGCAACATATGGGTGAGGATTGTGGGATGAGGTCACTGTTGGATTGGCTGACCTTTTAGATCTTGCTCTCACTTCTTGAAATGATTCAGACTAGCAGATTGAAAACTGCTGAGTCTACTAATCTACCTGCTCCAAGGCTAAGTGCTTGAGGGTGTTATGAGGTATATTCAGAGGTAACAAGTTGCTCTTCAGCTCGTCTTTTGTATCTAAGCCATGAGCGTCCTACATTCCTGTAACCCTGGTCTAACTGGCTGTATATTAGGATCTTAGGCATCCTGTCATCAGACATTCTCAAGACATGACCAGTCCACTGCAACTGAGATTGTATGAGGAAAGTCTTGATTCCTCCAATATTACACCTGTTGAACAGGTCTACATTGGATGTCTTGTCTTGAAGGCTAACTCCACATATGGCACACAGACAGCTCTTATGAAAAACATCCAGCTGGAATATATGGTACCAGAATAGAGTCCATGACTCTGAGCAGTCTTTTATATATATATATATATATATATATATATATATATTTCTAAAGTAGTAATTGATTTATCATTTATTGATCCAACAGATTTTATTACTTTAAACATTACTCATATTTGAGTAGATGCTCCATTTATTTATTAAACAGAATATTTATTTATTTTCATCTATATGCACTCTCTGCTCAGAGGGATGCAGGTTCGAATCCTGCCAAAGAGTGTATACTTTTCTTTAATAAGAAATCTCAAATATTCAAGCCAGGAGACAAAAATAAATAAATGTACTGTTTAATACATAAACGGTATGTCTATTCAAATATGAGTAGCCACTAAAAATAACATTTAAAATGATAAAATATATTTCTTCATTTTTATTTAAATCAGTATCACCCCATGCAAAGCAGTAAAGCAACTAAGACAAGTGTTACTGAGTGTGGAAGAATTAATAATTCTAATTAATAATGAGAATTAAGAGTTATCAGGAGGACAGTAGATAGAGATTGACATTGCATTTAAATTTCTGCAGATTAAAGTTAGCTGAAAATCTTGGAGCTAGAAGGGATTTCCACAAGCGAGAAGTGTGAGAAAATAAACTGTTAGCATAAAACTTCCTACTATATCTTGCTAGCTCAATTGTAAATTGATGAGATATCAACAGCAGTCTAGTACTGCACTTAACAAACGTTAAATTTATAATAGCTGCATCATAAATTCTAATAAAATATTTCTTGGTGAAGTGTAAATCTTTAATGAAACCCTATCTTAAAAATATTTCTATAAATTAAAACTGCAGCACTCAGAGTTTCATTACAATTTGAGCCAATTGGATTAGATCTTTTAACATAACTAAATTTTTGCTTACAAATATAATGATGATATATTAAGGGATATCATTTTTTTCTAATGATTCATGGAACAAATTTTGAATAAAAAGAATTTAAAAATCATTTTTAATAATCTTGTAAACTGCTTAGGTGGTTAGAAAGCTCATTGATTTTAATTATATTCATTATTGATTTTTTGCTGATGATGTATTATTCAGAGGAATATGCTTATATCACTGCTTATTAGATAGGTATCTCCACGAAATCACTAAAATAGCATAGCATGATGAAAAAGACGCCAAACTTGATGAAAACAAAATTTTATCATCTAAATGCTTATGTTATTAAGAGGAAAGACCAAAGTTCTTTTTTTAATTATTTTTAAAAAATTTTCCTTTTGAGAACATTCTAAATTTTGATTAAAGAAACTTGTTTCTCTTTCTATCACCAGAACTAGTAAAATAACGTAATTTTTAACACGTTTTTTTTATGACACATTAATTTGGAAAATCTTGCAAAAATAAAAATAATTGTCAGATGTTAATGAAACTTTCAGAAACTATTCACAGATGATCGAAATTATTATAAATAAGTTTTTTTTTTATTAAAGTCATGGCAGAAATATTTTTTTATATTTATTACCCCCCTCATAACTAATTTTATGAAAACGCTAGAAATTCGATTGAATCCAGTTTAGTGATTACAATAGTTAAAAGCACAAGGCTTTGAGGAATGCAAATCATGTTTTTTTGTTTTTAATTGGATCCCACCTACCTGAAAATCAGCACTGAATTGTAACATACAAAACTCAATAAAACAAAGATATTATTTAATTTCAAATCCTTTTATTTGCTTTTAGTTGTTTTTATGAATATGGACAATATTTTCTGAATGCAAAAAGTTTTTTTTCGATGAAGAATGAATTTTTAATACAATTATTTGTTATTTCTTTAATTATAATAGATTTTTGCATTTAAGTTGTTAAAATATCATAAAATTAGTTAAAAGCCGCATCCACATTTATAAGTGTCCTTATGAGATAGATCTTTTTTTAGCGCATTGTAAATTGTATCATTTTGACTAAGCAGAAGATCCGCAGTAATTAAGAAATGTAATTTTGTGTTTATAATCAGGCTGTAATTATAATGTATGGAAGACCAACCAGAATACAATTAAGTTGCGTTATTTGAGTTAAGCCTTATTCTCCGCTGTTAAGGCCTTTACTATAAGTTAATTTGATTTTTCAATTTCAACTGAGAAGGGTACCTACAAGTCTCAGTATCATCTTATGAAATTTATATTATCTTATTTTTATATTAATCTCAGTTATGACATTTTTCCATAAATGAAATATCAAAATTAATAATAAAATGAATGGAAATACAAATAACACAGTAAAATGTAATAAATGTACATAAAATTAGTATTTTATGTACACTTCTGATAAAATTTCATAAGAAAGATATCTATAAATTAATTAGATACCATTCTTATGAAATATGAAATTTAATCTCACTCTTAACAGTCTTATTTTAATTTCTTTATATTTTCCATAAAGCATCGTAAACGTAAAGTTGAAAACTAAGTACAAAAAAAAAATTAGAGCGCTGAAAGTTTTCCTTAAAAATAAGGAGGTAAATAATTTGTTCACTTAAATGTAAATAACGTCACTTTTTGCCTTCCGTAGAACAAATTATGATTACGTAATCTGTCAAACATCATTCAACACCTGTCAAGTGACGCGAAAGGTTATTACCTGCTTTGTTTTATTTTCTCTTTTCGGCGCAGAAGCTAAGTCAACTTTAGTTCAAAATATTTTAAATAAACATTATAATTTCTGATTTTCTTAAAATAAGTTTTAAAAAAATGATAATTGATTTTTAAAAGTATTTCAAAGTGAGATTTTCATCTTTTTTATAAAATGAAAAAAAAAAAATGGATGCCATGATCGATTAACTGTCAATTTTACTGACTCGAAAAAAAAAAAAGAAAAAAAAAGAAGATTTTTAATGAAAATTTCGGACCTGCTCGGAAAAAAAAAAATGTAAAAAAAAAAAAAAAACCACCAAAATACTCTGATCTTTCCTCTTAATAATAACATGAACATTTAGATGATAAAATTTTGTTTTCATCAAGTTTGGCATCTTTTTCATGATGCTATGCTCTTTTTTTAGCGATCTCATGGAGGTACCTACTTATTAGATAATAATTTGTTTTATGCTTTCTCAAGATCAATCTTTTCAGCAAATGTATTAAAATATTAATGATATATGTTTAAATATATTAACATTTATTCACGATATATGCTTAAACATATTAACATATACAATATATGGAAAACTCTGCGTACATCGATAAAGTTAAGTTGGGCATAAAAGATACATTTTGCTCCGTGGAACTCTTAATATACATAGTCTGTGAAAGAATATTTTTTTAATCACTTCATTCCAAGCAAAGCGATAATGCCACTAGGACACAAGGGGTTACTAGGAGTAAAAGAGAATGAGAAGACATTAGTGAGGAAAAAGGACAATAAAAGAATAGAATTCAGGAAGACAGGAGATTGCAATTCGCATTTCATTTAAATTTTTAAAGATTGTAGGTGGAACAGAGTTCCACAGGTGATAAGTGTGAGAAAATAAACTATTAGAATAGAACTTACAGTTATTTCCAGCTAATTCAACAGTAAAACAATGAGACAGACTGTTTGGGTGTCAATCTGAGGACAGTACAGAGGATTCAAAAAGAGTTGGATGAGTCTAATGGCGATTACAAAGGGGTTTGGAGTGATCACTAGTGATGTCGATGTTATGCCTCTATTTATCTTCCCACAGGGCCTCAGACTCAACAGAGAGGTCTACATCAAGTGCCTTGAGGAGGTAATACTGCTCTGAGTCAAGAGGGTGGCTGCTGGAAGACCCTATGTCTGGCAACAGGACTCTGCACCATGCCACACATGCAGGAAAACCCAATCATGGCTGTCAGACAATTTCTGCAACCACATCACCCCATACATCTGGCCACCTAACTCACCAGACTGTAACCTCATTGATTATTATGTGGGATGCAGTTGCGCAAGAGACCAACAAAATTCCTTGTAACACCAAAGGTGAACTGAAGGAAAGGATTATGGCAGCATTCACCAACTTAAACAAGGAGACCATCCAAAAGAGTTGCAGGAGATTCTGAAGTCATCTGGAGACTGTGATTGAGACCAATGGTGATTTTGTTGAATAAATTTACTCTTTAGTATTTCAAGATATTTTTGTACAATTTTAGTAAATATATCTATTAAAATGAGATGTCAGTGTTATTTTCATTTTTGTGTAATTTAGATGACAATTTATCCATCGCATCCTGTATAATAGGAGCATCAGACCAGACTTGGCAGTAATAAGTAAAAAAACTGTTGTTACAAATGGATGTTCAAAATGTATGTTTTCCAAAATGTATATATAGCTCCTGTGAAAAGGAAAATAAATTAATGTTTATGATGTGTACTTTGTATTCTATGTTGGCATTTACATCTCTGAGATGATGATGCAAACAAATAAAATATCTAATGGGATAAAACAACAAATTGGGATTTTCACATCTAGTTCCACATCATCATTCTTCAACTGTAAATAATATAGTGGATGATTGGCTAGGCAAACAAACAGAATAGTTTCTTTAGAAATAATAGTGTAATTATGAAACAGGAAAATTTCATTAGAAATAAAAGAAAAGAGTCCTGAACTGTTATGCACTGTATATACTCATAAATAAGCCTACCACATGTATAGTCAGCCTCTTAATTCTTTTTCATATAGCTCATGTATAATGTGAATCCAGCTTCCAAGCAATACTAGCAGGCCTACCATAGTCAAATATTGCAGGACTGGGAATCATCCTGGACATATTTTATAGTAAAAAAAAATTTTTTTTTTGTAAATATTTTTTTCCTGTATAGTTAATAAATGTTTAGTAATAATTTTCTTCAGTATATTGTAAATAATTTCTTCTTGTAGCATATACTGTAATACTTTACGTATAATCTATATACGAAATATGCTCTTATAATACTCCTTAATTTTGTGGATTCCTATTGATAAGATTACGGTATACCATAAATAAAACTATTAGGATTAAAATTAATTTGATATTTCACCCTGTGCAATTATCATTTACCATATATTGCAGTGCATCTTATCAAAATACTTTTTAAATATTTAATGGAGCATTATGAAGTTAAATAATGCCAGTAAATGTAAGAAGACAGGATAATGAACACAACTGAAAGATACTGAGAATGTAGGCCTATCATGTAGGTTACAGTCATCAAAAATGTATTAATTTTAACCTCTTCAAAAAAAAAAAAAAAAAAGACCTGTGTATAGTGTAGTTCCCTATTTTTTTTAATAAACTGATCATAAAAACTAGCACTATATTCGAATATATATGATTTTTTTTTCTAATGACAGTGAATGCTGGGTAATCTCCTCGTAGATGAAGAAAAGACTTCATGCAACACAAATATGGGTCTACAGAAGGAAACCATGAAAATTATTATAGACTGAACATGTGAGAAACAACAAAGTTTTAGGAAAAATGGCAAAAAAAAAAAAAAGGACACTTATATTTAGAATCAGAAAGATGTATTGAGATTTCTTGGGAACATAATGAGGATATAGAGCTTGAAGAATTTAACACTCTTAAGATGTATTGAAAGTAAGAAGGTCATAGGAAAGCAGCAAATAACTAATGAGCTTGTACAAAGGATTGACAAAACAGAGATTAGGAGATAGCAAAAAGAAAAAAGCTGTGAGCTACAAAAGACAAGAAGTTGTGGAGAGCCATGATTGCTCACATCCTGTGGTATAGCTAGTCTGAATTTTATAATCTTACATAAATGATAATTTATTATAGGATTTTGCATGAATTATTTTGGTTGCAGCCAGTTTATATAATTCATATCACAAGTATGATATATTAAATAAGTTCACCAACATTTATGTTTAATCACATAATTGTGTGTGTGTGTGTGTGTGTGTGTGTGTGTGTATATATATATATATAAAATCAAATGGATAAACATAGGTAAATGTACAAGCAAGAGTTTGTATACAAATATATATACTCTATAGAGTAAGAAAAAACACTGATCAATGTTAATAAAAGAGCTAATTTAATATATTAAAAAAATACATAATACCCTACATTGATTGCACAACTTGGAGTTTCATGCTTTCTACAACCATTTTATTAGTATATTAATTTTATTTTTTCACTGTATATTTTATTATTATCAATTTTATATTGATTTTCATACAAGAAATAGTTACCCCTCTTGATTTTCAAACATTTTTTTAACAACAGTATCCATTTTTAAATTAAAATTTATAATTCTTATCTTCAATCTTAAATGTTAATCTGGGCCTAAATTCAAATCCAAAATTAACCAACAATTCATTTAAATAATTAACAATAATAATCCACCCTAACAATAAAATATCTTGTAATAACCAGAAATATTAAACAAGTGGTGTTAACCCAAAAATTTGCACCTGATGATAGCAGAAATCATGAAACTCTGAGTTGTGTAATCAACGTATGGTATTATATATAACAAAAACCATTGATGGTGCCAACAGACAATTTGCCAAACCCAAAAACTCTTATCCTGATACAGTCTTGAATAAAACAACAATACCAAAAAAAGAAAAAAAAAAAATGGCCTAAAAGCAAACTTACCTACTCAGTAAAGGGGTCAAAGACTAAATTCCCTAGACTGAGCAAAAGACGCTTGACAATGTTAAATCCTATGAAAGAGTGGCTCTAGTTGTAACCCATATTTCACAGTCACATGATCTTCAGGTGAGTTAAATGAACTTTTAAGGTCGCACAAAATATATATATATATATATATATTAGTGGCACAGCAAACTAACATTGGGAATAGGAATTAAAATTAAACAATAATCTGTTGTATTTTAATTCCAATTGCATTTGACAACAGTAGATTATGTGCAAGATTTCAGATTTTTTTTTCTCTCAGTTTTTGGTTGATGCCCATTGACATTAACACTACTCTGCTACTTTCTCACTTAGCTTTAGTCACAGATAAATATTTCTGGTCATAAGGAAAAATAGTTTGATAGTCAAACACTGAATTATACATTTTTTTTTCTGACAATCTGTATTTTGTACATTGAAAATCAGGAATAAAGGGATTGTCAGTGGTCGGGAATTCAGGCAAGTATATATGTCTATATCAGAAGCAAACCTATTTCAAATTCATTTTTGCTTTAAAAACTCTTTCATGATGCTTGTTTACAATAATAGAGTAATTTTTAAATGCTCACCTGACAAAATAATAAAAAATAAAGCTAATAAAAGTTTAAATTCAGCTCCTCGTGGTGATTTTACTGATTTGAATGAAGTACATAATTAAAATGTTTACCAAAACTGACCTTTTTCATTCCTTACTTTTCTTGGGGATGCCAACTACTGTGAATTCAAGAAAGACAAATACACTCTTTTCTAGAGTTTTATAGAGATCAACTGAGAGTTTAGAAGTAGTAGTTATTCACAAGAAAGGGCTTTTGGTTTTACATAAAAAGGTCAATTTTAGGTCCAATAGGGAATTAAAAATTGAGATAATATTCTTGATCAATAATTTCAGCTTTGAAGATTTGCAAAGTCTTAATGATGCTATGAAAATAAAATTGTAACAAATGGCAAAAAGGTGATGACAGAGATTACTGCTGTGTCTCTTCAGGATATGGGTAATTATGGCTCTCCACAAGTTCCTGTCCTTCGTCTAGAACTTTTTTGCAACATGCTGGTGCGTGTAGAAATCCTCACAGTATTTACTATTATTGAAGATATCACTAACATTTTTTGTCGAGATTTACAAACTCTAATTTTCGTTCAATTTCACAAACTAATCAATGAAATTTGAATAAGCTGATTTATTTGGAAAAATACTAAAACCCTACTTCACAGTTTTTACACACCCTAGTAAAACCAACTGTATTTTGTACCCACTTACCTGTTTGCACTTCTCACCAAAATTTGGTTTTGATCAGTCAATGTATGGCTATTTTAGAGAGTAAGCGGATGGACTGATAGAAATCACAGAATTTTATATATAGATTTGTCTTTTTGCTACCTCTCCTAATCCCTGTTCTGCCAACCAATTATACAAGCTTGTTAGGTAGGTGGTGTCCTGATTTCCACTATCCCTCTTGTATTCAGTATATCTTTTTCCATGCCCTCTTTCCTCATTATGTGCCCTAGAAATTTCAACTATCTCTTTCTGATTCTAAGTATAAGTGTCTTTTTTGTTTCTAGAAAACTTCATCGTTACTCACAAATTCTATCCATGATATTCTTGGCATCCCTTTGTAGAACCACATTTCTATCACCAAGTTTCTTCTTCATCTGTGCAGAGATGGTCCAGTATTTATTACCATATAGGAGGACTGACATTACACAACATTTCAGTACTCATTTCTTTGTTTCTAATGAAATTTTCCTGTTTCTTAATACTTTGCTTAACTTTTGCAAGGCATCTTTCACTATCCAAATCACCTTCAGAATTCATTGTTACTCTTTCTATCCATTATTAAAACACTTTCCAGATATTTAAATTGTTTTAGTTGCCTGATTTTGGTATTTCCAATTAGTAATTTTTATGTTGTGCTCTTCCTTTTGCTAACAACAATGTATTCTATCTTCTTGCAATTGATACTTAGTGAAGGAAAGTGAGAAGAAGTGACTATCTTCTGTAGACATTATTATAGTTCCCTTTCTGTGTTTGGTATCAACACTATGTCATCTACATATCTTATGTTGTTAAGATTGTGGCCACCAATAATGAATCCTGCTAGGACTAAAAATCACCTCCCTATTTTGGTTGAATAAGTCTGGTGAGAAGACACATCATTGTCTTACACCATTTCTGTTTTTGTATATTTACTAAATTCATTTTCTAACCATATGCAAGTGATTTGATCCCAGTATAGGTTCTGGATTATTCTTATATCCTTCCCAAATATGTCAAGGTTAACGAGCAGTTCCTAAAGTTCTTTATAGCATACTTTGTCAAGCACTTTTGGATAATCAATAAAATATTTTTGCACTTATGTTGCTCTTTCTGATATAATTCTGAGCATAAATGTCACACTCCTTATTCCATTATTCTTGTCTTATTGCCGTTCTAATTCTGCTGCTTACTATATAACTGTTATATTCCGTGCTAATAGGAATATATACTTGAAAAACAAGGTGGATAAAATAAGTAAAGGTTTATTGTAAAAAACCAGTACAATAAGAATAAAGGTAACAGTTATGCACAAGGTCGTTGCAAGTCAATCCAGTAGTGAGTGCTACAATCGGAAGGTCGGTAGTTCTCATCTAAGTCTGAGTTGTACTCAACAGATACCAGCTAGTATATTTAGCTACAAGAGGGTTGTATGCGGCACAAGGCTGGTTTAACGTGGGTTCTCTAAGCCTGTAGGCTCGGCCAAAAATATTCCCTTTTTGAATCCACATAAATGGTTTCAGGGTCAGTCTACCTCCCCGAACGAGAGACTGCCCTTTGGCAGAGCCTCGTCTAGGTTCCTCTCTCCATTGACTTACAGCTACTTATAAGTAGTTACTACCTATCGTGTAGTTACTTATGGGGTTGACAGGTTATTCCATTACATCAACAACTTAATTTGAAAGCAAAGGAATTGTGAATGTCCATTAGTCAGTTTTAACAAAATACTAAGAGGAAAGCATCTCTCTGATGAAGTTACATGTTGTGAGCTGTTTAAAGCTAAAATTTTCAACTTGGTGAAAAGCAGCAAGTTTTCAAAAGATGGCTTTAGGAAATCATTGAAAATTAGGTTTTGTTATTGGCTGCAATTCACTGATAAGAAAAAGTATTATACTTCCGATCAGTAATATTTTAGAAAAGTTGTTTTTGATTGTTTTTCTATTCAGTATAATAACCAGTTTTCTTCCTCTTTCAATATTGATGACAAAGCTTCTTTGTCATTAATCTACTATAAAGATACAGAAAACTTACTGCATCAACTGTATTGTGCCAGACAATTTTTTTGCATCAGAATCCATCTTGCATATTTATATATCTACCATTCATCAGTGCATTAAATATTGCTGCCATTTCTGATCTGGTACTCCTGCTATACATCTCGAGATTATCGACAAAATCCAAAGAATGGTCTGTAATGTTATCAATCCTGACCTGGCATCTCAACTTCAGTAACTTTCCACCACCTTCATATGGCTTCCCACTGTCTTTTCTATAAATATTTTCATAGCAGTTCTAATTAGATCTCATCCTAGATACCTCGACAGCTTAAATTTAAGTACAGTGTAACCCGGATATAAGAGAGTTGTCGGGGCCGGATAATAAGTCTCTTATATCCGGGTTTGGTCTATTTTGTTTAGGTAAGTATGGCTCTAATTTGGGACCAGAGAAAATCTCTCTTATATCCGGGTTACACTGTATACTGCTAGATTGACAACTAGGTCTCATTGTTTTACTATTGAAATAACTAGATGTAACTAAGTTCTGTTCTAATAATTTCTTTTCTCACTTCTTGCGAATAGAACTCTCTTCTAGTTTCTTGCTTCCCTGGCACCTATGATCTTCAAAAACTTAAATCAATCACCATCTTCTGTCTTCCTGATTTCTGTTCTTTTATTATCCTTTCTCCTTACTAAAGTTTTCTCATTGCCTTCTACTCCCAATAACACTGTGTCTTAGTGACATTATCACCTACTTGGGGGGAAATGATTAAAAAAAAAAATCTCTTAAAAACAAAAAGGACCTTATCTCAATGATAAGACAATATTAAAGTATAATTAAGCAAAAATTGAATAATGTTGAGACAGTAGGCTCTTCTAATTTTACAACCAATTTTATTAAAGACTGAAATTTTTACATACTAAAATAGGGTCACAGGTCATCCCCATCTAGTTTGAGTAAAATAAAGATTAGTTATAGAATAGAAATTCTGTCTGGATTTCTCAGATGAGGACTTATAATTATTTACAGTATTTATATTCAGGCTATTATTCCTATTTTTGTTGTTATCACATTTTGGCCATTGTGTCCTCTGAAACAGAAGGCTCAAGGTGGAGGACAAGAAAAGTGACACACACTGTCTGCCTTACATCAAGGATTTATTGAAAAACTTTCAGAAGATCTGTGGTCTATACAATATCAGAACAATATTCAGAAACAGCTCCCCTCTGGTGAGTGAAACTTAACACAGGGGAGAACTCTGTGTAATCCATTCCATACAGTTGTGGTAAAAAAAAAAAATATAAAGGTAAAACAAACTGATGAATGTGTGAGAGCACACTGGCTAAAACATTGTGATGATAACAACAACAAAGATGAAGACAACCGTCCAAATGTAAATAGTTGTAAATAAAGAATAGTTATCTGACAAAAATATAATTTATATTTTAGTGTTTCCTTTATATAATAATAAGTTATCTACTATAAACAAAAGTGAAAGAAATACAAAATGAAAAATAAAATTTTCTTCATCTTAAAATAAAAAAAAACACCTTATATTATACAATGGCATCTGATACTATATCTATGTGTAGCAAGTATAATACAATGACTTTCAAAAAGAAATAAATATTCCAATCTGAAAAATTATTTAAAAAATATCTCATACTTAATAATCAACACAATAGGTCAATGGGAACGTTCCAATGATCCACAAGTTAGAGGTCTTATTTTTATTAAATTAAATCTCTTTAAATTCAAATGCTCTATCCTGTTAAAAAATCAAATAAATAAACAGCACGTGAATTTTCTTGCAAAATCTGCAGATTTAGCATTTTAACTGAATTTGTCTAATAATCTACATTTAATGATAAATCTCTAATCTGATTGATTGAATTAAGATCTATTTTTCCCCACCACCAGCATTTTTCACTTTATATTTTGTGGCATTATGATATTCAGAAAATATGCATCAAATGACTGACAGCCACCATTTTACCCTATCCTTTCACAGGATAGGATATTTCATCACCACCAACTGAAACTGGGCAATTCATGTCTGTGACAACTCACCACCAGGCCTACTCAGCGCAAGGACAACTCAATGTTAGCATTGAATTCATAGCTTTAGACTAGTGTTGGCTAGTGTGCACATGTCTTAGATTGGCTTCGAGTCATAGAGATTTTTGAAAGTTTGTCTTAGTAATTTATTAGTTACAACAGCCTATTTGGCTGACTGGTGTTTAATTTTCAAGAGCAGACAAAATAACCATTCTGAAGCAGCAAATAGAAGACTGCACACAGAGCTTGGGATGGAGCACCTCATGATATGGAGATTCATTATGGGTCTGCAAAAGGTCTAAAGAAACCAAGATGCTTTTTTTAAGCAATTAATTTAAGCTCATCCCTGTCCCCCTAAATTGAAGAAGTCTATGAAGGCAGATGAAAGAATTCTGCAGATTGTTTCTTCTTTTTCGCAATGATCTCCAAATGAATATTTGAAGAGAATTGCATTCAATTTTCAATAAATTTTTAAATTAAGAATAAAGTCATGTATTAAAAAATGATCCTTAATAAATTACTTTTGTTGTTTTTTATTAAGTTGCTGAAAAAATTTCATAGTTTGCAGGTCATTGAGTTGTCCTCACACTGAATAAGCTAGAGTTGAGTTGTCATAGAGATGAGTTAGCTGGGGCCCGAGTCAGTGGCCTTGAGTTGTTCTGCACCAATCCTTTCATTATTGCATGTATTAGAATTCTTCTCTCATAAAACACTGAAATTAAACCATGAAGGTTTGAGTTATAACAGCAAACAGGCAAGGGTCCTTTACTTTCTCAGTAAAGATAATAAAAATTTTAAAATCTGCTGAATTATGTATAAAAAACACATTCGGCTTAAATAGGCCAAGGGAAGAAAAGACATGGTTATTTCACATTGCCATGTCCATATAGGAATACAGAAATAAAAAAGTTAATTATACTGTCACTGTGTCATGTCTGTAAGAAATAAATAAAATTTAATTATAGTGTTAAAAATAATTACACAATTATAATTGTCATCAATTCAATCTTTCTAAACCAATGAGAATTGACCACACTTTTGTCTTCTACACACACAAATACATAATATTCTCACTATTGGACAAGCCACCAACATGTGTGCCAACGAAAGTTTCAGCTCCTATTCCTTTTTCAGGCCATAATGGTAACATTCATCTCTTAATAAAAAAACAAAAATTGAGGTAAAAAAATCCCAGACACTTCTGGGATTTTCCAACTAAATCATCTGGACACTCATTACACACATCTATATAAAAAAAAATAAAAAATAAAAATACAAGAAAAACTGTATGTACTTTACTTATTCTGTTGGATTCTGATCCATATTTGTTCTGTATTTGACCAGGAGAGAAGGCTTCGCTGGTATGGATATATGGAGTGTTCCAGGGGTGTGGTGCTATCAAGTGTACCCATAACTTTCAGGTTAAAGGAATGCAAGTGCCTGGAATGCCCAAAATGTCATGGAGGGAGCTAACAGAATGTGATCTCTGAGAGTGGAAACTCTCTGCACTCGACCTTCATGACAGATGCATTTGGAGATCTAGCCAGTTACCTGGAAGGAAGCCCACTGATGTGGATGATGCTCCTATACTTACAACTGACTGACAATATTTTTTGTATATATAAATGTAGGAGTTTATAATTATTTACTGAGAGTTATAACTCCCCTACAACATTTGGATGCGGTATATTGAATATAAACCTTACACTAAACAACATAATACAATTACATGAGTTTTAAAGTTAAACTTTCAATACTGTTTTCTATTTGAGTTTAAATCCATATATAATCCTGTTAGGCAATGGTTGACCCATTCTTTACACAGATTCAATTATCTTTAGCCTTTGTCAGAGTAAAATTTTAAAGCAAAAACATCATGGGTAACACAAAAAAATTGCTATTATCATCAGTAAATGTAAAAAGAGAAGTGTTTTTTTTTTTTTTCTTTTTATAGCAGTTATTGTTGAGTTTTGTTTTAATAGGTTTATTCTAAATAATTTTGTTAGATTACTTTATTTTCTTCAAAATTATTATGGATATTTGGTAATGACATTTAGATTACAAATAAAGATTTACCAATTATTCGGACTATTGTCCTCATCTTTGTTGCCATATTAGGCCGTTTTGGGCCATTGAGCACGTATACTCAGGCCAAGGACAAAAAATTGTAACCCTGAAACCTCAGTTGAACTTTTCATGACTACCAATCACTACTCTCTAGTGCAAAGAGGATACAGCTACAGGCAGCTGTTCCTCAGAACCGGGCACCTCACAGTTTTTATTTTCCTGGGCTGCATTTCTGTCTACAGACAGCCACAACTGAGTCGCACTCTGCCCGAAAGCAGGAGCTGCAGAATGTTGTTTTTACCAATTTTTGAGATCTTTCATATGTTGAATCAGTTTTACAACAGCCACTGGTCCTAGAAGGTGAAGTTTCTTCTTCCAATTGTTTTTTTAAAAAAATGTGGCAGGGTGTGCTGACAGGATATGGCAAGTATTCCAATTCCTATATTCTACTTCAAATGCAATAAATCTCACTCTGGTTCATCACCAACTGGATTTGAAATTAAAAATCCAAAATTTGTCCTCTGCACATAGTTCCATGCATACTTCCAATACACAAAACAAAAAATACATTTATCCATGGCATTCATCTACCACAAGGAAAGTTGGTCCTGTGTTGTTCCAGATGGTTTTTCTCACCTGAGTCCATCCTTCAAATCTACAAATCAACCATTTGTCCTTGCATTGAATACTGCTGCCATATATGGTCTGGTGCCCCTGTTGTTCATCTTGAGTTCCTCAACAAAATCCAACGACAGATATGCAATGTGATAGGTTCTGATCTAGTATCTCATCTACAGTAACTTTCCCAATGCTGTGACTTCCCTCTGTCTTTTCTACAAATATTTTCATGGCAACTGCGCTGATGAGCTACTTTCACTGGTTCCCGAACTGCATGAATTTAAGCATGCTACTAGGATGGCATCTCAGTCCTACTATTTCACTGTCGAAACAACTAAATGTAGCCATCTCTTCTACTCTAACAGCTTCTTACTTTGCACTTCCTGACAGCAGAACTCCCTTCATCTAATTTGCTTCCCTGATAGCAATAATCTTCAAATATTCAAATGTAATGTCAATCGACATCTTCTGATGCTTTGTTCTTGATCCCCATTCTTCTCTTTATCCTTTCTCCAAACACCCGTCTTTACTCCTGTTCACACTCTCTGTAACCCCTTGCAGGCTAGTGGCACTCCCACCTTGCTTGGGGTGAGATGCTTAAAAAAAGAAAAAAATTAATCATCCAATAACAGGCATTTCTGTCTAAATCAAAGTTTTAGAAACAGAATGCCCAGTTGAGCCCCATACACAAAATATAAGGCCAGCAATAGATAGTTAATATTCTCAAATGAAGTTCACCATGGCATTATTCTCCTTCCTCCCAATACTATACTGGGTGCAGACATCAAAGGACTTAACTACAGTCACAAATGTCAGTCAGAACCCCTCCCCATACATACCTTTCAACAAAGATAGATTAAACTTCATAAGGCATTTCCTAAGTCACATTTATATTTTGCTTAACTGTTTGTAGCTTTAGTAGCATAATTTTATTTCAAATTTCATTGTCTTATTTCTCTTCTTACCAACAAGGCATTTGTTTCTTGTTACCATATACATGTGTGTTTCCCCTACTACCATCATCATTACCCACATAACAGCAATGGCCACTATAATCTACAAGGTTGACCATTCACTCTAATAGTACAAGATTGGTAGTAGATCCAATATAATAAATACCTAAGCATGTTCATTACAATCTTTAGTGTAGGTATGACCCCAGATTTGTGATACCTAAGCTTTAAAATGAATTATGAAAAGTGAAAAATTTTTCTAATTCAAATTGACTGCAAGAAGTTTTTGTTTTGAAATTTCTAAATTGTTTTTAATTTGATGCCATTTTTAGAAAACTGTTAAAATATGTAATTGTCTTTAAAAAATCTGTGGCACTATTTAGGGTTGTGTGGAAAAAAAAAAGGAAAAGGTGAGAATTAAGTTAGGTGATAAGAAGCTATCACAAAATGACACTGGGTAAAGATTTTATTTTCATTAGCGAAGAAAGTAAGATACCGGATTTAATTTGATTTATGTTACGACACAGCGAAAGAAGATAGCAATCTGCCCATGGCAATAATGAAAATTTCAGGTTGGTCAAGTGGCCTACAAGGCAGAATGCTAAGAGATAAAAATTAATTTGGTCACGCTCTGACCGAAAAAAAAATGTCCCCTGGACCACCCGCAGAGTACAAGGAAGGAAAGATTAAACCTTTAATTATCTGTGGAGATATCATTTGAGAAGAGCACCTGTTTTGTGTCGGAGCTGGCCATGATAGAAAAATTATTTTATTGGAACGAATAATTGGCACCAGGGTGCAAAGTCGCTAGATGACCACCCACTTGATGCTGGCAAAAATCTTGTTGATGAGTTCCAGACGGCGTTCGATTAAGATAAGAGTCGTAAGGGTTTGTTGTCGGGAAGAAGAAAAGAAAGAAAAAAAGAGAAGTTAATTTTTTTTTTTCTTTGAGCAAGATTTTTAAACCAAGGCCAGTCTAGCCACACCCACGCTGCTGGGCATCCATTGGCTGAATGGTGGCGTGAGCAGTAGGCGAAGGTAATCATGTGAAGAAGGAGGGGAGGCCTGTTGATGCCCCTTGAAGGGATCAGTGTGAGATGCCACTGTGAGAGAGAGGGGAAACCTGTTGACACATCTGAAGGGATTGGTATGAGATACCAATATGAGAAAGGAGGAATTTGGAAGGATGATTCCCTTAAACTAGAAATTAAGGACTTCCAAAAATGGAAATTAATAAATTTTCCTGACCGAAAACAAAGGAAATCCTTGATGCGGATTTAGAATTATCAAGGAACCTCAAACCCCGACAGGCCCACCCCGATTTTGGTCGGCTTCCATATAAGCAGAGTCACAATGAGTAGACAGCAGTTAGTTGGGGTTAGAAAGACAGGCAAGAGTTGAGCTGTGAGCTTTGAGACCCGCCTTGCAGAAAGCTGACTGAAAGATCCATGCATTCTCGTCCTCAACTTCTAACCAAGAACAATTTATTTTTGAAGAACGACTTAGACTCACATCATCAAAACAAGTTTTATGAATATCACCTGAAGATACACCAAAAAACCAGTTATCGAGGGACAACTTAAGATATTAAGACTCGCCTAACAAACGCAAAGTGTCACGTATCCACATTAGCGGTTTGGGAGAAAGACGCAGTCCCGTATTCAGCAACCAGATATAAAATATTGTTATTCTTTCTTAACACATTTGAACTTTTCGAGTTGTTACTTTATTTTCTTTTACATATACTTGTGCGGTATTACCCTTGTTCAGACTTGACTTGCATTACGGCCCGGCGACTGATTGATTTCGTCTACCTAAGATCAAATCACAACGTGGGTAGGTTAGACTAGAAATCAAAGCAGTTACTTTGGTAACCAGACGTTGGAGGCGAGCTGGGAACAACAAGGCTGATAACGAATCTAACCAGATTCCCATCCGAATCAGCAAAAGGTTAGAACGTCACATTTGGTGCCATGACCAATACCAAGTCACATTGGTCGTCACAGGATAGGATAGGATGGCGACAGCGCGGAGACAGACGGGGTGACATCACAAATCTCCCAAAAATAAAATATAATTTTCTGAAACTTTATTTGAGGAATATTAGCTGATTTAAAGTATAATTAATCTGATTTGAAACAAATATTACTTACTTTAAGCTTTGCATTTTTTAACGTGGCAGTAGTTGTTTATTTATGTTAACAGCTCTATGACAGATGTTTATCCATATAGATGCTTTATCCATAAAAAAAATAACTGAATATAACACAAGTGCCTTTTAAGTACTCAATAATCTTAAAAATTTTAGAAAATATTCTCCGTAATCAAATGCTTTATTGAATTTTAGCTAATTTTGGCATTAAATTTACTATAGTTGTTGCTCTTATTTTCTGATAATGTCATGTATGAACTTCCATATTTACAAAAATCGGCACATCTATACACATACAAAAACAATTTAAATTTTTTTTTAAATACTGGTGATCTTAGATTGTAATAAGCTTTTCAATTTGTGACTAATAAATATAGTTACACTATTGAAACTGAATTTTAAAAGATTTAAAAAACTTTATTCTAAATTGTAAAACAAATGAAAAACCTTGTAAAAATTTATTTTTCATCAAAAAATTTTTGTTCTTAAGATAATATTGTCCTTAATATATATTATTCATAAAAGCAATTAAAAGCTAATGACTTAGTTTTATTGCATTTTTATTTTATGAGAGCAAATTTTTACTAAGTTATCATCTAACTTTACAAAAAAAAAAAAAATTGATGATTTAACTTCTCCAAAGAGTTCTGCTTTTGACTAATATAGTCACTAAAAATTACACCTGAATTTTTGAAGTTTTCATAAAATTATCTGAGTGAAACACATGTGTAAAAAAAAAAAAAAAAAAAAAAAAAAATTACCAAGGTTTTCTAAAAACGAACATTTCTAAAGTAATTCCATTGATTTGCAAATAAGTCCTGAAAATTTCATTAAAATTCAACAATTATTTGATTTCTGCAAGAATTTTCTAAATCAATGCGTTTTTCACTGCAAAAAAAACATGCTAAAGATTGCTATGCTAATTAATAGTCCATCTGCTGACACACAAAAAAAATTTTAATCAAAATTTAAAATGTTATAAAAAGGATTGAAAAATTTAATTAAATATTAAAAAATATTAGGGTCTTTTCTCTTAATAATAAAGATTTTGATGATAAACCTTAGTTTTCAGCAAGTTTGGAAAACTTTTTCATCATAGTATACCATTTTGTCAGCAAATTTGTGTAGGTACCTACTTCAGGTGTTATATCATCAAGTGTTCCTTATTAAAAGACCATGACTATTATTTTCTTGAGCTTAATTTTCTAAATAAAACTTGCAAAATACTGAGGGAGAGTTTTCATATAATTCTTAACTTTTTGTTATTTTCAAGGATAATATGCACTGGAATTTCTTCTTTTAAACACAAGACTCTCTTCACTATCTCAAAATATGAGAAAAACAACATTAATTTCCATATTTTAAAATTATCAATGAATTTTTACATATCAAAATAAGTGCCTATATGTAATTGTTAGTAAAGTAACTGATGAGTAAAATATAAATCATTTACACTCTGACCATTTTTCTCATCTTTGTTATTGTGATCACAATGTTTCAGCTATTGTGTCCTCCAGCCTTCATCAGGTGTATATCAATTTGGGTAACCTACAAGGAATTCCAACAGGACAATAACCTAGTATTGCTTTGTGAATTTGTGAGAGTAATTGTGATTTCAATCCCTGAGCTGGACGGTGTGTACTTGGATGCAGTGGAAACGGGACAAATAATAACTAAAAATAAGAACTAGATAAGATATCACTAGACATGGATTAACAAGAACAGCCTACCTTTGAAAATTAAATAAAGGATTCAGTTCTGAATTCCATGCCAGTTACCCAGATCGATATACACCTGATCAAGGCCAGAGGGTAGAATGGCTGAAACGTTAACAAAGATGAGGACTATAGTCTAAATGACGATAACTCCTCACCCTGGAAATTCAGACAGAATAAATATAAATGTTTAAAACCAAATTTGAATAGCCTGGATAGTTATTTAAACACACTGGTTGTTATTAACCTATAATAGTAATATCAAGAATTCTACTGCTACTACTTTTATGTGCCATATCTTTTCAGGACAGAGGCGATCATGATCCTCCACTTCTTGTCCTCTGTAGCTCATAATAAGTTTTATTATTTCTCCCAAACCCTGTTCTATTAGGTTGGTGCAAAAATAATGTCGGTTTTTGACGTATTTTTAACGTCAAAAACCGACATTATTTTTGCACCAACCTAATACCATCCATTTACTCAAGCACATCAAGTATGTTACACACTGCTTTCCTCTATTCCTCTTTCCCTCAATCTGTCTTGTGAGTATCAGATTTTCCAAGCCACCCTTACTCATTACATGCCCTAGAAATTTCAACTGTCTGTTCCTGATGTTAAGTATGTGTTTCCTTTTTCTCCAAAACCTTGTCATTGCTCACATGTTTGGTCCCTGGTATCCTCAGCATCCTTTTGTTGAACCCCATTTCTGTTGCTTCAAGTCTGTTCTTCAGCATTCACTGCCATATAGGAAGACAGATATCATGTAACAGTTCAATACTCTTCTCTTTGTTTCCAACAAATTTTTCCCGTCTCTTAATACTCTGCTTAGCTTTTGTAATGCATCTTTAACATTTTTGTACTTGTTTGATTTTAGTATCCCCAATTTGTAATTTGGGCTCATCCTTTTGCTGATGACCATGCATTCTGTCTTTAAATTACCAAAATCTGTACCTTTCAGAAATAGAAAAAAAATATAGTTAAAAATTAAATTGAATATCTCCCTTTTTAAGGTTGAGTAATATAAAATTTGCAGGATGTGCAGTGTAGTGTAATATATAATGGCTCTGAATGAGAAATAAAACAGCTGAGTTTGAATTTCAGTTGGGTTTGTTACAGTCACACATAAATATATTGGGAAAGGTATCAATCCATCTCTTTTCCCCCACCCCAGGTATGGGTTGAATAGCAGGACAGACTAAGTCCTATAGCCTTGGGTGGCAATCAGTCTGCTGCAGAAAGAAGTGGTAGCCTACTGTGGGAAAAACTTCTGCCTAGTCAGTCATGAATCAAGAAACATGATCACCAAAGTGTGTATCACATATGACACTTAACTCACTGACTGAAATAAAAATTATACAGCATTTAGAACTTATACCAAATTAGTTTTCTGAAAATTTTCAACATCAGAATTTGGCTTAGTTATTATATAGTAAGAAAAATAAATTTTTAAAAAATCACAATGTAAAATGAAGCAGTGTTTTTGCAAATATCCATGCATCACTTATAAAAAGACATTTACAATAGTCTTGGGTGCACATTTTCCTGCTATTATTAAAGATATAGCCTCCATGTCCTTTATGAGATAAAACTAGATTTCTCTTGTGGACACATCCCTTGGATTATGACAACTAAATATTATGTAAAACTGTGAATTTTCATTTGCTTTTATATGTTCATCAGATGGAATTTTTACTCACTAAAACTAAGATTTATACATTAAAATTATTCTCATGTCTGGAAAATGCTTGCATTGGGTTTTAGGCTTGGTAGGTTATCATGTTGCCCCTGCCTGAACACTCTTCCTTATTTCATGTTGCCCCTGTCAGAACACTTCCCTTAAAGATTCTTTTGATTTAATTGCTAAGAAACCATGTGACAGTTACATTCACACAGCTACAACCCAAAGTAGAACATTTTTAATTTATTACCAATAGCAATCAGTATGCTCTTGGTACAGTATTACCTCAATTTGTTGATAGGATACCAATTCCTATAACCATTTTTTCTATCAAAGAAGTTCATTCAGGGTCAGATTAAGTTCTTTACTTCCAATAGAGAATTGTTTGCAGCTAATTTAACAGTACTGCACTTTAGCCAAGTTATCAAGGGTCATCAGGTGCTACTGCTTATTGATCATAAACCATTGTTCAGTGTCTTCCAAAGCATGACACGATCCAAATCACAGCCAACACTTGACAATTCGTACTGAATATATTTCAGATGTGGTGCAATTAATTAGCTGTCACAACCAGCTTTTCTGTACAAGTCAGTTTCTGTCATATTTTTTTTTTAATCATTTCAAACAGCAAGGTGATAAAGCCACTAATGTGCAAGAAGTTACTGAGTGTGAAGAAAACTGAGAAAATATTGCTAATTTAAAAGGGCAATAAAAGGAGCAGGATTGAAGGAAATGTTGCATTTAAATTTTTGAAGATTGTAGTTGACAAAAAAAGTGAAGAAACTATTAGCATAAAACTTATAGTTACATTTAATAATTTCAACAGAAAAATTATGAGGCCCAGCTTCCAGTTTAGTATCACACCTAAATTCAATAAGTCAAGGTAGCAAAGAGGAGAACTCCTCATTTATAAAAATGATACTGGGAGGCTATGTTACAATGGAGGGAAGTAGTTAAAGCCAAGATGCCAGGTCAGAACCATTAGCATAGCAAATTATTCTTTGGATTTTCTCAAGAATCTCTAGACACATATCAGAAGCACCATACCAGATGTGGCAACAATATTTGATGCATGGACAAATAAACCACTCTAGTAAGTATCTGATACCCCAGCCCCTGCTATACTCTTCTTTTACAAGAGCCAGATCAGACCAAAAATGGAGTATTGCTGCCATATCTGGGCTGGTGCTTCCCAGGCCTCACTTGTCTGTCTTGATAGAATTCAAAAGCATCTATACAGACTTATAAGTGATTAATTATTTTCCACCCTGCAACTCCTTTCCCATGAATGAAATATTGCAAGCCTCTCGCTACTCTGTCACTATTTAATTGATCCTTAATTGGCAGGTCGACTTCATTTTCTCACCAATGTGATGTGGCTTCCCTCTGTCATTTCTACAAATATTTACATGGCAACTGTTCTGACAGGCTTTTTTTTTCCACTGGTGCCCTGAATACATGAATTTAAGTGTGCTACTAGATTAACATCTAGGTCCCACCTGTTTACCATTGAAAAATTTAAATGCAATGTCCATCACCATCTTCTTGAATCTTTGTTATTTTTGTCCTCTCCTCAATCCTCCCTATACTCAGTCTTTTATCTCACTTTCACTCCCTGTAACCTTCTGTATACTAGTGGCATTCCTGCTCATCTTTTGTCCTCTCCTCAATCCTCCATATACTCAGTCTTTTACCTCACTTTCACTCCCTGTAACCTTCTGTGTACTAGTAGCATTGCCTGCCCTGCTTGGTGATGACATGGTAAAATAAAAGAAAAAAAAAGTGTTTTGTTGGGCTACATTCCTTGGTTCCATCAGCCCTAACCTTTGTAGCTGGGACCCATCCTGTCACATACACAAGGATGAATTATCCTCATACCCTTTGCATTCTATTAACACAAAGTAAGTTCCATTTGGATAGCTTCTTCCCAAGAACTACTGCTTTGTGAAAAACTCCCAGCAGGATTTTTACCTGATCACTACAATCTTAACTTCTTCAAGTCTAAGGTTAACCATTATCTTTCCTACATAACCTCCTGAACTGCACTTCTTGCCTTTTCTTACATGCATACAACACCACACAGTAACACTCTACCATGAGTGGCTCTTGGGCCTTGTATTGGGTGAACATTTAGTGGAATGATATTGAATCAACTGCCAGATCTACTACTTGGAATGTTGGTTCACTGTATCATGCGAGACAATCATCATCAGAATCAATCTATTGTACTGTTTAGTATACATAATATACTAATGAACCTCAGCTAGAAACACCACTGATGTGTACCAAAGCATACAACAGATGTATTTTATGAAATGGAATCCTGAATAATTCAGTGACCTCTAGGAACAGAGTAGATGATGACCAAAGAACAGTCTTGGTGACAATTGAAGAGACAGTTCACAGCTTGGAAAGATGATAGTTAGGGCAAACTGGGTTTTCAACCCTACTTGCATCTTTCACTACGAAGAAACTTGTTGGCTACAAGTTTTTCAGTAAATGGATATCTCCAGGGGATCCTAATGGGGGTGAGAGGAGAATGAAATCCCCAACAGGACAGATGAAGGGCTTTCAACCAAGGATTACACCTGGATTATGAAAGTGAAATACATCTGTGGGAAAAAATGCAAAAATCCGCAAGGTCTTAAAATCCATAAAAACAGAAAAAGCTCACAAAAAAAAAGTTGAGAAATATTTACATATTGTAGAGGAATGCAAAAGTGAGCTCAGTGTGAAATGATTGAAATTGGGTGCAGAGGCTTTGCTGGGCAGTCACTATGTAAGATGCTGCCTAAATTAGTTGTAATAGTCTTGGAAAAGAACAAGGCCATTTGATCAGTAACAATGGCAGCAGAAGAAGCTTCTAGATGTTTATGGCTTTAAGCAATTGGCAGTCAGTAAGGAAATGAAGGGAATTTGTGGTGGATATTTTTTTTTCTTCGAGGGAACTGGAATGTAGGTCTTGGGAATGACCTAAAACTATACCTGACCATGAAGTCTCAACTTGGGGACAAAATTAGGATACCTCAAACTAGGGTTACATTTTTTTTTATATATATGAAATATATATGAGTAATAGAAATTTTTGGCAGTTTGAATAATTTCACTAATAATTTGAGTCTAGAACAAGAATCCTCCACAGATTGCAGAAAGCACTGGATGACCATTTCACCTTTTTTTTTTGGGGGGGGACTCATCAACAGTGTGCATCCACCACTGTGAAGTAGTATGACACTTACATTGTATCGTAATGGTCTGGGTTCAATTTTCAATAGTGGATGCCCACTGCTGATGAGTCCCAAAAAAGAAGAAAAAAAGATGAAACAGCCATCCATTCTGTTGAGGATTCTTGTTCTAGATTCTATAAATTATTATGCGAGATTATATATATCTTGTAAGCATGTCTGATTAAATAAATTACAAACATTATGTCTGTTTATTTTTAGCATAATCCTTCATATTCATGAATATTTTTCTGTGTATTACAATCACATGAGGCAAGAAATGCACTGTAACAGTGAAAATCACTTATTTCCTAAGTACTTTTCATCTCTTTCTGAGATCATCATCAGGGGTGAAAAAGATGGAAAGTACTCGGGAAATAAAAGTGATTTTCACTGTTACAGTGCATTTCTTGCATCATTTGATTGTAATACACGGTAAAATGTTTGTGAACATGAAAGGATTGTGCTAAAAATAAGCAATGTTTGTAATTTATTTAATCAGACATGCTTACAAGAGAATTTGCTGCCTAAATACATGCAAGTAGAATGTGATTTGTGTGTGTTTGCATGGGGCAATAAAATCGTTCCTTACCACTTCAAGCTGAGCGTTTTACTATATTCCTTACCAGATTGAAACCATTACTGCATTTGCTTCTTTATTATGAAAGAGCATAGATTGTTGGTGAACTGGAAGTTATCCATGATTGGACTATAAATTGCCAAGAGGCAGTGCGAGAAAAATTAGAGAAAATTGTAGCTGACAGATGGCACACAAGTCAATACCTGATCAGTATCAGCTGGGTCACAGAGGCGGGGGGAGTATGATGTTGAAAGACTCGAAACCCCTAATGAACCCCAACTAGAAACATCACTGATGATCCAAAGCATCCAACAGATGTATTTTATGAAAAATATACTGAATTATTCCGTTTTTTTCACATTACTTTGCTGTTAGCAGTTCCCTTATATTAATTCTTCAGTTACTAGTGAATGACAAAATAATACATTAGCCAGTATTTTAACAAAAGGTTTCATGACATAGATTTTTCAAGAACTTCATACAAAACTGATGAAGCTTTATATTAGGCAGTAATGGTAATATTAAACATTTTATATTTCAGGAAAATAGGTTTCTCAAATCCAGTAGCTGTTATTGCTCTTTCCAGTAGTAATGAGCATTTCCTTCCTCACCTTTTGTTTGAAAGTGTAGATTAAGGTGGCTCATGTTAGGAAACTGTTGGAAGTACCATACACTGGACACTCACAAAGTTCTTCAACATTCACCTAAACACTTTCTTTTTAAAATAAATGTGCATATTCATAATCAAGCTTTAGCCAACAGTTTAAAACCTCATAAAGTACTACCTCAGTATGATAATATCTTAGATGCTAAAAGTAATAGTGATTCTGCAAAAAGATGTTTCATGTATGGATGAAAGTGAAACCCTGGTTGATCATTCCAGCACACTAAATGACCAAAACTTGTACCTTTTAAGAATAAAATTATAATTCTTCTAGAGTCAAGTAATACAAATTGTACAGCATGTAGAACTTATACAAAATTAGTTTTGTGGAAAATTTCAACATCAGAATTTGGCTTAGTTATTATATAAGAGGAGAATTAAAATTTAAAAATAAAAAAAATAAAAAATTGATAAATTTAAAAAGGAAGTAGTCGTGTCTACTGTTGTTGTAAGAGTCAGTTACCGTCATTATCATGAAGGACTGATCATTAATATGATCATGATAATTTGTCCTGGGTAATTGTCTAGAAAGAAGATAATACTATTAGAGTGACTTTTCTAGCTGAATATTGAATACTACTATCACATCTGACTTTGTTGAGTTAATTGTTCTTTCTTGCCAGACCACCACATCACAACATCTATAAAAACATCTATGTGCAATGTGACTGTTTTACTCTTTTATGGCTTAACCTTTTGTGTGTTGTTTAAAGCTGGAACACATTTCCAATTGTGAAGTTTGGTTACATTATATTCCGTGCTAATAGGAATATATAATTGAAAAACAAGGTGGATAAAATAAGTAAAGGTTTATCTTAAATAACCAGTACAATAAGAATAAAGGTAACAGTTATGAACAAGGTTGTCGCAAGTCAATCCAGTAGTGAGTGCTACTAGTGGAAGGTCGGTAGTTCTTGCATAAGTCTGAGTCATACACAACAAATCCCAGCTAGTCTCTGTAGTCTGTTGACTTACAGTTACTTATAGGCAGTTACTACCTATAGTGTAGTCACTCATGGGGGTGACAGGTTATTCCATTACATCAGGTTACAGTACCTGGCATTCTGAAGTGGTTGCAAGAATAATTGAACATCATGTAAAACAGATTTAACATTTGTTTTGAGTCAATAATTAATATATTTTCAGTGAATTTTCTTGTTGAATAAACATCTGTTTAGAATAATAATAGATTGTAGTTTTGAAGTTGTTTATCAAATGGAAATTTCAACATGAGATTCATCATCATCATCAGTCCCTTGACTGCTTTAATCATCATTGGGACTTAAGGGTAGAAGAAACAGACAATTTCCTCCAGGATGATCTGTTGGCTGTGGCTCTCAAGAGTTCTTGTATTGTCATGTCCATCCACATTTTGATGTTGTCTAACCAGCTTTTGCATTGCCATCCCTGCTTGCATTTGCCTTTAATAGTGCCTTGCATGATAGTCTTACATGATGGCCATATGAAATTACTACTACTATAACTCTAGAAAACTAAGACATGCCAGACAAGTTAACTGTTGGTATAACAAATTAATTTTAGTAAAAACATTCCCTGAACATGTAAACAACTAATAAGTTTTGGAGAAAATGAAAACAAAAAGGATACTTATATTCAACATCATAACGAGTTCAAATTTCTAGGGCACATAATGAGGTTTTGATTGATTAATTTGTTTTCTACAGCTTAACCTTTTGCAGGTTATTTAAAGCCAGAAAATATTCTTAGATTGTAAGAATTTTTAATAAAAATAATGATTTAATGATACAAGTGTTACTAATTAACCCATAGCTAGAGGGAGAAGCAGGTATTTGTGCATGTGAATATAATTAACCTAACAGAAATTAGAACTTGGTTCTCTGATTAACAATTCTTACCCATTACACTATATGCATATCAAATCTTACATCATCTGCTATTCCCAACATAATGAGGAAAAAGCTTGGAAATTTTGACACTCACAGGACAGATCAAAGGCAAGAGGGACAGAGGAAAACAATGCATAACCTAACTAGTGAGCTTGATTAAGTAGATGGTGGAGCAAGGTTTAGGAGAGGTAACAAAAAAAGACAAAATTTATTAATAGCTACAAAAACTGGAAATTGTGGAGAACCATGATCACCAATTTCCTGAAGGGACAATGTCAAACTATCTGAATCCTAGTACAACAGAATTTAAGCTTTATTTAAATCCTGTTGTATCAACTATCTGATAAATATATATATAATGCAACAGTTTATTTGCAAAAACCCATAAAAGTTATTCATATGCTCAGAGATATTCTATAAAGTAATTTGATGTTATTATGAACATATTATTAAGAAAATAATTTGAAAAATTATCACAAATGTAAAAGGACAATACATGGATATATTTTAAGATACATTTCTAAACAGGGTGGCGGCTAGATTGGGCAACGATTAATGAATTACGTTACATTTGAAAACCCAACACTGTTCAATTTTGAATTTGTGGCAATGTCTAACATTTGCACCCCCAAAAATGGTGTGTCAAAAGAACAGTTATTCCCTTGATCTCCACTATTACTGTATACACTTTTGACTCCCTTGACATTTATTTACCAGATTAAAAAAATGTGAACCAAGTATTATTTACCTTCTACAGGGTGTGTCAGAAATACCTCCCACATAATGGTAAGACATTAGTGGCAATCATATCTTCATCTAGCTTAGGTGTGTGCAAACTTTTCAGTGCAAGGGCTACATTAAAAAATTCACAATTTTATCGGGCTGCATCATATATTAACCCAAAACTGCAGTTATTTACGGTAATTTACCTGTTTGTTAAAATTAGGGGTCAAGTTGTTCGTGTTGTTCCTCAATACTGACAACATCAAACATGCAATCTTTAATAAATTGTTTGTGCAAATGACTCGTTTACTTTGCAATTTTATTTGCCAATTCAAAACTTTGTCATGCTCCTTCGTAAAGATGAAGTTTTCTCAAATACTGTTGCTTCAAACTGTTTACCAGTTCAGTTGCCTTCTTTTGCAGTTCTTGTTTTGATAAACTGTGCCCAAAGTTGGCATTCTTGATTTGAAAGTGCCATTTCAAATTGTATTCCTTGAACACAGCAACTGTTTCATGACAAATCAAGCATACCAACTTTAACTCTGACGTCAGTAAAGAAATACTTTTCAGTCCCAGTCTTTATTAAACACCCGGCATTTGTCTTCAATTTTTTTTTTTGCTTTTTAGATGGCTTCAGATAAGTCATTTTGAGTCAAGTTTGTAAGATAATAAAAGCTAGGCTGAAATAAAACACCTCACGTTTTAACTCTTTGGCATCTGCCAGGACAATGAAATGATTCAAATGAGAGGCAATAAAATCATTGGTGTGGTAACAAAGTTTAGACATTGTTACAAACTTGAGCTTGAGTTGGTTCCTAGTGAAGACCTTCAGTGTCTGTAACCTTTTGATCAGCACTCTCCCACATATGCATACACACCTGCAGGAAGAAAACAAAATGCTCACAATATTATTTGGCGTTGCTTGTTAACTTTCTTTTTCAGATTTATTAGCATTTAGTGGGCCACATGAATTCTTTTGGCAGGTCGCATGCAGCCCGCAGACCATAGTTTGCCTGCCCCTGATCTAGCTAATGTCTTACCATTACATGGGAGGTATTTCTGTAACATCCTGTATAAAGATTTGTTTGATATTTTATAAAGAAATTTAAAAGAAAGCTTTTTATTCAAAAATTTATATAAAAAAAAAAAAAATTATCAAAATATGTAAACCAATTATAATGCAATATTTATTATTTATCATTTTGTAAGTAACTATTAAAACAAGTTTTTTATTCAACCTAATAAATAAATAGTTGTTAATTCTCAAGAATAAAAAAAAAATGTTAAAATCCATTTTCATATATTTGGGTTTTATTAAAATTCTAATAATCACTTTTTAAAAACAAACACTGGCAAAGAAGTCAGGAGTGCATACAATAATAGTGTCAAGGGCATAACTCATTTTGATTGTCCTTTTGCCACTGTTTTTTTTGTAGACACAAAGTTTAAATATTGCTGAATTTGCTTTATAATTAATTGCTGAAATTTAAATTATTATTCATGTTGAACTTACACAAGTAGCCTAGTTTGGAAACTGTGTGTGTGCATATATATATATATATATATATATATATATATATATATATATATATATATATATATATATAGAGAGAGAGAGAGAGAGAGAGAGAGAGAGACAGACAGACAGACAGACAGACACAGACATGTAGACATTTTATGGCTATCTTTTTCCTAAATTACACTTTATTTTGGAAATTTCATACTTCTGCAGCAGCCAGTTTTGCAAAAGATCATTTGCAATTTAGAATGAACACTGCTGCCTTACTATTAGGTTGGTGCAAAAATAACGTAATAACGTTGTTTTTTTTAGGTATTTTTTAATGTTAAAAAACGACATTATTACGTCATTATTTTTGCACCAACCTAATATATATATTATATATATATATATTATATATTATATTATATATATATATTATATATATATTATATTATATATATATATTATATATTATATATATATATTATATATTATATATATATATATATTATATATATATATATATATATTATATATATTATATTATATATATATATATATTATATTATATATATATATTATATTATATATATATATATATATTTATTTATTTTACACACACACAGAAACATGCTCCATACACATGCAGACAATATCAGAGATAAATCTTGCATTATTTGCAAAAGTTTGAGGCTGATAGTCATTTTTGAATAACAATCTTCAGAACCATATATTTTAACATCTAACCAATATATACAAATGTTTTACTAACCTTACATATACCAATTTAAATATATAACCAATATATAAAAATAAGTTTTACTAACCTCACAGATTATTTATAGATTTCTATATGTTGCCAATGTCTTTCTACTGCAAAAGTATTACAAAATTGTATTATCATACCCAACTTAATTTTTTTTCAAAATCTCTGCCTTTTTATTCTCAGTTGCATCTGATAACATTAGTGAAGAGTTTCTATTTGCAGTTAAACTTCTTGCCTCATTGCTAGGAAAGAAGAAGAAAAAAATGTATTGATATTTTTTTTCTAAGACCTGGTTTTATTTTCTGCATTTGATTAGCATGTTTTCAAACTGTAAAATTAGAGGAGTTTATTTTATTCTGAAACTGTTCTCCAAAAATATACTGTATTTTACTTGGTACCTCACTCCTTTTAAATGTTAACACAACACTTCTATTAATAATATATACTAGTTTTAACCCATGAAACTTTCACTGTTTTCCTGTTTGAAATTTCTGATTAATCTTAATTCTTCAGATGAAGAGTAAATAAGCTCATGGCAAGTTCTACAAGAATAAAATATCCATAGAAATTCCCCATATCGCATTTTTAAATATTTGATAACAAAATATTGCAATAACAATAATAAATATGAATGTCAGTTGTTATTTTTAAGAAACAAGGTAAAAAGAAAAGGATTTGAAATTGACAACTTTTTCCATTTCGCTGAAATAGCTGTTAAACACTTCTATCTTCTCTTCTTTCATTCATTTTTTCACTGAAAGCAAGTAGTGTCTTTGATGTATTTTGTTTTTTTTCATGCGATCAAAACAGAATAGTTCATTATTTAGGAGGTATTGGCAAGGCGTAATGGTCGTGCAAACTAACGAAAGGGAGGACAAGCACAATTATTATGCCCTTCCTGTAGATGACAGTCATAGAGAACAAATACTACTTCTACTGAACTGTTTCATAGTTATGGATTTCATCTCTCAATAATGTTCAGTCAAATCTTATTGGATTGTTGCCAACAGCCTTCTCTTTAGATCTCATCATTTAAACAATAAATAAAAATTTCACAGCAAAATTAGATTATGGTCTGAAAAATTCTCAAATCAATTACATTAATGCAACATTTTGTAAATCTTTTTTATTTACTTGTTAAAACCCACACTAAAATAGTTATACTAAAATCTAATTAGATTTTCTGATAATAGGTTTATCGTTATTCTTAATTCACAGTTAATCAATGACTATTTTCAAAGTACATTTTCATGGCCAAAGATACTGCAACTAGTTTGTATGAATGGAAAAACACATTCTCGTTTCAATTATTACTGTAAAAGCATAACTGCTTAATTATGCATTCATGTGTTCATCTGTTTATTTTAGGAAGCTTAAGTTAATATTTATTTGTTTAACTTTATTTCTAAACCTATGAAATTCATTTTTCAGTTGTTTCTTTTCATGGATTATATGCTTGTTTTCTTTTTGTGTACCATGTCCTTTCAGGATGTAGGTGATCATGGTTCTCCATCTCCATCTCCCTCTATCCCTTGAAGCTCTCAACAGGTTTCTTCCCTATGTTTCCTCCCCAAAACCACATTCTCTCGTCCACTTGCCTGCCAGGTCTGTCACACATTGTTTTCCCTTGTCTCTCTTTCCCTCTATTTGACCCGTGAGTATCAGATTCTCCTTAGGTATAAGCCTCCTCCTTGTTTGCATCCTCTCTAAGACCTCATTGTTGCTCACATGCTCAGTCCATAATATCCTTAGCATCCTTTTGTAAAACCAAATTGCCATGAGTCTCTTTTTCATCTTTGAGAAAATCATCCAACATTCACTGCATTTGAGGACAGATGTCACATAACAGCTCAGTATCCTTTTCTTTCTTACCAAAGAAATCCTCCTGTCTTGCAATACTCTACCCAGCTTTTGGAATGTGTCCTTGGCCATCCCAATATGTCTACAGATCTAAGTGTCACACTTACTGTCCTCTGTCAAAACACTTCCCTGATATTTAAACTTCCGCATCTGCTTGATTCTAGGGTTCCTGACCTGCAAATCGCATTTCGGCCTCATCCTTTTACTGATGACCATGCTTTCTGTCTTCTTGTAGTTTAAGTTTAGTTCCTTCTTCTCACTCTTCATTGTTACCTCCTGTAAGAGATTTTGTAATTTCTTTTCTATCAGTACTGTGTCATTTGCATATCTTATATTGTTAAGCTTGTGGCTGCCAATGCTAATGAATGTTTTGGTGTAAATAATAAACCAATATATTTAATGTATGACGTACATGTCTGGTTAAAGCCACATCTCGGTTTATCCCATACATAGACTTACTATAATTTCCAAGCCTCGGATAGGGACAGTTTTCAATTTTTATTATAGGTTTAGATTTCTTGAATAATAATGTTTTCATGACCCAAGACGTTTTAAGCTTTATGGCTAACATACCAAAAAATAAATAAAAATGGTAAAGCAAATAATGAAACATACTGTAATCCTTTCAGTATAGATTGCTAGGGAGTATAAGATGCAGTTAAAAAAAAAAAAAAAAAAAAGCATAAAATTCCAGGGAAAAATTTTATTTTCATATATGAAACACACCTAATTTTAAAGCAAAGAAAATGACCAAAATTTGTGAAAAAAGTAGAAAAAAAAAAAAAAAAAAAATGAAAAAACTGGAACATTTTGCTTACTTTTGGGATTCATAAGCATTACAAAAATACCAAAGTCAGTAATTGGTTGTTTGAAAAACTTGCTAAAAGGTGTTTATCGTGAAACATTTGTTAATTGCCTTTCAATAAAAATTGTTTTTAATGATTTTTATTCTGAAATTACACATCATTTTGTATTTTGTTTTTTTATCATAAATTAAATATTTTCACCATTGAATGATTTCCAAACTCATGAAGGTGTCTAGTCTGAGCATGTTGTGTAATGGTTAGCAAGCTTGTCTCACTAGATCAATTATGACCGAATAGTGAGTTCAATCCTGAGTGCACCACAAACTTACAGCTTTGTGCCACATCTAAGCTACACTTAGAAAATCACCATGCAGACATCTAGACTCAACAAGATCTGGAAAAAAGGACAGAATCATACAGGAATTAGAGAAATATAAGATTTATTTCCCTTTACTGCAATATGCCATTAGATAGATATTATCTTTCCAGTAAACAAATAAATCCATCCAGAAAAATTTGTCAATGGCAAAGAAATTATCCCTTGAATCCCCAGATTGTTGGGTTTTTTTTACTGCTCTCCATCTTCTCAGGACTGCAGTATCTTGGACAAAATTTCTGACAGTATAGAAAAGGCTCTCTCTCTGCACTAATCTACAAACATTTTTGTGTTTGGTAATTTTAATACTCAGTATGACAAGTGGCTTAAGCATTCTAATGTTACTGACATTGCCAGTATTCAGACACAATTTTTCCATTATCAGTCTCTTATGCAAATAGTGGGTTTCCCTACTCTCTTCCCTAATAAATCTGATCAATATGCCTCCTTACTTGATTTGTTCTTTACTTCTTCTCCTAGCCTTTGTTGAACTTCACAACTTTGTCCTTTTGGCAATTCAGATCATGTTGTAGTATCTGTTGATAATTTGATTCAGTCATCTGTCTGACAGGAACTTCTTATTCACAAGACTCTTTCAAGAACCAGCATGCTGATTAGGATTTTCATGACAGCTGCACTTCTAGATCTTTTTGTGTTAATGTAGATGTCACCTAGGATTCTATCTTCTTTGTAGTTTTCATCAATGACCTTCCTGATGATACAAACATTTATGCCTACCTTAATAATAAGTCTTATCAGTTCAATAAGGTCAAATTGACAGCTAATCTAAAAATTTACCTACAGTCCATTGTTAACTGGAGCAAAGATTGACATTTTAACTCCAAAATGAAACTTTTTTCTATTAATCGTCAGACGCCCTTTTCTACCTCCTATCAGCATGGCTGATGTTAACCTCCAAGCTAATATTCTCAGCTGACATAAATTGGAAAGATTATACTGAATCAATTGCTAAGTCTGCTGCTAAGAAAGTTGATTCACTGTGTCATGCTAGATAATTTTTCTCTGCAGAATCTACCTTGCATATTTATAAATCTACCATTCATCCATACTTTGAATATTGCTGCCATATCTGGTCCAGTGCTCCTGCTGTATATCTAGAGATTCTTGATAAAATCCAAACAAGAATCAGTAATATTATTAAAAAAAAAAAAAAAAAAAAAAAAAAAAATCTCTTTCACTTGTTAATTATATTCAAAATTGCCATGAAATCTTCCAATGAATTATTATCCTAAGGGAAGTAACTCCAGTTATTTCTTGTTTTCAGAACCAGGCCATGGTGACCCAAGTGATTTCATGTAAAATAAAAATTATATGAATTATTTTCTAGCTATCTTCCATTTATCTCATATCCTTCCATACGTAATTTAATTCTCTCAACCAAAATAGTGATACAAACTTAATAGTAGAGTTTGAGTCCTTTGTCAGACTTTGTTTATGAAACTATTTTGTGTGTTACACATACATTTCTGAAGTATTTTTGCTTTAACCTATTAAGAGAATCAGCCTTTTTTAATTTACTATCTATTACCCTTTTAGAATTGTTTAAGGAACATACAATGATATGCCTACTCTGTAGATAAATAAAAATTTAAAAAAATATAAGGGAAAATTATATTTAGAATGTTCTTTATTAGCACAAAATATATTTGTGTGTGTGTATATATATATATATAATATTGTTGGCAATATTTATCAGTTGTACCCACAAAAAACAACAGTGTGTGAAAAGGACAATTTTTCTCTTGACACAACAATTACCGTATAGCCTTATCAAATTTTTATTGTTTTAAAAATCTATTTTTAGAATTTTAATAAAACCCAAACATATGAAAATGGATTTATACATTCTCTTTTTTCTCAGGAATTAAAAACAAAAGAATTGAACGCTATTTATTTTATTAGATTGTTTGCTTACAATATTGATTTATATTTAAAAGTTTATAAAAATGTGAACCAACCACAATGCAATAGTCAGTATTTACCATGTTATAAAGAAATTATGATGAAAACAATTCTGGCAAATATGGATAAACTTGCCTGCAATTAGACAGTGTCAAAAGGACAGTTTTTCCCATGATCCCACATTTTTAACTACCTTCACTCTTCGGCAATGTTTATTATTTTAAAAAGCAATGATTACAACTGGAATAAACTTTAACATATGACAGTGAATTTATACATTTTCTTTGTTGTTCAGAATTAACAAATATGATAAATATTAATTATTAGATTGTTTATTAATACTATTTGTTTATTGGAATGGTTGGCAAAACATTGGCTAATTGTAAATTGATTCAAACTTTATGGAATGGTAAATAATATGGATTTCCTTTTAGTTGGTTCACATATTTTAATAATTTAGTAAATATTTATAAATCTATGAATAAAAATTGTCTTCACATTTATTTCTTTATAAACTGGTAAATGATAAATATTGTATTGCATTAGTTCTAATTTTATTAGTTTTGAGAATGTTGTAAATATAAAATTATTCTTAGGTAATAAACAATCCAATAAATAAATTCTGTTTCATATTTTTGTTGAAAATTCTTAACAAAAAAACAAATGTATAAATTCATTTTCATCATGTTTAGGTTTTATTCCAATTCTAATCATTGCTTTTTAAAACAATAAACATTGCCAAAGACTGTAAGTATTTAAAAAAGTGATATGGGGAAAAAAACATTTTTTTTTTGATACAATGTCTTATTGCAGGCACTTTCATCCATGTTTGCCATAATTTTTTATTCATAAATTTATAAAATTTCTGTCTGTTGAAAATTATCCCTGTCATCAAGAGAAGAAAAAAATTAAAATTAATGCATAGGTTGCTAGCATCTGGATTTATCCTCCTTTCTTTTTTTTTTCTTGAGAAGTGACAACAAAAATGTTAAACACTATTCACTAGCCTGTTTATTTACAAGAATAGTGTTTAATCCTTTGAATGTCAATTCTCAAGAAAAATGTGAATACACTGTAATGAGGTAGAGCTTGGATAGAATGATTTATTCTCCCATTTACATTTCTTTTGTTATGGGCATTATTATATCCATGATATAATAACGCCATAGTTCATGGACAGGATGGAATGAAATGGCTGAAAGGAAAAAGAATGATGAACATACTTTGCTCTCAGAGAGACTTTTATAACACTAAGACATACACAAAATTAATACATATATATGTATGTGCCCCATGCAGAGAAAAATATATTATATATATCTACACAGCAAAGCAAAGTGTAAGGAGACACAAAAAGGAAGGGTCTTACATTTAATATAGAAATATTCTTGTACCTGGAGAAGCCATTTTTAGGACTCCAGATTCAAATAGTCTGGATTTACCAATGTCCCAGGCAAAGGCATATTCCACCAACAGAAAAGAGCAAGATTTAGGTTTTCCCAAATTGAGAACTGTGAGCTGGAGTTTCATTCTATTATCTGGAAACGACATATTCCCAAAGAGGTAATAGCACCACGGACTTATAAGCTACTGGGGAGGAAGATTTAGTTTCTGCCCAGGTCAATGGGGGGAGGGAGGCTCCTGAGCTTAAGAAAGCAACTGTACCATTTGGTTGTTGTAAACAAACTGAAAAATGACTGGCATTTTCAGCACTATATGGAGTGATGTCATTAAGCAGCCATCATGTGACCCGCATGATTTATCTCCACCAAAGGGAGATAAACACCTTCTGTATTCTTACAACATAAATCCAGTTTTATATTTCATTAATATTAATAAGTAATTTCATTAGTTCAAAGCCTCTTCTAGCTTTCTAGTCAACTTTGCATTTAAATATTTTTAGATTAAATGGCAATTGTTATCTACTCTCTTTTTAATTCTTTATCTTTTATTGTTCTCTCTCCTTAATGTTTTCTTTTTCTCATTCTTTCACACTCTGTAACCTCTTACCTGCATCCTGTGAATGACAAACTACATCTGGCAGCAATACTTTTGATCAGGAGGTCATGGGGAGTGTAGAGCCACCTCTTAATTGCTGTTGTTCCCAGGTCCACCCAGGTAGCAGAGTCCCAACTATGGGGAAATAGTTAACCCCCAACTGAGGTCAAGACACTATGAAATTATAAAAATACATTTTCCTCATAAAAAAAATGTCCAGTAATACATTTTTGTAAAAGAAATTAATAATGCTCTCAAGAAAATTAAATTTTAGTATTAAATGACCCATAAGAAGTTTATATGCTGCTAAACAAACAATATCAATAGTAACCCCTTACATCTTAATGGCTTTCTTGCCTTGCTTGGAGTAAAATGATTAAAAGAAAATATGTATTTCGGTTTTATTAACATTCTAAAAATAACTTTTTAAAACAATAAGAATTGCCAAGTGAGTTGTGGTATGGATTATCTCCCCTATACATATTCTACATTTAAGTAAATCCAGTAGGACACACTTCATTCTAAGTTGAATAAAGCTTTAGTTAAATTACACCTGCATTTGTTTTCTCATTACAAGAGTATACAGTAATAAGTGTCAAGAGAGAAAAAAAAAAAAACCTTTTGAAACCATTTTTCTGATCTTTTTTTTTTTTTTTTGCAGGTATATATGTTAAACTTTGCCATATTGTTAATATGAATTTTTAACCACCGAAATCTGTTAAGAAAATATTTGTGCATAAATGACATTTTTAAAGACCAAACTTTTAAGCTCAACTTTTGCAATGTGGGGGTTAATTTAATAATTACATTAAAGTCCCTGCAAAGTTGGTGGGCTACAAGCAACTCTTGATGTCAAGCATGAAAAATATTCACCAATTACTACGTGTAAATGAAGAAGACATAAAATATGAGTTAATAGAAAAATCTATGTTGTGCCTTCAGCAAATGAAGTTCATCAGTTTACTGTCAACTAACTTACATTTTGAATAATTTTCTCTGAAAAATGTCTATTACAATAACATTCTCTTCTCATTGACATGAATAAATTCTTGTATAGAAATATGGAATAATTTTAATTAAATTGTCTGCATTTTTATTTAAGCTCGTCATCATCTATTTGCCGTATTCCTTTAGAATGTTTGTTCTCTATAATTTCTTGTCCTTTGTAGCTCTTATTAGATTTTGTCTTTTTGTTATCTCTCCGAAACCCTGTTCTGCTATTCATTTATTCAAGCTCATTAGGTAGGTTATATGCTGCTTTCCTCTATCCCTCTTACCTTCAATCTGGCCTGTGAGCATCAGATTTTCCAAACCATCTTTCCTCATTATGCACCCCAGAAATCTTTTTCTGATGTTAAACTATAAGTATACTTTTTATTTCTATTTTCTCTAAAACTTCATTGTTGCTCACATATTCAGCCCATGGTATTCTCAGCATCCTTCTGTATAGCCACATTTCTATCACATCAAGTTTTATCTTCATCTGTGTGGTGATGGTCTGGCATTCACTGCCATATACGAGGACTGATATTACGTAACAGTTCAGTACTCTTTTCTTTGTTTCTAATTAAATATTCCTCTTTCTTAATGATTTCCAAAAACTACGTCCTGAGTAAGACGATAAACTACATCCAGCAGCAAAGCCTTTGATCAGGAAGTTTTGAGGAGCATGGAACCACCTCTTAACTGCTGGTGTTCCCAGGTCCACCCTGACCCAGGGTGGTAGAACCTGTTAGGGTTCCAGCTATGGGCAAATAGTTAACTATTACCAGCAATAGTTTTTTGAAAATATTATTACCAGCAATACAATTTTGAAGGAAAAATATTACCAGATACAGATTTTTTGATAAAACAAAATCTTACCGGCAATAAAAATTTTGTCGGCATTAAATAACCCATTGAGGTTGATATGCCATAAAACAAAATAAACCAAACCAAAAGCTAAGTAAAGTATCTTTAATTATCCCAATGCACCTTCAGATATTTTTTTCTTTGGCACTTAGTGCTTCAGACTCACCTTCAGTTTATAGGACAAAGGGGGAAATTTTAATGAGTTCCCTGAAATGTATTTAGTTATTAGGTTGGTGCAAAAATAATGTCGTTTTCTCACATATGTTACTATGTGAGAAAACGACATTATTTTTGCACCAACCTAATAGTTCTTCTCGTTCTCCTTAGAAAATTGGGTGCCTATTAATGCTGCATTCAAAGACATGCTAATAATAAGGGTTTCAATGGAAATCTGGATTCACAAGAAGTCTCCAGCCACATGTATGAAATGTCTTTAAATGCCTTAAAATATAGTGTTTGATTACCTTAATTTGTTGTTCTACTATACTCAAAATGTAAGATTAGCCTATACACAAGATATAAATTAATGATTTCCTGATCAAATATTGTAAGTCAGCCTTTAGACAAGATCTCCTTGTATATGTTTTTTATACAGTATTTCATGATGGGAATTACATTATATATAAAGTCTGTAAAAAGCACACATAAAATTATTTGACAAAAACAAGTGCGGAGATTTAACTTACAAAATAGATTGCAGCTTTGGTCAGTCAGGTATACTGTTTACATCAGTATCAATTTAGAAAAATAAGTTCATTGGTAAAAAAAAAAAAATGTCAGTTATTTATTAATAAAATTAAGTCTGAGTAAATTCAGATTTTCAACAAAGAGATATTTACAAAGATTTTGTCATGATAAAATTAATTTAACATTTTTTTTTTTTAATCATTTTCTCTAAAAATGATTTTTAAATCTGGAATTTTCCTAATTTATTTCAGGGTTGGTAAAGGCAGACAACTTCCCTAATTGATTATATTTCAGACACAAATCATTTTAAATTCCAGTCTGACTTTGAAGACAAATAGAATTGAAATGATCACCATCTTTAAAATAATTTCTTTCCAATCATCTACTTTTTGCTTGTTTATTTTTAACAAATTTTATAATTAAACTCTTTTATTATTAATTTTTTGTCAATCGTCAAGATGAAATTCCAATGGAAAGAACCACTTGAACAACTTACAGGAGTCTCTTACGAATCTTTCTTTTAATTTCTTTCTAAATTGTACTGGTGAAAGATAAAATCTCTACCGCAACTACTACTACTACTAAATTCTAGAAGAACTCAACACTCACAGCGCCGAGCATCTATTTTCCAGGATAACTGGTTGTTCTAATTTTTGTCCATAGGAAATTCCATCATGTGCAGCGTTATTCATTCCTGCAAGCCCGGGATGCAGCAGACAGCTTGCTAGAAGATGATGATGACGACCCACCCCTTGACCCTAACCCTAACTTCAGCCATATAGAAATGACTGAAGAGCAAACGGATGCTGTAGGAGGGGGAGGTAGAGTAACATTTCATTCCTTTTTCAATAACTAAAATATTTAACAAAGAGAAAAAAAAACAAAGATAATTTTTTTTTTTTAATCTTTGATTTTTTTTTAATTTGTTTTTCACATGATTTTCTTTTTTTAAAATTATTTTTGTTCTTTCATAATTTTATTTCCTTCTTGATAATTTTTTTCTTTCTGCAATTTCTTTTATTTCATTTTCATTTTTTTTGGTTAGGGTCACAATTCAGGTCTTCAAACTTCAAGGTTTGAAATAACTGTTTCTCACGTAACCAGAAATTCACTTTTATCCTATCAGAATTGATTTTTAAAATTATAATTTTTTTTTTATCATTAATTTTTTCTGCTTATCTCTTTTTTTTTTTTTTTTTTGCTAAATTGTATTTCTCTTTGTGGCTTCTGTTTCATTTTATTGCATTATGTCAGCCATAGTTCATTTCTCCTTGTTTGTCACATTTCAAATCTTTTTTTCATCAGTCAATTCCCATTGCCATCATTCATATGTTTAGCAATTTCTTTATATCTGTCTGTAGGAGTCTGTTCTAATTTCTCAATCACTTGTTCTTTTGATCAAGTTATTTATCTATATACTATTCTATATATATATATATATATATATATATATATATATATTTTCTATTGATCAAGTCATTTATCTCTCTCTCTCTCTATATATATATATATATATATATATATATATACTTTTGATAAAGTTATATATATATTTATATATATATATACTTTTGATAAAGTTATATATATATTTATATATATATATACTTTTGATAAAGTTATATATATATATATATATATATATATATATCCTATTGATCAAGTTATATATCTATATACCTATTAATTTCCCTTTTTTACCAACTTCTTGTTCAATTTGTCTTTTAGATACACAACCAAAAATTATTTCTATATTAAATACTGCATCATTTCAGAACATGATTTCATATCGTTTCTGTATGATGACCTGAAAGAAAAAAAAAAACAACTAAACATCAGCTGTTGCTTTCTGTCATATTCACTCTTTTCTGTCTGCTTTTAAGTACAGTTAGTTCACAAAATTAATCTAAAAGGTGAGAACAGTTCCTATTTGGCATATTTTCAATATATAGCATTTTTATAAATCACTTTCATGAAAGAAATTTATGTAAATGATTTAAATTGGATCATCAAAGACTGAAGAAAAATAATCACACAAAGTTATCAATATTAATAACTTAATATGAACATTCTTAACTCATAGAAACTGATCAGTCAAGCATTTCTAACTCTTGTAAATGGACATTTTTTTTCTATGGGAATCACTTACCCAGACAATCTAATAAAGATGCGAGTTTTTCAATGAGATGATTGTACAAACATAATTAAAATCGATTTGTCTTGACACAACTATCTAGACCAGTGATTTTCAGCCAGTGTGCCAAGAGAGGATCATAGGTGTGCTGTGAAAATTTTTAAAGGTCATTAATTAAATCGTTTTTGAAAGAAATCCAAAGCACAATAAGAGTGTGAAGCAAGCTTTTCTGCAATAAACAATATCAAAAACAAAAATCGATCACAGCTAGAATTGTTGGAAGAAGATTTAAGAGTATGCCTGTCCAAAATTTGACCTTGCAAAGAAGATATTCTAAAAAACATCAAGCTCGAGTATCTCATTAAATGTTAAATTGTAATAAACAGAAAAATAATTTTGATTATCTTTTTTTTATTACTACAAATTATAATAAATTGTTTTTGTTTGTGTTAAGAAATAAATCATAAAAAGTATACTTTGTCATTTACTCTTTTCATGATTATCATAACTTAAGTGTACTGCAGAAGTTTAACCATAGTTTCAAGTGTACTGTAAGAATAGGTTTTAATACTTTGTAAAAAAAATTTATTACCAGCAATACATTTTTGAAGGGAAATAATATTACCAGCAATACATTTTTTTTTTTTTTTTTTTTTTTTTTAAAAAGAAAAAAATATTACCAACCATACATTTTTGAAAAGCAAATATTACCAGCAAAGGAAAATTATTACCAGAAAGATTTTTTGAAGGAAAAAATATTACTAGAAATAGATTTTTGGAAAAAATATTCCCAACAATTGTCAGCATTAAATAACCCATTGAGGTTGATATACTGTAAAACAAAACAAACCAAATCAATCTTGTAAAATCTGTGATACTCAAGCAGTATAATTTTGTTTCTTTTACAATTATTCAAGGCCCAAATGCCACTCTAGGTAAAGGGTTACTAAATGATATTGTAAAAAAATACAAGGAGGGGGTCAAGAGGTGCATATTATGAGGATATGTAGGATAGATAATAATTGACTTGAAGAGGTTAAGATTATAGCAATCAGAGAAGCATCCTCTTGTTTTAGGAGTTTTTTTCCACAATGCAACAGTTCTGGGAAAGATGCTGTCTGAATGGAACTTCCTCCTTACCAATGGAATATGAAGGGAATGAGGATGAGTAGACTCAGAGTACATTGCCTGGCAGATCCTGGCTGTGAAGGTCTGAACAGGTGGAACCAAAGAATGTAGTTCATCTGCCATGAAAATAGCAATAGAATAACAAAAGTCTAGCAATATTTCATCTGTGGGAAAGGGATTGTAGAAAGGAAAATAATTCATCACCCACAAGGCTATGCAAATACTTTTGAACCCTATCAAAGCTAGAAAGTGAAGGGTTTTTTTTTTTTTTGTTTCTTTAAATAATGCTCACCCCATGCAAAAGTTAAGAGCCACTCGAGGTTGAGGGCTACAGTGTAAGAGGCACAATTTATGAGGATATGCAAGGAAGATGACACTTAACTCTAGATTAGAACAAGTTAAGATTTTAGTGATCAAGGAAGCATCCTCTTGAGAGTTGGTTCCGCAAAGTAATGATTTGTGGGAGTAAGTTGCTAGAATTGAACATACATCCCACCAATGGGATACAAAGGAAATGAAAGTGGTTTGCCTCAATATGCGTATCATGGTAGGTCTTAATGGACAATTCCAGTAGCGACACTCCTCCTTTTTTGGTCGGATCTGGCTCTGGTAAAGATAAATATGTAATATTGGTAATTTACTTGGTTTGGTCCAATTGAAAATTTTTGTAACAGTGATTTTATAAGCATAGCTTAGGTGTGGCACAAGGCCAAAAGCATAATCAAATCTTTCATCAAAATTTTGGGAAATATATTTGCTCTTCACTGATTAATGCTAGTTTAAAGATGGTTTCAGTTAAAACCTAATAAATATAATATAATGTAGCAATAAAGATGTCATTTCTTCAAACATTTTAGAATAAATATTGCTATCCCAAAAATTTCACCGAAATCATGACTTCTATTTCTTTTAGGCACTTATAAAATTTGTAATACCAAAAAGATATGAATATTAATATTTTTATTAAATGGTGTAACACAATGGAAAGATATTTTCTTATTCTAGAAATTCTTTGGTACTACCTTCAGTTTGACTCACTAATAAGATTGTTGTTTGTTCAAGCAGCCATGTTAATATAAAATGTCTATTTTTTTTTTTTTTTTTTTTAAATACACACAAACATTAATATTTAAGAATTCTCTTGGTATTAATGTATGAGGGAAGGTATAAAAAATTAGTCACACTCTTATATACGGATATGTTATGTTAAAATGTAACATGTATTATTAATTGGTCATATTTTTACCATTTAATCTCTTGCTAGTAATTGTGAGTTCAATCCCTGGGTCAGGCAGTGTGTACTACTTGAAGTGGAAATAGGGTGAGCAATAACTGAGTAATACTAAAAATAACAAGACAAGATATCCCTAGAGATGGGCAGTGGAACAAAAACCATCTACCTCTGTAGATGGAGTAGGTTCAGTTTAGAATTTTCTGATGAAGGATAGAGGGCACAATGTCCGAAACATTGTGATAACAACAAAGATGAGGATTATAGTCTGCATATAAATAGTGTAAATACTGTTTTGTTCTTCTAAAATACGACCAAAAAGTATAAGCTTTCTTTTAAAAAAAAGTACCTGTAATTTCTCCTTTAATGTGTAAATATACAGTAATAAAACTATACACAAGTAAAAATCTGGATATTTCTAATTGTAATGTATTTGTTCCTTTTTTTCAGATTAACAACTTAGGAATAATTACATTTTTTTTTTAACTTATTTCACCCCAAGCAAAGTGACGATGCCAGTAAGACTCAAGGAGTTACTGGGAGTGAAAGAGAAGGAGATGATTTTAGTGAGAGAAAGGACAATAAAAGAATAGGATTCGGGAAGACAGATTGACATTGCATTTAAAATTTTGAAGATTGTAGGTCACTGAAAAGCACAAAACCAGAAGAGAGTTCCACTGGCAAGCATGCAAAAAAAAGAGACGATTAGAATAGAACTTACAATTACATCTAGCTATTTCAACAATAAAATGATGAGACCTAGTTGCCAATCTAGTACTGCACTCAAACTGATGCGTTCAAAGTACAAAGGAAGAGAGTTCATTAGAGCAACTGCCATGAAAATATTTCTAGAAAAGACAGTGGGGCACCACATTACAGCAGTGGGAAAGTGATTGAAGTCTAGATACAAGGTCAGGACCAATAACATTACAGACGCTACACCAGACCAGATATGGCAGCAATATTCATTGCATGGATGAATGATAGATTTATGTGCAAGATGGATTCTAACAAGAAAATTGTTCTGGCATGATACAGTGAAGTAACTTTCCTAGCAGCAGAACTAGCAATTGATTCAATTGTTCCACTTCAAAATTTGAGACCGAGAAAGCACGATTTTTGATGATAATATATTTGTTCGTTTTTTAAAATGAATAACTTTCGAATAGTGATGATCCTACTGAAATTTTTATCAAAGAAAAAGATCATTATGTTCCATACTTCCTGATAACAATAATTGAATCATAAATTACTCATATAAATCTTAATTTTCAAATGTATAAAGACTTTCATGTTCCTCTGTTCTACAGCCATATCCTGTTAAGATGCCGCTTCTCATATGATAACCAAAGTTAAATAGTATCAACCTTGGTCAGTACCTAGATAGGTGACTGCTTGGGAATACCAGGTACAGTAAGCTTAGATGTGTGAATAGTGTAACGTATAATGGCTCGGAATTGGAAATTAGAGAACAGAGTTCTACTTCCAATTGGGCTCATTATATTTATGCGCAAATACACTTGGGAAAGGTATAAATCCACTTTATCTCCCCCAGCTATGAGTTAATTAATAGGAATTGTATCAGTAAATCATTATTCTTTCAATGTAAAAAAAAAAATTTATTTGCTTTAAATAACCTACAAAAGGTTGATAAGCCATAAAAAAAACAACAAATGAATCAATGAATGATGTTCTTATAGATTCTAATAATTTTCTTTTCTCACACTTTTCGCCTGTGGAACTTCATTCTGATTTCTTGCTTCTCTGCCACCCACAATCTTCAAAAATTTGAATACAATGCTAATTGCCATCTTCTGAATCCTGTTCTTTTATTATTCTTTCTCCTCAATAAAGTTTTCTCATGCTCTTTCACTCCCAGTAATCCCTTGTATCCGAGTGGCATTATTGCCTTGCTTGGGGTGAAATGATTAAAACAAAAAGAAGAAAAAGAAAGCATCTTAATATTTTATATTGTTATCAGGTTTTCATGTACAAGCTAATTACAGTTGATGCTAGTTATTGACCGGTTCTTTGTTATCCCTAATTGGTTGAGAAAGAAATTAGAAACTATTTTTAGTGCTTAATGAGTTCCTGCTTGCATTACAGCCTTTTGTGTTAACTTGTATAACTTCCTCTAATGACAAAATTTGTCTTATCACAAAAGATGATATCTGCTTGTATTCATCTCTCTGCCATTGAACTCCAAAATATGAAATGTTAAAAACACCACACAGGTTGATAGACTCTTTTGTCAGTATTTTTCTGTCCTTATTTTTCAATAGAATGTTATTCAAATTTTAATCATGACTTTTAACAAGTTCCAAAACCAGAACATTATATATTCTTTATAATACAAGATGAACTATAAACATTGAGAATTTATTTACATATATGGTTACAGATTTTTTTCTATTCTTGAAGTCATTTTCTGCTTGTATCTTTAGGAAAGAATTTAGATTAAGTTTTATAATCTAGTAAAGTATATACAGCCATTTAGTGTACAAGGGAGTATTGAAAGTTCTCGGCCTAACCAAAAAGAGGTTCTAAAATAAAATTTGATATTTGGTCAGATTTTGGGAAAGGGATCTACCTAAGAACTGTTCAGCACCCACTTCCTTTAAACTAGAATGGGTTTATCCAAACCCTTTCTCTATAATCACTATATATATATATATATATATATATTAATTAATATACTACTAGACTGACAACTAGGTCTCATCACTTTACTATTGAAATAGTTAGATGCATGTGGCCATAAATTCTATTCTAATAGTTTCTTTTCTCGCCTCTGGAGCTTTCTTTCAATTTCTTGCTTCCCTGCCACTTACAATCTTCAAAAATGTAAATGCAATGTCAATCACAATCTTTAATTTTCCTGAATCTTGTTCTGTTATTGTCCTTTCTCCTCACTAAAGTCTTATTCTCTTCCACTTCCGTCTTAGTGGCATTATTGTCTTTCTTGGGGTGAAATGATTTTTAAAAACATTAGTTAGATAAGTTTAAATGTCAAGATAATTGCCAAAACCATCACTAATTTAACCACATGCTCTTTCAACATGCCATTTAAACGAACTGATAAATTAATTAAAGACATGCAGCCTGCTTGCTTTTAAACTATTTTTTTTATTTTTTGCCTGTGCTTGCTGAAGATATGAGTAGCATTTATTCTTGCACTTTTAATAAAATAATAAAAAAAAAAAAAAAAAAGCATATTCATTTGCATGTTCACTGTGCCTTTTTATTTTAATATTTAATAAAATTTTCTGTATTTTCTCTGTACCTTGAAAATGTTTTTGTAATTTCTGGGGTTTTGTCTTATGTATAATGATATTCTTAAAATAGATGACTTTTTTATCTTCACTCAATATAATCCATCACTAAAGATGCAGGTAAAATGGTTGGCACCCTGTACTGCTCCAGTAAGTACCTGACTCCTCATACTATCTTCTACCTTTAAAACAAAAAATTATTTTTCACCTTCCAACCTCACTGTCACAGGTGGGTTGTGGTGAATCACTCTCTGCTCTATCACTACATCTATGGAAAGTGCTTTGGACAAACTACAACTTCCTTGGTTTCACCAGGTCTAACCTTCAGATAGGACCCACCATGCCCCTTACATAGTAACAAACTACCCATATTCACTCCATATTCCATTGGCAAAAAGTTCCACTCAAACAGCTTCTTTCTATGAACCACTGCCCTGTGAAACAGACTCCCAAGAGGATGTTTTCCTGATAACTACAATCATCTACCCCTCCTATCCATATAAATTATCCCTTAATGTAGCCCTCTACTTCAAGTGGCCCCTGGGCCTTGTACAAGGTGAACCATACTGTAGAAAAAAAAAGAAAAAAAGTTACTCATCAGGTTACCAATGCCATAGTTCCCACCCGTACCGAGTTACTCAGACTATATGCTCTTCTCCAAAAGTGCCAGCTCCACTAACTTGAACATATACACCATATGTTGGAAGGGAGGATTCTAATGGTTCTTCAGTATCCCCATACTAGTCACCAGCAAAAAGGCACAAAGGTGATCTCATTTCCACTTCAAGTATATCAGCAAAAGGGACATGAGGGTGATGGACAGACATCAAGAGGTAAGAAGACATCTGGAGATGTGATTTACATCAAGGTCACTCCCATGTGGGCCTATATGGTTGTAACAGATGCAGTGTTGCCATCAGCAGCTGACGCATAACTCTTTGGGCGCAGCTTCATGGTCTCTCGGGACTGATGGATGTCACATATTACTGGGTACCTCGGCGTTGTGTAATGGTTAATAAGCTTGTCTCGCTAGATCAGTTATGACTAAAAAGTGAATTTGATCCTCACTAGGTGTCCCATACTTTTGGCCTTGTGCCACATCTAAGTTAAACCTAGAAAATAACTATTATTGGGTACACCAGAATAGACTTTGCAATCTTTTTCCTTCAGAGAAGTCAGATACAAGTTTGACCTGATGTCAAATATGGTCCGCTGCCCCTGCTACTTACCTTGAGTTCCTTAATAATATGGTCCGCTGCCCCTGCTACTTACCTTGAGTTCCTTAATAATATCCAAAGAAGAATCAGCAATATTATTGGTCCTGATCTGGCTGTTTGACTTCAGTAACTTTCTCACAGCCATAAAGTTACCATTCTATAACTATTTTCACATAATTGTTCAGATGAGCTCTTCAATATGATACCTAGACTTTTTTAATTTAAGTGTAGTACTAGACTGGTGTCTAGATCTCATCAATTTACAGTTGAGCTGTCTACAGTTTCTTTTCTCACACTTCTCACTTGTGGAACTCCAACTCTATACTTTCTAACCAACTTTAATCTGCAAAAATTTAAATGCAATGTCAATTGCTATCTACTGTCCGCCTGATTACTCTTTCCTCTTCTCACTCATTATTAATGTTTCTATTCCTAATTCTTCCACACCCAGTAACCCCTTGTGTCTTAGTGACTTTTATACCTTGCATGGGGTGAAACCAATTAAAAAAAAAAAAAAATGACCTCCTGACATGTAAATATGTAAACACTGACCAAAAGAGACAGCAAGAACATCGCGCAGGAAAATGTAAAGTTTACCTTTGGATGAGGATCCAGGTCTACACACGCACACAGAGTCCAGAGTGAAATCAAATGTTACGTACGAGAGATTCAGGTCCTGTGGTTGTAGTGTGACAACAATATTACACTTTATAAACATTTTGATGTAAAAAAAAAAAAAAAAAAAAAAAAAAAAAAAATTTCAACTTATTTCTTCCTTAAGGGATGCTGATAATAGACTCATACTCTGGCAAGCAATCCACTCATTGCCTCTAAAATGTAACTTTCTTAATATCGAAAATGTCTTCACACATTGCTTTTAAGACACTTGAATATCTGCATTTTACTAAGAATCAAGTTTCTCTGCATGCATCTTCATTTGTGCACATATCTCTGATATTAGAAGCTCATGATATTTTTTTGGCAGTTGGGATATAGGAAATCTTTATTTTATTGAAATATTTTATTAGAAAAGTCATTTCTTATTTGACATCTAATAAAATTGTAGTAGTTGGTGTAGAATTCAAGTGACTTACCTGCCAACATGGCTGCCTTCTTCTGTTTCCTTGTAATTATTTATTGTACTATGTACAAATGTGGCACAAGGCCGAAATGGGGAAAGGGGGGGAAAGAATGGTCATCTTCTGTCTTAACTTTAAACTTAGCTAGCCACAATCACTGACCCAAACATACAATGTTCCTTTCACCAAAACAACACATCCATTACATACCATTCTTACTACATCCACCAAAATGCCTCAGAGAGACTATGAAGTTCTAACTAGTCCCCATATATACAATTCATTGTCTGTGGGGGGAGGGGAATAAAATAACATCTAAAAACCCCAATGAATATTTACAATGAATAAAAATCTATATACAAGAAACTAAACAAAAATTTTGTTAGTAGTAAAACCCCCCACAGCCCTAACTGTGGTAGAAACTGGACGAAATCAATGCAGGACTTAAAAAAAAATATATAAAACATTCATACAGTCCATGCACTCACTACAAACTCATATTCAATCAAACACAACAACAAATACGAAAGATACACTCAAAACGAAAGGCGCCCCGCACCCACCAGAGAACTGATATCACTAACCACCTAACGATGGGAGGGATGGGGAATTAAACAAAAGAAAAAATAGGGCCAGAAATAAAAGGGGGCCAATGAACATACGCACCCTAGCTAAGTTAACATGGAAAAAAAGAAAGAAAAGGTAACTAAAACAAAACCAATGTTCACCCCAGCAATCCCAAAATTCTTAAAGCCTCACCGGCATCAAAAAGCCACTCCAAGTCAGCACCTTTCACTCTGCAGAGACACGCAAGACTCACCCACCTTTCGCCAAATTCCAATGGATGGAGTCGCTTCCTTTCCATCCTGATCTTGACTTTAAGCTGATGCTTAAAGAACAAGATCAGTTGGGAAGAGGTAAACTTCTCGTCCCCATGGAATTCCTTCTGCCGCGTCGTCCATATCACGACTCGCATAACCCCCAGTAAGCAAAGGAACACGTAGTGCTCAGCCTTAGTCAATGGCGGTACTATATTGCTACAGACGGAACTGGCCTCGAGGACAAAGAACTTTCTGCGCAGCATGCGAACCATGATATCTTCAACGAACTTGCACAACGGAGCTACGACACTACAATGAAAGAAGGCGTGACCTAGGGTCTCCACCTCCCCACTGCAGCGAACGCAGTTTGACGACTTTGCCAAACCCGCTGCGCGAAGTCTTTTGGCGACCCAGAGGGCCCCTCGAATCACCAGCCAGGTGAGTGATGCCTCAGGGTTAGTGAGACATTTCAACCCGGGCACCCAAGGGCCATATGCAGCAAGCCTTCCACTTCGTCAGACCGAGCTCGCCTATCAAATCATCTTGAATGTTCCTCCTAACTAACACCTGATATAATGCCTTGCGAGACAACGGCTGGACGTCGGAGAGGCCATCCTTCGCCCGTAAGAGTCGCTTGAGGGCAATCCGACATTCACGATAGAAAGAGCCCTCGCCTCGAGGATTACGGCCGGCCTCTTCCTCACACGAGCGCACATTTTTCAAGGATAGAAAATGTTTATGGACGTCTTCCTTCCAGAATTCGCCGTTCTCATCCAGTTGCATACACATCCGGTCGACGAGTCTCAACGCAAGGCACCCCCAGACCGCCATCAGAGGGATGGAGGTGACAGATCTCGCGACTAACCATGGTGGCCCTGCCTCCCCACAAAAAGGAGAACAAGAGCCTTACAAAAGCCAATAAAGTGTCATACGGGAGTTGAAGCACGGAGAGTCGGTAAAGGAGAATCGGGTAGATGTGCGAGGCACATACTTCCGCCCCCCCCCCTTCAAGGAAAGATTCCTCGGTGTCCACAGATGTACTGCAAGCTCGGCCTTCTCTTGCACCTCTGACCAATTCATTTCCAACAGGAGGTCGGGACTGAACCAGATGCAGAGTATCTTGACCGGCCCGTCCATCCAGAGGAAAGGTCCGGGAAGAGAAACTCCCCTCCACGAACCCAACCACAAGCCAACAGACTTATCGCAGTTGATCTTGGCCCCTGTCACCATCTCATAACCCTTGATTTCTTTACTGACTTCGTTAATTTCGGCCCTACTTGACACCAGAACCGAAACGTCATCAGCATAGGCAGAGTACCTGGCCGAGGTGGTAGGACCAGGTAAGGAAATTCCGCAAAGGACTGGATTCGTCTTCAACTTACGCAGGAAAGGTTCCAACGCAAGAACATAAAGCAATGGAGACAGCGGACAACCTTGACGAATGGAGCGAGACAAAATGAAAGGTTTCGATCTTACCCCATTCACTTCTACCAGCACACCGGGGGACGCATACAGCAGTCGGATCCAAGTGCGAAAGTCCGGCCCGAAACCGGCGGCCAAAAGGACAGCCTCCAGATGGTCAACCCTATCGAAAGCCTTGGACTGATCTAAATTGATCAGCGTGGCATCACTGTCGACTTTCTCAATGATCAAGCGTACCAAATGAAGGTTGTCCTGAATAGTCCTGCCCTTCACAGCACAAGTCTGCTCGGGATCAATCAGACTAGAGAGGACAACCTGCAAACAGTCAACTAAGACCTTGGCTAAAATCTTCAACTCTGTATTTAACATTGTCAAAGGCCGATAATTATCTACCCCATCCCCACCATTTTTCTTCTTGCGAAGCAACTTGATCACACCCCTGGTGAAGCATTGAGGAATAGACCCCTGCCTCATCCAGTTGTTGAAAATCAGTGCCAGCAAGGGGACAAAGACGGGCGACTGCCTCAAGTACATTTCATAGGGAAGACCATCTAATCCCAGAGTCTTGTCCAGGCCAACCTGCTTCAGCGCATCCCAGATCTCAGACTCTGTTATGGGACCCTTGCACCCAGCAGCCTTAAGGCGGGGAAAGTCGGCTAAATAGGCATCGAACTGAGCAGGGCTCAAACCGGGCTCCCTGGTAAAAAGCTCCTGAAAGTAGTCACGAATAGCCTCGCAAATGCCCACATCTGTAGTCGCAGTCCGCTTGTCCGGCAATGTGATACTCGCAATATGCCGACTAGATGCCCTACGAGCTTCCTCTGAACGCAATGAAGCGGCCATGTTCGTAGCCTCACAAGACATTCTTTTTATCCTAGCCCTAACTACTAGAGCTTGATCCTTCTTGATAAGCAAGGACGCCAGCTCCGCCTTAGCTAAGGCTATGTCCCCACTATCACGGGATATTATCGCCCGATCTACTTTGGCCTCAAAAGACTTTTACGCTGCTAGCCCTGCTAGATTGAGTTGTCGACTAAAATCAGCCGCAAAAGACCTAAGTTTGGATTTCAAAGAGCCCCACCACTTATTCCCAACCACAGCCCCCGACAATTCCCGCTGTAACATTAGTAAAAAGGTGGTCCCGGAAATCTTGCTCACCAAACAATGATGAGTTTAATTTCCAGTAACCAGCCATCTTAACCCTAGGCTTATCTAAGTTTACCCGAACCCGGACAAGCCTATGATCCGAGTAAACTATAAAATGGAAACTTGGACATTCTAAGAGCCCTACTTCGACTCTCTTCACTAGAACTCGGTCGATGTAGCTTGCGCTAACCACCGTATCCGAGCTGCCGTCCCTAGTCCAAGTCCATGCTGCCGCCCCTAGTCCAAGTCCATGCTACCTCCCGGGGGTGCTCATTTCGGTACTTATCGATGAGATCAAACCCGTCGATAAAGCTCTGAAACGATTTCACATCTGGATTGTTAGTACCCAGTTTTTGCCCTATACGATCTATATCGGGATCAAGGACAGCATTCCAATCACCCGCTAGAACTACCGAACGAAAAGTCGTCAAAAACGGCTCGATCTGCCGAAACAAACCAGGCCACTGTGCATGATCATTGGGCACATAAACCCCAATGAGATGAAGAGCCTTATCCTTTATGGTAACATCCAGCACGCAAAGCCTGCCCGCCGGATCCGCAAAGACAAGAGCACACAACGCATCCAGAGACTTGCTCACCAGCCAGTAAACACCCCTCGAGCGTCCATCAAAACATGCTGAATAGAGGACGAACCTCTTAGACAGAATGTCCTCATGATCGCGAGATAAAAAACGGGTCTCCTGTACACAACATACATCCACCCCGAGGCGCTGAAGATCGCGATCGAGCCTCGCCCTTCGAGACTCCAACCTCAGGCCCTGGACATTCAGACTTGCTAACCAGAGAGCCATTATCAGACCTAATTAGGGTTGGGACACTGGTTTGAACATGGTCGGGGTAAGGATACCGACAGCCTCTCCCATAGACCCATGGCTCATCTCAGTCTTGATGGTACCGTCTTGGGAGAGACTGCCTATATCCCAGGGAAAAGTCAGTTTCAATGCTCTGTAAAGGGAGGGGTGAACTAAAACTGGGACCCTACCTGCACAAAATTTTTTCAAATGATTCAGTTTACCACTTTCGGCGATGGTAATTGGAGGAGACATTTTATATGAACTAATCGCTTTCCTCCAACATGGCCCATGCTTGACGAGCTCCGGTTCCTGTTCTTATTACTGTGAGAACTCTCTGGGCATTGGGAAAATTATGAGGGTCTTCCACGTCTTTGTCCACGTACTGCCTTATTGAGAGAAGGTACTTCAAATCTTTGATTCGGTTCCCGTAGTCTCTGGCCCTTTCTGCCTGGGCCGGGGAAATTCTGCAGGTATCCTCCCCTGTGAAAAAAATGTGTTTTGCAGTTTTTTCTTTTTTTTCTTTTGTGTCCTGTGCAGGACTTCTCTTCCTTTTTGGTGCAGGAGGGGGCATTTCAGGGTTTTTAATGGGGGAAGGACTGGGAGTATGAAGAGGGGTACATGAGGATTTATTTTTGTACAGGCTGGGATCTCTACTGAGGGGAACAGCTTTAATGGGTGATGCTAAAGGGGTGGAATGTTTCTGTGAGGAAGGATGTTTTGGAGACGCAGGTGGGGACAAGGTAGATGATGTTGTGGGAGTGCCTTTTTTAGGCTGAAGTAGCCTCTCCTTGTCTAATTTTTCTTTCAGCTCATTTAACTTTTCTGATTTTGCAAATCCCGGATCATATTTTTGTCGTTTCTCTCTCCAAGTCTCATCAGAGACCGGGGCAGTACGTGTCTTTTGCGCCAACTGGAGGTTTATCTGACCCAGCCCCGGAAGCTGGCATGCCCATTACAGGCGAGGCGGAAGGCAACGACGCGGTCAAAGGGGGATCTTGGTCGACTGGCGCCCGACTTCCAGAGACCTTCTTCTCTGGGCAGGAAGAGGAGAGCTGACCAGTCTCTCCACACTTCCAACACACCGGTTTGTGGCTGGTCACAATGACCAGCAGCTTCAAGCGCCCTACTACCAGACATTTGGGGATGGAGCGGAAAACCTGTTCGTTCAACATTATATCGAAACTCCCCCCCCTTTCAGGCTATCGCAAGAAGAACCCAGAATCTCGCTATAATGCGACAGGAACGCAGCCATGTGCTCCCCGATAACCTGAGGAGGGACCTCGTATATTGCCACTAAGGTCCTTCTTCGCCCTTCATACTCCGTGTGCAATATGAAATCTTTTGTAATCAAGTCACGACTTGAAGCAGCGACACAGTCTTCCAGTGTGGGTAGCAATACGTCCCACATGAGAAATTTGGCTTAACAATTCTAAGGGGCTTAAACCCCACGGACTCCAGTGATTTTAACACTGTGTCTTTCATCGAGCGACAAATTCTGCGCAAACACTTGTCCACGACAAAGACCAACACAATTATTTTTTCAATTTTTCTTAATTCTTGGGCATCTTCCAAGAGTCCACCTTCCACGACAAGGTGAACATAACTCTTGGCTCGCTCCAAGAACTCCGCAACATTGATTATGCAACTCAGTGGGGACAACCAACAAGAGGGCAATTCCCCGGCCTCTGCATTCTTATTTTTCTTCAGTTCGCTTTCGCCATTCTCAGCTTCCTTGCTTTCAAAATTTTAGCTCTTTTTAGCCTCTGAGGTCTCCGCAGCTTTTTTTAGAGTATTCACCATTTCTTCATTTGAAGGAATTAGAAAAGGGTACTCATTAGTATCATTTTTATCGGGTGGGTGTTTTTTGATGGAGAACAAATGCTTTTTTGCTGTTCTTTTAAAATCGGGGATTATTGGTTTCTTTTTTTTTTTTTTTTTTTTAATCAAAAAAGACAGCCCTGCTCTTGGTTTTTTTCCATTTTTAAAGAAGGAAAGAGAAGGGGAGAGGTGGTAGGAGGGAAGGGGAGGGGTGGTAAGAAAACGTTAAAAAAAAGGGGGGGTAAAAAGTAAATAACGTTTCACTTATCAGCGAGACAACAAATTTAACTAACAAACAAAGGTCGACAGATGAAAGTAAAACAGAAGGATGTATAAAAAATTTTTAAAAAGACGAAAAAAGAAACAAGTTTCTCCTAAAGGAAAAACAAATTTAAATAGATAAAACAAAAACGCAAAACAAATGGACAGACGAGAAAAAGTGAACAAGGTTCACAAAAACAAAAATTAAAAGGACAACAGACAAGAAAGCAACAAATTACACAATAAAACGAAAAGTTATAAACGGAAAAATAAGAAAAAACGCTATACAAAATAAAATACGAAACTAAAAATGTGACAATTTACAATATGGCTGCCGATAAAAAACGGTCAACCCATCAACAAAAACGTTAAATAAGGGGAAAAGGACAGAAATTACAAATTAAACACAAAATTTAAAAACAAATATTATACACACATAATTAAACGATAAAACACAGAACTTTTACGGATATTTAAATGAAAAACACAGAAATAATTAACACGTAATAAATAAATAAAGGGAAAAAAAAGGTTGGACGAGAAACGTAAAGACGAAAAATAAACAGATAAACTCCAGGGTGTGGGCAAAAAATGAAGTAACGGTAAAAAAAAAGAGGGTAAGGAATTGAAATGGAAAAAATCAAAAATTTAAACAATAGTCAAAAAAGGAACGTTAAAAAAATGAAAAATTTAACAAAAAGTCAAAAAGCAACATTAGGAAAATGGTAAAAATAAATCAAAACTTAGCTAAATTAAGGTAGTCAAAAGTTAAAAAAAAAAATCCTCTGAGAGACAGAATAAATGTCTAACACGGTCAGACAAGAAACAGTGTAAAAACTTCTGTTTCCTTGTAAAGCAAGCCAGTTGATTTTACCTCATTTTATAGGAGAGTGCCTAATACACTAGTTAGGTTGGTCCATTTTGCTAGAATGGACCTGCCCAATACATTTGCATGAGTGGTCTTTATTCACCCATATATTTCTCCATGAAATGCCTCAAGTCAGTCTGAGCTTTGCCTACTTGTGTGTTAGACCACTGGCAAGCTAACCAATATTCTACAGTAGGTAATGTTTAATAAATAATAAAAAATTTCTTAAATCTCCTAAAAATGCTGAATGCTTTTGCTGGTAAACAAAAATTAACATCAAGCTGCCAAATTAAAATTTCAAGCAGGATAGGGTATGTATGATATTCTGGTAAATATGGTAGAGGAATTTACTAAGCTTAGTTTTGTATGTCAAAAAGCTACAAGTGTGAGGCATCAATTGCAGCTCAAACTCACCTACTAAACTAGCTCATGAACTATACTTTATATTCAGACAGTTTTCCACATCTTTGTTGTTTTTATTATGTTTCAGCTATTGGGCCCTCTGGCCTTCCTCAGTCTCAGTAACCTACAGGGAATTCCAAATTGAACCCTTTATTTAATCTACAAGGGTAGACTCTTCTCGTTCCACTGCTCGTGCCTAGGGATATCTCATCTAGCTTGTCATTGTGCACTTGCACTCAGTGGAAACAGGCAAGCAATAACTGAACAGTGCTAAATAAAACAATATCAGTGCTAGACAAGATATCCCTCATTGGGAGAGTGAAGGTTTTGAGGAGCATGGAACCACCTATTAATTACTATTGTTCCCAGATCCACCCTGACCTGTGGTGATAGCTTTGAACAAATAGTGACCACCTCCAAGCAAAAACAGAACACTATGAAAGTATAAAAATACCTATTTATGTTAAAATTACCAGCAATACTTATTTATATAGGTTTGTATGACCAACAATACGTTTTATCTGTTGTTTGGTTTGGTTTTACAGCATATCAACCTCAATGTGTTATTTAATGCTGACAAGATTTTTATTGCTGATATTTTTTTTTTCAAAAATATATTGCTGGTAATAATTTTTCTTCAAAAAATTTATTGATAGCAATTTTTTTATAAAGTATTTCTGATATTAAAACCTATTTTTTACACTTTCATAGTGTTTGACCCCAGTTTGTGGGGTTAACTATTTGCCCATAGCTGGGACCCTAACAGGTGCTACCACCCTGAGTCAGGGTGGACCTGGGAACACCAGCAATTAAGAGGTGGTTCCATGCTCTTCAAAACCTCCTAAGCAGAGGCCTTGCTATTGGACGTAGTTTGTTTTACCCAGAACGCGGATGTAGTTTATTGTCATACCCAGGACGTTTATCTGTTGTTGAAAGCATACAATTGTGTTCAAAATATATTTAGTTGAAACCATAAAATTGTGTTCAAAGAATTTAGATTTCAACATTAAATAACCCATAGAGGTGTTGATATGCCGCTAAACAAAACCAATCAAACAACCAACTCTCCATACCAAAGCTACTTTGGAATCATGTCGTTTCTCATGTGAGCAACATGACCACTTCAGACCAGTCCAACACAATCTATATTTTAGAATTACATATGTAGAAACAAACTATTATTTATTCAATGTGGCAGAAATAATCCTTTCCTTAGATTCTAAAATTTCAGGAAGTAATCATAACATTCAATGTCATTTTTCCAAAAACTGGCTTCACTGAAAACGAAATTAAATCTTCACTTCATCAAATGATTCACTTCACTGAAAAATCTTAATGTAGAAAATTAAAGGGAGATAACTTATATATATGAATGGTGCTTTTCTTAAACTATGCGTCATTTAAGAATTACACTCATTTATTTCGTTGTTGCTTATTTACGATAATGAATGACTGACAACAAAACATTTATATATATTTTTTAATTCTTTTTTCTCTAATAATTTGCATTATTGACAATTGCACTTCTGTCTCCATGAAGGTAACATTTATAATGGGTCCAGTTCATAACATTGAATATCATTGTTGACATGCATTCTCCAGTTGATTTCAAGTATATGTTGATGAAAGTGCTCCAACAGCTTTTAGTGATCATGACAGACAACCCACATTTTACGTGCATACAGTAACACATGTTAAGACATGAGAATGATATAACTTAGTCTTAGTCACTTTTGAAATTCCATATTGTCTCTATAGTCACTACTGAATCCATTACTGGCCTTTTGAATATGCCTCACAACTTTAATGTTCAGTGAGCATGTTCTCCATGGGGGTGTTATCAAGATAGACAAAGTCATCAACCTATACACTTATTGTAGACAATGAAAGCATCCACTCAGCATAGCATATCATTCTCAGTATGAGCCATAAGAACACAGTCCTCTACCTACAAGTCTTATATAAAAGTTAACAGATACCATTTTCTTAGTTGATTTCCTCCTGATATTAAATAATTTTTCAGAGATGCAACAGTATGTTTTATTATAATAGATTCTTTTCATGCACTTCTAACCTCTAGAACTCTTGCTTCCCTGCCATCTACAATCTTCAAAAATTTTAACTCAACTCCAATCACCATCTTATATCTCCCTAAGAGCTGTTCTTTTATTGTCCTTTCTCCTCACTAAAGCCTTTTCATTGTATTTCCCTCCCAGTAACCCCTTTGCATCTTAGATGCATTATTGTTTTGCTTAGGGCAAAATGACTTTAAAAAAATTGTGATAGCGTTTATATATATATATATATATATATATATATATATGGTGATTGTAAAGTAACTATTTTATGATAGTATGATGGACTCTTCCATCTAACTATAATTTTTACAAGATGGGAGAGTCCATCATACATAAAATAAGGAGTTAACTTTTCAATCACCCTTTGTGTGTGTGTGTGTATATATATATATATATATATATATATATAACACACAAACAGGTGCATCAATGAACCAATAGCCTAATGATAAAAAAAGCAATTATTTTACATAAATATTTTTTCAGCATCTTTTACCCACTTGGCCATTGTATTCATTGGTTGAAGTAATCTAGTGACTTGACCCAAAGATTTGGGAGTTCAATACCTGGCCACAGCAGAGGTAGACAAAAACTTGGAGAGTTACTAAAGGGAAGTCACTGAAATTCAGATACCAGGAAGAAACATGGCACATGGAACTAGAACAATCTATCCCAATAGACTAAATAAAGGGTTCTGTTCGAAATTTGTATAGGTGCATATCACATGAAGACCTGAGTGTACAATGGCTGAAACGTTGTGAATATGTCAAATATGATGACAACATCCTGAACCATGTAAATAATAATCTTCATTGTCAGTACACTTAAGCCAATGCTTCTCTATTACTCAAATAGATCAAACAATTTATTATAATGGGTTAAGATCAAAGTTCAGCAAATAAATACAATTCATGCTGCAAAATCATTGATCTCTCCCAGTGTATATCTATATGCATGCACAAGTGTCTATGCAAATGTATTTGAAAACATTCATCAAAACTTTTTGTGCAGTCTGTTTCATAAAAACAATATGAGGAAAAAATTCATAAAATAATAAAAAAATTATCAAGTGAAACAGGAATTCTGTTATCAGTAACTGCAAATTGGTATCATTGAAAATTTATTCTTAATTTTTTTTCTTCAGACAAATGTAAAAAAAAAAAAAAAAAAAAAAAAAAAAATGTAAAAAGCATATAAATTGTTTTAAATGCTATTTTAACATATTTCTATTATTCTTCAATAGCCTGGAATCTGCATTGCAACCTCATGAATTGTCAGATAGATCAGCATTTCTTAATGTTATATAAACCATAATTAATTTATGTTTGGACTAATGTCCTACTCCTTGTTATTATCACTAAGTTTAAACTGTTGCACTCTTTGACCTTCTTCATGGTTGGCACCTGCTTGAATCCGAGCATCAGGATAGTCATCTTCTCTCCTTATTCCCTTTCTCCCTTCTGGTGATGGTGACAGAGATGGCTGTGAATGCCCAGCCTACTCCTGAAGAGTTGTGAGCAGGAGTCACAGAGGAGTGTCGGTGGTGGACATGGGTCAGCAAGTCAGATTTTCTAAGCCCTCCTTCCTCATTATATTCCTAGAAACCTCAACTGTCTCTTTTTCATGTTAGGTATTAGTTTCCTTTTTGGTTCCATTTTCTACAAGACTCCATTACTCACATGTTCAATCCATGGAATCCTCAGCATCCTTATGTAGAACCAAATTTCTGTTCCTTCAAGTCTTTCAGGAGATTGTCCAGTAGTCTGCCATACAGGAGGATAGATATCACATAGCAGCTTAGTACACTTTCTTTTTTCTAGTGAAATTTTCCTATTTCTTATACTACTATTTAAATGGTATTTTCTCTGTGTTTTACCATAAACTCAGGGCACATATTTTGACAGCTTACATATTTACTTTCCAAGGTTATGTTACCAAAAATAACAATCTGTATTTGGATAGTTTAATCTCTTAAAGCTGATAATCACTGTGATGAAAAAGATTACCGTTAAGATAAAAACCCTCTCAAGATAAGTTTTAGATGAACATGCTTTGTCTTCTATATTGAGAGAAAACAACAATGACATTTTGATTTGGCAGTCCAAGGTTAAAACCTAGAAAAATACTAATGCTCTGCACTCAGCAGACAATAAAAAAAAAAGAAGTTTGGTAGTCTTTGTTTTTATTATAGATATCTATTATTTTTTAATCTTAATTTAAGGGTGATACAAGACAAAGATGCATACGATATACACTAAAATGCATATGACATGCACCAAACAATACTCCTGTCTGTAAGAACTAAATACAGTCATATTATTTGGGGGTGGGGGAGGTTTGTAATTCATTTTCTACAGCTTATCAACCCCTTTTGAAGGTTATTTAAAGCCAGAAAATATTTTCAGACTAGCAGCAGGGCTTGGCATTGCACATGCTTGATTCAAAAATCGTACGACTCATACAGCAATCGCTATCATTTGACATAAAATATTTTTGCCCTTCCTTGCCTTTAAAAGAGTGTCCTTTGCCGTGCTGATGTTGCTACATGCCTTACTTCTTGCCTGTCTCACACTGCGAATTTTTTCTAAGCTCTATACTAAACATTAAATCTGTTACGAAAAAAGAACTAAACAAAATGAACACAAAACAATCAGCTTTAAAAAACGACTCGTAACTGGAAAAACCAAATGAAAAAAGAATGTTAACAACAAATACTTTTTCACACCCAACCCAGTTCTGCAGAATCAGAATCAACGTTGCGTTTAAGCAAGCGAATGAGCCAATTGGAGTAAAGTGCCATGCAGATTTTAATTTTTCCCCACTTGTGATGAATGCAGCTATCGATTTTTTTTTGCATGCTAGCATGCTAGTTAACATTCATGTCAGTCAGCTCTCATGCTGGCCAATAGAATCTTCCTGCCTATTCATGGCAGCCAGCTATTGGCTCTCACTCTGACCAGTACAAAATGGCCGCAAACTACATGAAAACTGATATAGAAGCATGAAAAAAATCGATTATTTCCACTATCGATGGGAGTTGGGAAATGCAAAGTTAGTCTTGGCCTTTCCACTAACTTGGAGCATGTGCATGTAAATTTTGGCACAAATCTGTTGAAAATTGTGGCCGTGCATTCGTTACACACACACATCCTGCCTTTTATAGATAGAGATTGTAAGAATTTTTTTTTAGGCAATAAGTTTTAGTGATACAATCTTACTAATTAACCCATAGGTGGGGGAGAAGTGGATTTATGCCTTTCCCATGGGTATTTGCATGTAAGTGAATATAACAGACCCAATGAGAACTCTCCAATTAACAATTCCAACCTGTTATCCATTATACCCACCCACACATTCAAGCTTACAGCACCTGGTATTCCCAAGTGGTCATACTGTGGAGAGGCAAATTGAAAAGTAACAGTAACTTTTTTTATTTCCACTGATGAAGGAAAAAGACATGTCACTTTTCAACATAGAAGTGCATCGTCCTGCAGGTGGACTGTTATCATTCATTGAGCTTCTACATCCCTCCCAAAAAAAGAAGCATTTTGGTTGCTCACAAAGCCATGCCTGCACCGCTTACTTGTTTCAGTACCAATGCACACAAACTTTACAGTACCTTAAGTCATGATGCACTATTCCTTGTGCAGATCCATAGATGATGCCCACAATTGCTGCCATTTGTGCTAACGTGATTTGTTGGTTTTCTCTGATCAAGATATCTACCCCCTGGATGTCTTCGTTCATGTACAATGTTGATGGGTAATCAGATTAGCTTTCATCTTTTACGCCTGTTATATTCACTTTAAAGCATTCTACCCACTCATAAACCTATAATACATTCAATGGTGCGGATCTATTCTGTGCCAACATTCAGCAATGTTTGATTCCTTCTGCATACACTGAGTGGAACATACTTGTTGCTCCCTACCACTCAATGGAATGCTGTGTGTGGCTAATTACCCATGTGTGTGTGTGGTGTCATGCATCAGTTCCTCCCTGTTATTTTTACCATGTAATTTAAAAATTACCTTGAATATTTGCCCTCATAATATGATAAATTGTTCATAATTACACTGAGTCACAATTGTTAGTCACGTTGTCTAGTATTTAGGATACAAGAAAGAATTTACAAGAATACAAATTTAAAACTCAACAAAAACAGTTATTTATTTAGATTGGTTCATGAAACACAAATCTATCCCCAGGGTGTGTCCAGAAAATCAGGATTCAACCATCTTTTTCTTTTAATCAGTTTACCCCAAGGCAATAAAGCCACTATGATGCAAGGAGTTACTGAATGTGAAAGCATTAGGTTGGTGCAAAAGTAATGTCGTTTTCTCACATATGTTACTATGTGAGAAAACGACATTATTTTTGCACCAACCTAATATACGAGAGAAAAAAACATTATTAAGGAAAGAGAACAAAATATAAAAAGAGGAGATAATGACTGACAATACATTTAAATTTTTAAAGATCAAAGGTTGACTGGAAAGCAAGAAGATGGCAGAGAGTTCACAAGTGAAAAATGCAAATATAGAATCTATTAGAACAGAACTTATGATTGCATCTAGCAATTTCAACTGTAAAATGATGAGACCTAGCTGCCAATCTAGTACTGCACTAAATTTATAAAGTTGAGCTACCAAAGAGGAATGCTCATTGAAACAATTACCATGAAAATATTTATAGGAAAGGTACAATTATGTTACATTATGGCAGTGAGAAAATGACAAAACAAGATGCCAGTTCAGGACTGATAACATTGCAGATTCTTCTTTGTATTTTATCAAGACTCTCTAAATACAAAGGTGAAACACCAAACCAAATATGGCAGCAATATTCAATGGTAGACTAATGCTACACTTATAAACAGGTAAGATAGAAACTGACGTGAAAAATTGTCGAGCCGTGGAGAGAGTATAGGAAAATTGTAAAAACGAAGACTTCATTTAATGTGTCTACACATATACACATTTTCAGTGGCTGTCAGATTTGTCTGTCTAATAAAACCCAAGCATGTTCCTTAAATAAAGAAATGAAAAAATCTTTTTCAGAGTTCATGTTCATAAACATAAATACTGAAAGGGATTTGATTTTTTTTTTTATCGATGTTATTTAAATCTATTAACTTCATTTCACTGGTTTTCAGCAACTATCATGTATATTCCACTTTTTATAACATTTCTCCAATCTCACTGCAGAGTCTCTTAAAGAGCCCCATGCATACAGCATTCCGTTGTGTTACTATTATTCATGAATTAAAGTAAATTAATATTTCTAAGATGGACAAAACCAGATAACCTTGTGAGTGAAGAAAATTATATAAAAAATGATTGTATATGATAGAGTATAACAAGTTCTTGATGAAAGATTTGATTACAGGAATAAGACATAGTTCAAGAGTTCCAACAGTTATACATTTATAGAGAGATTATTAAAAAATAATAGATAATAAAGAATATATTTGTCTGTTGTTTCAAGCTAAACACAGACAAAACATCACAAGCCTCTCATATGCTCTATTACTGTCTGCAAGGAAAGTCTTCAGAGGAACTACATGCCTTCATTTCACCAATTCTAACCTTCACAGCTAAGACCCACCATGCTGCATACATTGAAGCAAAGCAAACTAGCATTAATCAGTGAAGAATAAATATATTTCCCAAATTAACTATTTTACCTGCAATGAATAAGTATATACTGGATCCACTGAGATCATTAATAGTAAATTTGCACTAAGTAGTTGGTTTTCAAATCTAATAGTTTAGTATTCATTACAAAATTTCCACACTTTAATAAGTGATTTTGATTCTTACTGGGCACCCCATACTTCCTGCCTTGTGCCACATCTAAGCTACACTTAGAAGAACATTTTGGGCACTTTGACATGGTGTAATGGTTAGCAAGCTTGTCTTGCTAAATCAATTACGGCTGAGTAGTGAGTTCAATCCTCATTGGGTTCCCCACAGTTTCAGCCTTGTGCCACATCTAAGCAATGCTTAGAAAATCATTTTAGGTACCTCGATGTGGTGTAATAATTAGCAAATTTGTCTTGCTCAAACAATTACAACTGAATAGTGAGTTTGATCTTCACTGTGTGCACCATACATTCAGCCTTGTGCAACACTTACAAAAATCACCATTACAAGAATTTTCAACTGGACCAAACCAATTAAATTACCAATATTAGATATTTATCTCTACAAGAGCCAGATTAAATCCAAAAATGGAGTATTCTTGCTGGGACTGCCTTAAATATACTCACCTTGACACACAAATTAAGGCAAACCACCTTCACTTCGTATTCCATTGGTGACATGTAAGTTCCACTTGAGAAGGTTTTTCTTATGAACTGCTGCTTTGTGGAACTGAGTCTCAAGACGAAGTTTCCCCAATCACTAAAATCTTAACCTGTTCTTGTCTAGAACTGGTATCTTCTCCACAAACTCTGCCTCTAACTCTGTAATACTCTACCTCTTGTGTCTTGTACATTTGCTTTGTGGAACTGACTCTCAAGAGGATTCTTCCTCAATCACTAAAATCTTAACCTGCTTGAGGGCCAGCTGTTATTTTCCCCACATATCCCCATAAATTGTGCCTCTTACTCTGTAGCTCTCTACCTCGAGTGGCTCTTGGGCCTTGTACGGGGTGAACATCATTGGGGAAAAAAAAAAAAAAAAAAAACTCCATAAGCCAGTTTTCATGATCTTTCCAGCTGTAATTTTTTTTATATTTCTCATGTTACCAAATTTCTTTTAAATAATTAATACTTTACAAATCATTAATAACAACTAATCTTTAAATATTTAATTTTGTTTGTTTGTTTGGGTTTTATGGCATATCAACTACTGTGGGTTATTTAATGCCAAATCCAGTTTATATGAATTTTAAATGCCTATTTTGTATGAAACATTTTTAGCAACCTAGAGCTTATTTGCTTGCACACTGCAAAGTAATCCTAGGTATTTTTGTTTAAGTCAAGAATTTCCATTTGATAAGGACAATTTATTTGCAAAATGATAAAAGGTAGGATATGTTGTTTATACATCAGTCTATATCTTTGATAAGAGACCAATTCTTTTTAGAAAATCCAATATATTTTTTGGTTCAGTTTTTGCAAATAATTTCTTCATGTTCTAGAATTTTCTACGGATGTGTGTGAGGTTTGTACATTCTATTAGTATATGTTTTACAGTGTATTGTTTTCCACAGGAACATTTAGGAGGAGGTTCTTGTTTTAGTACGAAAGAGTGAGTCAGTCTTGTGTGTCCAATGTGTAGTCGAACAGTGGTGGTTTGTTCTTTTCTTGTTTTAAGATTCAGTTGCCTTTCCTTTAGAATTGGTGCTATTTGATAGAGTTTATTGTTGGTATTTTTGTCCCATAGTTGTTGCCATTTTAGGGTTATTGTTGTCTTGATTTTATGTTTTAGGTCAGTGTATGGGATTTTGATGTTTTGGTCGGGTGTCATGTTGAGAGCAGCTTTGGCTAATGAATTGGCTTTTTCATTTCCCTGGATTCCAACATGGCTTGGGATCCAGCAAAATATCACCTTTTTGCTATGTGTTAAGGTGTTCAGTTTGTTCAACAGTTTAACAATAAGAGGATTATTCTGTAGTGTATTTTTTATGGATTGTAAAACAGAAATTGAGTTAGAATGAATAATGAATTTTTTTATGTTGCTGGCATCAACAATCTGAAGAGCCAAATTTATTGCACAGATTTCAGCGCTGAATATGGAAGCTTCATTTGGGAGACATTTTTCCATTGTTTTCTTACTAAGAATTACTCCACATCCAGTTCTATTGCTGTTTTTGGAACCATCAGTGTAAATGTGCGAGTAATTTGGGTACTTTTCATGAATGTTGTAGAGTTTTTCTTGATAAGTTAATGGGTGTGTTTTATTTTTAGGGAGTTTGTTGAGATCAAGGTTGACCACAGGTTTTTAAGTTTCCATGGAGGTGAGCTTAGTTTAACGGTTTCGTGGATGTTTGTAATCGAGATGTTGTTGTCTTCCACTGTATGTTTCATTCGGAGACCAAAAGGTTTTATGGCCTTTTCTTTTTGATCAAATATGGCTTGGTATTTGGAATTAAAAATGCAATTATAGGCTGGATTGGTGGGTTGAGATTTGATTTTAGTGTAGTATTGCGGACCTAATTTTGTGAATCTAAGTTTTAGTGGTGGTTCGTACGCTTCAAAATAAAGGCTCTCCACAGGGGATGTTCTAAGTGCCCCCAAGACGAGTCTCAATCCTTCATGGTGGATTGTATTGAGAGTTTTTAGATAAGATTTTCTGGCTGCTCCATATATGTAGCAGCCATAATCCAGTTTTGATCGGATTAATGTTCGATATAATTTAATGAGAGTTTGTTGATCTGCACCCCAGGCTTTGTGGGCTACAACTCTGAGTAGTTTTAGGGCTTTGCTGCATTTTTCTTTTAGATATTGTATGTGGGGGATGAAGTTCAGTTTTTTGTTGAATATAACTCCTAGAAATTTATATTGCTCAACTAACGGAATTTCTGTTTTGTCTAATTTTAGTGTTGGGTTATTGTGCATTTTCCTTAGTTGACAAAAATGCATGCATTGGGTTTTCGATTTTGAAATCTTGAAGCCGTTTGTGATAGCCCATCTATTTATTTTGCTGATGCCTTGTTGCAGTTGACGTTCTGCTGTACGTATGTATTTGGATGTGGAGGTTATACAGAAGTCATCAACATACAAATAGTTATCAACTCCAGGATTAAGATAGTTGGTAATGCTATCAATTTTGATGTTGAAGAGGGTTACTGACAGTATACTCCCCTAAGGAATACCCTCTTCTTGGTTTTGAATGTCCGACAGGGTTGAACCAATTCGGACTCGGAACTTCCTGTTCGAAAGAAATGATTTGATGAAGTTTGGTAGTCTGCCCTTCAATCCCATGTCTCGCAGGTCTTTCATAATACCATACCTCCAAGTGGTCTCATAGGCCTTTTCCAAGTCAAAAAAAATTACTACAAGGTGTTGCTTTTGGATGTATGCCTCCCTTATAGATGTCTCCAACCTGACCACATGATCCATCGTAGATCTTTGGTTTCTGAAGCCACATTGGGAGTTGGTAAACAGGTTGTTGGATTCTACATACCAAATTAGCCTTCTATTAATCATACATTCCATAGTTTTGCACAGACAGCTGGTTAGTGCTATTGGACGATAATTTGTAGGATAGAGATTGTTTTTCCCTGGTTTAGGAATGGGTATGATGGTAGCTAGTTTCCATGATTCTGGGATAGTGCTATTTTTCCAGATTAAATTGAATGTATATAGTAGGTATTCTAATGATTTTGGAGGTAGTTGCTTGAGAAATTCATAAGGAATTTCGTCTGGTCCGACTGCAGTGTTGTGAGAGGCTTGTATGGCTTCTTTTAATTCTTTTAATGTGAAGAATCCATTGTAATTTTCTGTATTGTCTGAATTAAAATTGAGCTTCTGTTTTTCGATTTTATTTATATAGTTTAGAAATTCTGTGTTAGTATTGTCAGAGGAGGAATTTAGTGAGAAAGTCTCAGCCAGTGTATTTGCAATGTCTTTAATGTTTGTTACCTCATCATTATTTTTAATGAGGTGTTTAATGATGGTAGTATTGTTTTTGCCCGCAATTTTGCAGATCATTTTCCACACTGTAACAGTTTTAGTGGAGGAGTTTATTTTGCTTACGTAATTTTGCCAACTATTCTTTTTGGCCAACTTAATTGTTTTCCGGGCCTTTGCTCGGAGCAGTTTGAAGGAGTTGAGGTTATTAGTGGAAGATTCTTTGTTGAATTTACGGAAAGCAGCATTACGTAGTCAGATTGCTATTTTACATTCATCATTATACCAAGGAGTGTTGCACCTGTTTGATGGAGAAGTTTTTGGAATGATTTCATTTGCTATTGTGATTAATGTTTCTGAAAAGTGTTTAATTGGGTCTGAACATCTTGAATCTTGAACCAGTCTTATATTGCATTTTTATTTTGGGGTCGCCCGTGCTGAAATAATTTTCTCAATCAAAATGGGGAGAATTTAGCAAGACAGACCTCCTCTGGGGATTCAATGACAATAAATCTGGGGAAGTCTGCTGCTTCACACTCAGAGTCTGATTCGGATAGGTTATGTTTTGTTTTTTTATTTAAAGACACTATGTCTGGGTTTTTTTATTCATTGGCCCTGTGCTCCACCACCCACCACAGAGTTCAACTTAAGAAGGGAATGAACCAAGGTGGTAACCCATTCGCCTTGGCTGAGACGGGGATACACGACCAGTATACTCATATTGGGAGCGAAGTTCTGAGCCTCTGCCAAACTCTGGTTTAGTGCCAAAAAATTAAACAGCGGTCAAAAAGTCTTTTGCTCTCAACACAATTGACCCTCAGCGCCCGCCTTCTAGCACATATACGATAAAGGGTTGGGAAATGTTCCACTAAAGTAGATTCAATAGTACAGTCAGGAGAAAAATAAATATGTATGTGCTAGGGCATGTCGGGAACAGCCGATTGATCGGATCGGGCCCAATCTGACCGCCCATCAGACCAAGTAAGGGCCAAAGTGGTGTGTTGCAAGCCATTGACTACTCTGTTGCTGGATCAATGGCTGCTCAACCACCAGGATTCCGTCCTAGCGCCTTACGGGTCGCCACCCAAGGCCAACAGGTGGCCTCAATGGGGGGGGGGTCTCACCCCTCTACAGAGGTGCAGTCAGCGTATTCTACAGCCCCAGCCGACAGGGCCAGCTGGATGTAGTTTAATGTCTTATCCAGGACGGTTTAATTTTGTCTGAGTCTACACCCTTTTTTAAATTGCTAAATGTTATTCCAACTATTCTTACTAATTGTGTCATTTATTTTATTACCTTTATCATTAGCATAATATCCCAGCCATTTCATTCTGCAACTTTCTTCTTTGCCCATGGAAAGAGAAGAGATCCTCTTTTTTTCATGGCCATATAAACAAGAAAGGAGTAACAGAAAGAAATTGTGGTAAATGTACTGATTATACCAACCCATTTACAGCAACAATTGTAACACAAATGATCCCACATTTTTATACACTGCAATGCTCTCCAATCCATTATTTATATATATTTTAAAATGAAGTATTACACAATATCCTCACTTTTATCTACAAGGTACAGCTTCTTTCATTTTTCTCATCTAACAATGCTTGCTATTTACTACTTAGACTAGAGAAAATAATAATATTCTTTTTCACTCCAGATATGCTTGGCTTGACTGTCTTACTTAATCCCTGGATATGGTTTTTCCATATTCCTTGAATCTGACTTTCAAGAGTTGACTGGTTTCTTCTTTATATTTGTTTTCCATAAGTTATATACAGTTTTGTTCTCCACTTCCCTCGAAGGAAATGACTTTAGTAAGGAGATTCTGAAGAGTGGTTATGCCATTGAAAACCCGTCTGGTGTTGCAATGTCTACAAATCCTTTGGATTTGTTCAGCTGTTTCTCTTATTGTAGATATATAATTGATGCCTCCAAGATCTTCCTATTCTCTCTTCCAGAAGTTGTTTCTTTGAAGGATACTGCCAATATATTTTAACTCCTCCTTTAAATTCTCAGGATCACTATCTAAAGTTGAAAGCAATTAACTATCCCTCTCTTAACACAGCAGAGATGTTTTAAAATAAAATTATCATTTACCTTACTGACATTGTTCTGACTGTTGTCCTCATCTTTAATGCCATATTCACGTTTCAGCCACTGTACACTCCAGCCTTCTTCAGGTGATACTTGTTGGAATTTTGAACTGAAAAGTTTTAGTCCATGGGTGTAGATTGTTCTAATTCCACATGTCATGCCCTTGGATATCTTAGTTTCATTTAATTCCAACAAGTATCACCTGAGGAAGGCCAGAGCATACGACAGAAGAAACATTGTGAATATGGCAATAAAGATGAGAACAACAGTCCAAACAATGTAAATAGTTACAATACCTCATCTCAGAAATAGACAGATGTTAAAATTCCCATACAGCTCCATGTTGTGTTGGTTTTCTATGCATGTAAATGCTAAATCCACCTTCAGTAAATGTTTTCAGGACATCTAAAAATTCTCATTAACCTCTTTTCCAATGTGAACTGTATGAAAGGTTCAGTTCACATGATTTAACAGAAGCAGAAAACTATAATTTATCTAAGGTTTTAACAGAACAATTTTAATATTCTTAAATATGAATCACCTGTGTTATATATATCTTCTTCCACTGAATTCAGAATCAGTGTGAACTCTTCCAATGAAGTGGTTTTCAATAGGCATATTGAGTGGCAGTGGTTATAGAAGTACCAACATTAAATACAGAAATCCCATTAATATTGACCATAATAAGAATCAAAGATCCTGGAAGATCATCTGGTTCACTCTCACTTTCAATCTCATGGTTAAAACTAAATTAGGACTAAAATTCTTAAATCTTGTTAATAAGCACTTCCCTAAAACAAATAGGCTTAGTGAAATCTTCAATAAAAATACTCTTAAACTTAGTTACAGTTGTGCGGATAGCCTCAAGAAATAATTAAAGAGCATAATAATAAAATATTTAACAGATATAAAAAAAAAAAAATCAAAGGGCATTATGAAATATAGCCATGCATTAAATAATACTAAATATAACATCAATACTGATGGATATAACTGTAGGAACCCCAATGATTGCCTATTACAAAACAATTGCCAAACTAGTTCCCTGGTTTATCTCAGTACCATTTCTTCACTTGAAAACACAAATATTAAATAGTTGTACATTGGTAGTACTAAAAATCCATTAAATGTCATTGGTACCAGCATGTTTTTTCCTTCAAAAATAGTTCTCATAAACATGCTACCTCACTGTCCAAATGCTATTGGACTTTAAAGGAGAAAAAACAAAACTCCTACTGTTAGATGGAGGCTAATTAGAAGAGCTAGTACCTGTAATTCTTTATATGCACTGTGTTATCTCTATCTCAATGAAAAGCTAGAAATCATTAAATTTAAGGAAAAGATAAACCTATTAAATCAAAGGAAGAAGTTCACTGTTAACTGCAGGCATAAATTACCTTTTAACTTGCTTTCTAGCAAGATAAAATATTGTATATAAAGATGAAATGTTATTGTAAGTCTAAAAAAAATTTTTAATTATTATCTACCTTTATTTACTAAGAATTCAATATAAAGTGGATTATTTAGTTAATATTGAATAATTGTAAATCTTGTTGAATTAATAGAGAATCTAAATTTAATATGGCTATTTTTGTAAGAATGTTTGTTTGTACATGAGTCTATTTGTTTCTACTCCTGTTCTATATGGGCATACTTTTCTAAGTGTTTGTTTTTAAGTTTGTGTTTATGTGTGCTTATTTTTTTATGTCCACTTACATATGTTTGTATATGGGTATTCATGTTCATATATTTATATATATTTTTTTTCTTTATTGATATTTTTATTGTTGTGCGCTTATGTATATTGTTTATATATGCTTTTGCATGCGACTAATATATGTTGCGTTCATTGGTACTCCGATCACCACATCTTTTCCATTTCATATTTCTTAATTGATAAAAAGAATTTATACATGTGTTTTTATGATTTGTGTGCATGTATATGTGTGTGTATATATATATATATATATATATATGTGTGTGTGTGTGTATATATATATATATATATATATATATAGAGAGAGAGAGAGAGAGAGAACAGTAAGATATATAATCTGGTTTTCTTATTTTTATTTTTACAAAACAGTGCTCAATGCAAATCTACAAAGCATAAATATAAATTTACTAATTTAAAAATATGATTCTATTGCTACACAGGAATTACCATGTTTCAAAAACAGAAACTAAAAACTCAAAATTCAATTATAGAATTAAATTAAAGTCCTTAGACCTGTTTTATTTTCCAAAATTCGCTTGAAAATGAAACAGGACAAAGGACTTTAATTCTATAATTGAATTTGAAGTTTTTAGCTTGTTTTTGAAACCTGGTAATTTCTGTGTAGCGATGGAACCATATTCTTAGATTAGTAAATTTATAATATATAAGTTTATTTATTTGCATATTGATTTTCCATGTTTGTGCAATTTTGACAGCTAGTTTGTGCTGTGTCTGTAGTTATGTTGATGATTGAATCTTGATCAATCTGTTTGTCGTTCATATATATATATATATATATATATATATATGCGTGCTCATATATTCAATCATATTTATGTGTTTGTCTATTATGACGTGATGTCTGCCTTGTCACAAATAAACTTTTCTTCCTCATCCACTAAATCTCTCATCACAACCCTGTCAATGTAACCAATTCTGTAGCCATATATTGTACCTCTTACTTCTACTCAGATTCAGACAAAAAATGTAACATATTAACATATTTCTAAGAACAATACATGAAAATTTAGGCATATTTTCTCCATTTTTTTTCTTTGAATAATTTTGTTAGTCTCTAAACTTGATGCATGGTTATATTTAGAGTTTAATATTCATAACTTTTATTTTTTTAATTGTAATAAATTGGAGATATCCTGATTTCCTATAAAATCTAATATTAATTTTAAAGCATTAATGAATTGTATCTAGGGTCCGTTGTCATGTTATTTTGAATTATCATTATGTAATTTGATTGGGCATTACATCTTGCATAAAAATATTTCCCCCAGTGGGGGTAGTGGTTGGTTTTGAATTCTTTAAAAACCTTTTATTTTACTTGCAAGACCATCACTTGACAAGACACCAGAAGTGTTGAAACAAAATGGCTATTTTTGTAGTGATGTTATAACATACTTATGTTATAATTTTTAAATTATACATATTAATCCACCCCAAGCAAGGCATTAATGCCACTGAGATGCATAAGATTTTAGAAAGAACCAAAAATCAAATACTGCACAGGAAATAAAGGATAAACCTCTACTTACATCCAATAGATCAGAGAGGAGTGTGAACTGGGTGATAGGTAAACTTATCTACTCCTATTGAAGGAGAAAAAAAAAAAAAAGAAAAAATAACATTTCAGAGTTTAGGAAAAGATGTTAGAAGTATAGAATTGAAGTAAACTTATGCATTGTTGTGAATCTAATTTGTATATATTTTTTTTTATTGCTTGCTGCACTCCTGAGAAAAAAAAAAAAAAAAAAAAAAGAGATCCCCTTCTATATGGATTGTAGACATAAAGACTACAAAACCAATCAGCCAAAACATTATGGCAGGAATAAAAGAATGTAGTCAGTAGTCTTGAATAACTCTTGAAATGGTAAATTACTAAATATCAAATTTACAGAAAACAGCTAAATTTTATCTCAATGATTAATGAGTAATTCCTTTATTTGTATTTTTTATATAGTCTGACATTTAGATTCTGTTAGTGTTTGGAAAATTAATGATTATATTTTTCATGTGACATTTCATCCATTCAGATCTCATTGGACTATAGTAATGTTTACATTGATATAATTACACATGCACATAAAGGAAAGGAGTACTGAGATTTTAATCTTTTAAAGTTAAATTTTTTTCAAATATGTGTTTGATTATATAATCTAGCCAATTTCATTTTCAGTATATACTTGAGTATAGAGTGAATTTTTATGAATTTTTTTAACACAACGTACAGGTGATATCACACTAAACAGAGGTCATTTTTTTTTTGAAGATGTTAAAAATTATACATTTTCAGTGACCGGTTAATTAATTCTTTATTTATATAAGGTATTTGTTGATTTTAAGTAGCATATATAGTAGATCAGGTGTTCTATTCTTTATATAGTGACAAAAGGGAAGACACTTAGGCTATGTAGGAGGCAGGCTCAGAATAAAGGAGCTACTGTAGTGAAGCATGAATGAAAACAAAATTACAGAATCTAAATCTTTGTATCATATTTTATTGTAAGTGGTCTTTCTCAATATTTTAGGGTCACTTTATAAAAAAAAAAAACAAAAAAAACTAATGAAGACCATTTATTTGATATAAAATATGTCCAGGATGATGTCCCCTACTGCAATATTTGACTACAGTAGGCCTATTAGTATTGCTCAGAAGCTAGTGTTGCATTTTTTATTTTAACAGTTCAAAACAGTTATTTAAATATTTATTCACTCCCACTGCTCATCCCGAGTATGATGATAAACTACATCTGGCAGCAAACCCTCTGATCAGGAGATTGGAGGTTTTGACGAGTAGAACCGCCTCTTAATTGCTATTGTTCCCAGGTCCTCCCTGACCCAGGGTGGTAGCACCTGTTAGGGTCACAGCTATGAGCAAATAGTGAACCCCCAAACAAATAATAGGAAAGTATAAAAATACATTTTTATAAATAAATTAAGAATACAATTTTAAAGGAAAATGAATAGAAATACATCTTATAGTAGAATTACTAACAATATATTTTTTATCTGTAGTTGAAGGCATACAATTACATTCAAAACGTATTTAGTTGAAGTCATAAAATTGTATTCAAAATATTTAGATTTTGGCATTAAATAACCCATAGAAGTGTTGATATGCTGCTAAACAAAATCAACAAATCAATCCCACTGCTATCAAGTTTTTGTAAATTTTTTTGCTATGAATTTTCACTTTGAAAATCTACAGATTACACTGCTTCATATTTCTACATTTACAGCAAAATTTATTAAAATATTAATGTGTTTTTTGGGGGATATTTTGGACCTTATACATATCTTCCAATGAAAAAACTTCCAAACTGAAGCAATTAGATACAGTGCGGGAAAAATCCTAAAATAATGTATCTCATGTTTTGGTTACACCAAAATCTTTTTTCTTTTGCTATTGTAGAACTGAAATTATTTGTGAACCCTCAGATAAAAAAAATATATGCCATTTTTATGTTCGTGCATATCTGTGTACCCACCCTTTTCTTGCATTCATGCTTTGAGATGAACCGTATGTGTTACTACAGATTTATTGCGTTTATTTTTGGTTGCTTCTGGAGTAATAGTTTTAATCAATAAGCATTTATATACATAGATAAATATATATGCATGGATCTGTGTGTGTGTAAAAATTCAGATATAATCAAAAATATATCTGAATAAAGACAAAAGGAAAATTTTTCTTAGCCACACCTATTAAAAGAGAAATTAACTTATTTGGATAGAAAACTCTACTATTGAATCTTACAAAAATATAAATTTGCACCCCAGATCTTAAAAATATCTTCTTTCCTAAACCAACATCCATGACTGTAAAAAAAATTTAAATTTAAAGAAAACAGTTAAATTCAAAACCTTCTATTATGTAGAATATATATATATATAAATACATAAATTAATTCCTCAGACTAAAATAAATAATAATTATATTATAATAATAATAATGAAAAAAAAACAAACTCAACAATAAAATTTACTCACTAGTTTATTCGACATTAAATTATATCACTTAGCATCCTCCATAGTTTAACTTGGCTTTCAATTAGCCTGATATATATTTATGAGTGTTCTTAAATATAAAAATTCTGAAAAACTGGCAATATTTTTTACTTCTTTTTATGAATGAATACTTGTTGCAAAATAAAATAAAATCCTTACATTTGTTTTTATAAAGTCCATCAGAGGATAAAATGCATTGGCTAAGAAAACTTTTTCTTTTTTCTCATATATATATATATATATATATATATATATATATATATATATATATAAATAAATAAATAAATAAAAACTACCTACCTAGGTTTCACCTAAATGGATCTTAAGGGTGAACTAAACTTCACCCTGAAGATCCATTTAGGTGAAACCTAGATAGGTAGTTTCTGGATCACTAGGAATTATTTATTTGCTCTACTTAGTATATTGAGTACTTTGTTTTATCTTAGTTACTCGATTGGGATTTTTTTTTTTTTTTCTTTGGACTGGAAATTTAAGACACTGGATGATTTTTTTAGGCCTGTTGGATGTTTCTAGTTCTTTCTGTTTTTCCAATTTTTTTCTCAGATACCAATTTGTTTTGATATATTTATATTTGTGAATTGTATCATCCAGGTTTTTTCACCAGATGAGTATAGTTACTAGTATTATATATATATATGCAGATGCATGCATACAAAGTGATGATGAAAAGTTATTTGCCTAATGCACTTACCAAAATTTGGACAAAAATCAAATTTTTTTTTTATATCCCTTCAGTTATGCCGAGACATTTTCAGCTCTCTTTATATAAATAGGGTGCAATGAGTAAATTGACACCTTTTCATATTTTTAATTTTGTTTACGCTTGTTGTTTTTGTCAACTGCACAATATAGTAGGGACAGGTGAGCACCATCTTTAAGCAAAAGAGCACCATGACAATTCACTCCACCAGAAACGGTATAAGGCACCACATAGTGTTTGCATCAGAAGCCCCAATACAAACATTTCAGAATGTTTGGATGTCAATCTGAGAACAGTGCAAAGGATTCAGAAAGAATTGGATGAATCTAATAGTGATTGCAAAGGTACAGCAGCTCAGAAAACTCACTCCATTCTGATAAGAACTCCTAAATTTGTTGGTGAGGGCCTCAGACACAGCATGGTGGCATACATAGTACTGCTCTGGGTGAAGAGGGTGGCTGCTGGAAGACCCTATGTCTGGCAACAAAACTCTGCACTTTGCCACACAAGCAGGAGAACCCAGTCATGGCTGTCAATTTCTGCAACCACACTACCCCTTACACCTAACTCCCCACCTGCAACCCTCTTGATTATTATGTGTGGGGCACAGGTGAGCAAGAGACCAACAAAACTCCTTGTGATGAACTGAAAGCAGTATTCACCAACTTAAACAAGGAGACTGTCCAGAAGAGTTGCAGGAGATTCCAACATCATCTGGAGGCCATGGTTGAAGCCAATGGCAATTATATTGAATAAATTTACTCTTTAATATTTCAAGATGTTTTTGTGTAATTTTGGTAAATATAACTGTTAAAATGAGATGTCAATGTTATTTTCATTTTTGCTTAATTTAGACAATTTATCCATCACATCCTGTATATATACAGTACACCATGCTGTTTCTGAATTTCCAACAGAGTGAAATGCATCATAGTGCTCTTTTTCTCACAGATGGTGCCCAACTGACCCTACTAATAGTGATTTACAAGTCCTATTAATTAACCCATAACTGGGGAGAAAAGAGATAGATTCATACCTTTCCCCAATGGTATTTGCACATAAGTGAATATAACAAATCCAATTGGAATTGAAACTTAGCATTCTGATTTCCACCCATTATGCATTACACCACCTACACATCTAGGTACTGACCAGGCTCAGTATTCCTTAACTTCAGTGGTTGTATAAGAGAGTCCAGTAGATGAAACACGAGTAGTAATGAGTGAGTGAATATTGTTTATTTGTTGTTTTTTTCACCATTTAATGTCATTAGATTGTTGCTCTGCTTTCAAGTCTTGTGTCAAAGCCACCATCAATACTTTTGTACCTTCTCAGAAATACCAGGTGAAACCACAATTTTCTCCATGGTTCACACCGGCCTGTTCAGCCACTATAGCCAACATGAATCACTTTTTCCAGTTATACCAGCATGACAGTTTCGATCACAACAAACACCTATTCAACTCTGCACATAACTGTAAATGTGTCCTCAAAGAAGCTAAGTCTTTGTTTGGTTCTTTTGACTACTGGTAGCTCCATAATAGTCTATTAAATAAAAGTTTTATATTTCTCATTTCTTCACTAATTTTGAGATGTTAACAACATCTACTGATAGAGTCAGATGTTTTGTCTGTAAATTCTCTACAAGTTCTACTCTTGACTCATCTGAAGTAACCGTGCCCGACTTTCCACTTAGAACTGAACCTCTGTTGAGTGACATGCATATAACTTTCCATGCTTCTATCATCTCTAATCTGGATCCCCACAAATTATGTGTACCTGATGGTATTCTTGTAATAGTCCTTAAGAAATGTGCTCCCGAACTAGCTCCTCTTTGCTCTAAACTCTACAATAAATTTCTCACTGCCTCTTGCTTTTCTGCTTCTTGGAAATCCTCTTCTATTCTTCCAACCTTTAAGAACTCAGGTGAACCATCTGATTCTTTAAACTATCAGCCTATTAAGCCTTCTACCTCTTTTTGGCAAACTACTAGAGATCTTAACTCTGAATTGGTTACACATCTAGCAGGATCTTCTTTCAGACAAGCAATATGGCTTTTGCTTCTCTAGGTCAACTGCTGATATATTCATGATTTTGCTGAAAGAGTCTATCAAGTTTTAGATAAGAATGATGAAGCTCAAGCTATTGTTTTGAACATCTCAAAAGTGTTTGACAGGGTTTGGCATACCAGTTTTCTTCCCAAGTTGAAAGGCTATGGTATTTCTAGACACATTTTTGAACTGATCCAGTCTTTCTTATCAAATTGCAAAATGAAAATTGTGATAAACAGCCACTCTTCTAAATCTGTTTGTACTAATGCAGGTATACTCCAGAGCTCTAGCCTCGGACCTACTTTGTTCTTAATTTTCATCAATGACCTTCCTGATGACATCAGTTCTCAACTTTGTATCTATGCTGGTGATACAACTATTTACTCCTGTCTCAATATAAGTCTGTTCTGTTCAATAAGGTCAAATTGGCAGCTAATCTAAAAAATGAACTACACTGTTGTTAACTAGGGCAAGGAATGTCTTAACTTTAATGCTTTTAAAATGAAACTCTCTCTATTAATCATCTTTTTACTTCCCATCAGCATGACTCCAGAATGACTTGATACACTTTCTCAGGATAATATTCTCGGCTGACATGAAGTGGAAATATTATATTGAATCCATCGCTGCTAAGTAAACAGAATTGGTGTCATGACTTTAATCACTTTCCCGGGCCTTTTCTATAAATACTTTCATGGTAATTGTTCCAACAAGGTGTGCACTATGATACCTAGACTTTATGATTTTAAGTACAGTACTAGATTAGCAGCAAGGTATTATCAATTTTCATTGAATTAGATGTAACTAAGTTCTATGCTAAGAGTTTCTTTTCTCACACTTCTTCCTTGTGGAACTCTCTTCCAGCTCCATGGTTTCCAGCCAGGTCTAATCTTCAAAGGTTTTAAATGCAATGCTGTTATCTAGTGTTTTCTTGATTACTCTTCTATTGTTCTTGCTCCTTAATAATGTTTTTTTTTGTTTTGTTTTTTTTATTCTTTCACATTTTGTGTCTTAGTTAGTTTACTGCCTTGTGTGGGGTGAAATGATTAAAAATATGTTGACCATAATCTCAAATTGACATTTTTTTCAAAGTGTGGTTTACACATTTCATATATATATATATATATATATATATATATAAGGCAACTCTTAAAAATTCATTTCAGTTATAATTTCTTTCCTGAATATATTTAAATATTAAGACTCTTCAGACTGAGGGTTTTTTTTTTTTTTTAATGAAATCAATTTGTCCAGACAAAAGGAAAAGGGAGAGGGAAAAAAAGAAAGCAAAAGGAAAAAAATTTTATAATAAAAGAGGAAGAAAGAAAAAGAATTTTCAATATAAAATTATAAAAAGAATTTAGAGAAGAGAGAAAGAGAGACAGGAGGGTGAAGAGGGAGAGAGAGGGAGGGAAAGAAAAAAGAAAAGAAGAATTAATTCTGAGCTGATAAGTTGACCTAGAAATAAATTTTTCCTTAAAGGGCTGAACAAGTTAATATACAGGGTAAGGTATGGGGTTATCAGAATTAAAATAGATACAGTAATATGTCTAATGTTCATGTCATTTCAGACAGCAAAAAAAACTCATTATAATCATCACAATTTCAAATTAATAATAGTAATAATATCCAACACCAATAAGATAAATTAAATAAAAGTAAATCAAATAATTAAATAAATCAAGAGATAAATAAAGAATAAATTTAAAGAACAACATATGTTAAAGATAAAAATAAAGATAATATTATCAAAAATATTAATATAAAAATAATTAATAATTTAAAACTATAAATGACCATATACAAAGATGTGAATACACGTATGCATATATGTTAGTATGCATATTAAGAAGAATCAACACTTCAAGTGTACATTCCCCAAAATCAATGTTTTTAAGGAATTTTAAATATGTTCTTGTGTCTACACTTGAAGTTTGTTCCTTTGATTCAATAATTGGTCAGCATTCTTATATTTAATCATTATAATTTTTTTTTGTATGCCTGAAAGTTGTTGGGTGTCTGAGACTGACAGATGATATCCCATTTAATTTGTGGAGTGAAGCCTTCATCTTTAAGTTTCCAATGTTTGCATAGAGCAGTTTGGTATCTTAAAGAAGCATTGGAGAAGGAATGCCAGTGATTGTAAAGTCTCCATTTCCAACTCCCAGGGGATATCCTTATGAATACTTTTTTTTTTCATTGATATTTTCTTTTGGAAAAATAGTAGCTTGGTATAAAACATTTTTTCTGAATTACAGATACCTCCAACTGAGTAGTTAGTTCTGGTTCTACAATTACAAGGAGGCTTGTTTTCTGATGGGTTGCTGTCATAAAATGTTTTCAATAATAGGTTGTGTGAGTTAATATTATACATGTTCTTAGTGCAAGAATAACTGATTTTTAGAGTTTTTATATTTTAAAAAAATATATATATACATTTCATCTTCTGATCTGTTTGTATATACTATTTGCATTGTTTATTGATTCTCTAGTCATTTCTATTGATTTTAAATTTGTATATTATCTATCATGTGATGTGATATTCAATATCAGTGAGTGTTGATCATAATATAGAAATAGCAAATAAGAGATTGGGAAACATCTCTCAGTCTCTCTCTCAAAAGAATTGTTAGGAACTATTCTGTTAACTTGGTACATTTTCTTTATCTTTGCGGCATAATTGTTTCTGCTGCAAAATATTCTTGCTCTTTACTTGATGTTATGAAGCATAGCTTTGCCACTTTTAGGTTACAAAACCATGGCTGTAGAAGAACTGATGATTTGAAACTGTCATGTCATTTGTTCTAGGGCAGATGTCAAACTGGCAAGCTGCATGCAACCCTTTATATGCATCTTGTCAGCCCTCACAAAGGTTTCTATAGCCATGGTACATCGAGATTTTTGTCTATGTTGGTAATACAAATTATTAAAAACAGTGAAATTTCTTTTCATTTGGTATGATTAGGTTGTTTATTCTATCTCAATGTTTCTTTTTTTTTGTTTTCGAATGTCAGCGACTATTTTTAACTTCTGGTTAATCATGACAACTAAATAAGAACAAATATAAAGTGAAAACATTTGTAAATTTGTAATATTTTGCCTTAAAAATGTCAAATTCTATTCAATCTCATAAAAAGAGAAAATTATCTGAAGGACGTGTGTTTCAAGAAAAGTGGGAATTACAGAACTTTTGTACCACTGTTAATGGAAAAATAAACAGTTTGATTTGCAACCACTGCATTGCAACACCAAAATAATATAATGTGAAAAGACATTATGAAACAAACCATTGATCTTATGATAAATATGAAGGAGATATGTGCGTTTCAAAAGTGAAGGAATTCAAGGTTAAGTTAATACAGCAACAGAGTTGCTTTACAAAAATTCAGAAAGGCAATGTTATTTCCATTACTGCAAGTTCAGTACAAAAATAGCAAACGTATATCCAGATTCAACATTCAAGTATTTTCAGTGGATAATTCATCAACAGAACTTATGTTCCAAGATTTTAAAATTAGATCATGTGTTGAGTTTTGTCACAAAAACAGTGAACTATATCAGAGGTCATGCTCTGCATTACTGTCAGGTTAGCCAGTTATTGGAAGGCATGAACAATCAGTTCACAAATGTTCCATTCTACATAGAATTTTGGTGGCTTTCATGTCACAAGGTAGTGAAAAGATTTTTTTCAGTGTGACACAAAATTATGTTTTTGAAAATGAAGGGTCAAAGCTCAGATGAATTGAAAGATGAAAGCTGGCTCCAAGATCTAGCTTTTTCAGTGGATATTACTGCCCAATTAAGTAACCTTAATTTGAAATTACAAGTTAAAAATAAGCTCATCACTCAGTTACATGATGATATCAAGTGTTTCATTGCAAAATTAGCTTTATTGAAGTGCCAGTTGTCACATGAAAACTTGATTCATTTTCCTATGTACTAGGAGTTGAAAAAGTTGCTAATACTGAATCTGTATTTATCTTTGCTAAGTATGACAATTACCTGGAATTGTTGTCATGGGAATTTCAAAGATTTTGTGATTTTTCATCTTGTGAAGATCGTTTTGCATTATTCTCAGCACCATTCACTTTTGATGTTGCTCAGGCAGAGGAAAGTCGACAGATGAAACTACTGGAAATACAGACTGACTCAACACTCAAAGGAAAGTACCTAGAAGTAGGGGTACCCATATTTTTTTCATGCTTTCCTCAGACGTTTAAGAACTTCAGAAAATTTTTCACAAAGATTATGGTGATGTTTGGTTCCACATATGTCAGTGAGCAGTTATTTTTGTTTATGAAGGCCACAAAAATGTCTCACAGAAGATTAACTGATGAACATTTGTGATCTTTGATCAAAGTGTGATCTACACAGACATTCCAACCAGATATATCGAGAATAGTGATGTCAATCATCAGGACAACATAAAAATGATTAAATTGTATTACCTTGTATTGTAAGTATTTTGTATTTAAAGTTTAGTTACCACTAGCTGTGTTTAATGTAAGACTGTAAACAGGTGCGGCACTCGAGGCTGCAGATATGGCCCTCCATATGCCTGAGTTTGACATGCCTGTTCTAGGGTACATTAGCATCCCAAAAGATTGCTTTATAACACAATCAAATATTTGTTAAATCATAGTGTTTACCAGATTTAATAATTTTTGTGTTCATTTTCTTATCAAGAAAAAAGATTTAATGTTCCTGAATTACTCTACCTTATTTACTTAGCTGATATAAGCATTGTCAAGTGCATGCATTTAATCTGGTGGTTAAGAGTTCAAGGTTAAGTGAAATCTATAAAATCTGCTTCAAATGAGTAGAAGTAAGATCAAAGAAAATTAAGAAAGAATTCACTAACAAACAGCTGAAAGAGATTGTTCCCTGTTGATTGAATAAAGTGTTTTTTTTCAAAATGTTACTATATACAACAGGCAACAGAAAATCGTAGAATAGCTGAAATGTTGTGGTTATAAAAGGCAACATGAAAATAAGTTTGAATCAATTAGTGTATAATAAAAACAATCATGTTTTATGGTGGCTTTATTAGAAAGCAAATGAACTTGGATAGTGAACAAATGTCTGAGTGCCTTGGTAGAGATTTGGCAGCCTGATGATGTTATGCCATGTCTACATGCAATGAAACATCTTTCTTTTTTAACTAGTATTCTCATAGTTGCTGTTCATTCTGTACAAGGCCCAAGAGCTACTCGAGGTAGTGGGTTGCAGAGTAAGAGTCACAGTTTATGGGAATATATAAGGAAGATAACTGTTGACACTAGACTTGAACAGTTTAAAATATGATTGAGGAAGCATCGTCTTGGGAGCTGGTTCCACAATGCAGTGGTTCTTGGAAAGAAGCTGCTCAAGTGGAATTTACATCTCACCAATGCAATACAAATTGAATGAGGGTACTTCACTACAATGGGCATGACATGGTAGGTCATATCTGTGAATGTTAGAACTGGTAGAAGTAAGGAATGTAGTTTGTCTAAACACTTTCCATGGAAATAGTGAGAGCAGCAAGAGGCTTGCAGTGTTTCATCTGTGAGAAAGATGTTTAGGCTGGAAAATAATCTGTCACTCACAAGGAGTTGGAGATACTTTTGGACTCTGTTGATACTGGAAAATAAAGTCTGGGCAGCTCCTGCCCATATATGGCAGCAGTACTCCATTTTTGTCCTGATCTGGCTCTTGTAAAGAAAGCAGGAGGAGTGGTGAGGTACTTACTGGAGCCGTACAGGAAACCAACCATTTTTCCAGCATCTTTAGTGATGGGTCGTATGTAAAACTTCCACTTGAGGTTTGAGTTGAGTTTAAGTTCCAGTAGATGCTCAAGACACGATTAAGTTAATGTATGATTGTTCTCTCAGGGAACTTTCTGAGAGAACAATTGTACATTGTGATTGGTAAAAGTTTTGGGTCCACTTGGTGATGATGGAATGTTTCCCCCCCACTACTATTGATCTGTTAGGGCTAGGTCAGAGGAGAGATTAGCTGCCAGGAGCTGGTCATCTAGAGTTTTGGAGGGGCACCCATATACTGTTGTATCATCAGCATAGATATTCACAAATAGAAAAACAAAAGATTTAGATGTACAAGAATCAGTGCCTCTTATCTAAACTTTAATAATAGAAGTAGAAGTAAGATCACCAAGAGGACAATTGTTTGAAGAGATTTTTATGATTCCCTTCTACACTGATTATCTGATAAATTTTGGAAGGCTATTGTAATAATGTCTGTAATGAACTTTTGTTAAATTGTTGTCGCCCATATGTTATTGTATTTGGTGCCTTAATATTTGCCTACTAATAGTAATAAATTATTTAGCAAAACTAATTATATCATTAAATATTTTTGTTGTGTGTAATAGTTACGTATTGATAGTTATAAGCATAGGATTTTATAAATTTTAGAAATATTCAAATTTAATCACTGCTCTGAAAGCCAAAACATGTCCATGCCAGTCATTTAACAACGAATATGTTATCAGAAAATAAAACCATGTAACCACAATACAAAGGAGTGATGATAAATTCTAAACCTGACCCACATCTCAAAATTTGACCAGAATTTATTTGGGAATTCCTTATTGTTTGTGCTGAGAACTTTTCAGCACCTCCTCATATATTTCTTTAGTTATTTCTTATTTTATCACAAAATAACACAATGAAACAATACAATATATTAATAACAAGAAAACGAAAACAGATGTATATTCAGAATCACAAAGCCATATTTCGACCCAGCAATCAAAAAGCTTTCACAACCAGGACATAAGGCTATGAGCCAATCAGAAGTGGAGCAAGACTTTCAAAGGAGATCTCTGGATATGTATATATAAGAAGACTGAAAACTGACCTGAATCAGAATAGATAGATAATTTTTGCCCATTCTCCAATGCTGTTATCATAACTAGAGTCGAAATGTGTCACTTGCACAACCAGCTAGTGACCTAAGATGTATACACTGTCCTACTAAATTTGAATACTTTCTTTCACCCACATTGACTACTACATTTGAATACATACATACATATACATGTCCTGAAGACTGCATTCAAGCATGAAATAGATTGTCAACACTTGGTGTTGAACTCGGTGTCCACTTTTATATTCATACATACATACCTACCTACCTTCTCTTGGACTCTCTCTCTCTCTTATGTGCCAGGACTTTTATATTTGAACTCTTGACACTTCAATGTTCACCTTCCCTTTTTGTATTAATATATTGTGTTATATGAAGGTGTATTGTGTATTTATCAACATACTATACATTTTCTTTTAATATTTACACAAGGCCAATATACGCCCAAACCAAATATAGTGATATATGGTAAGAACAACAGACATTGTCATAAGATAACATCCACAAATCCATCATAAACTCTTTCTAGTTTCAACTTCAATCACTGAATTACATTATCCACTTGTGTTGTAGATTCTTGTATTATTTTTCATGCATTGAACTAAATCTTGTCGGGCTCCTCTGAGTCATGCTAATTTGACTATATCACAGCACACACCCATGCCCTATACATAATTCTTCACCTGAACTTGCCAATGATGTTGACGGTTAGACAAGTACCCAAGTCAACCTTGTAACTTCTGAGAAAGCATAGATCTTAATTGTAATTCACAAGTAAATTTCTAATCCCCAAATAGGATTAGTGATGTCATACTCAGAATATTAATGATTTCCAATCTCTGACCATTGTCTGTGATTACATGTGCAAACATAGAAAAATATTTAAAAAAAAGTAAATAAGTTGGCCAGTTTCTGTCTGGATTACTGAAAGGAGAAATTATTATTTACATGCTGAATATTGTCTTCATCTGTGTTGTTGTTATCACAATGTTTTGGCCAATGTAGAATTTGGCTTTCATTATGTGCATGTCAACCCTGATAATCTTCAGAGAATTTCAACTGAACCCTTTATTTAATATACAGGTATAAATTGTTCACATTTTACTAACTATACCTAGGGACATCTCATTTAGTTCTTATTTAGTTATTGTTCATCCTGTTTCCAAGTCTGCACTGCCTAGCCCAGAGATTGAAATCACATTATGTCACCAAATTCCTGAACTAATCTACTAGGGTAGAAGTCAGTTGAAAATTCCCTGAAGCTTACAAAGAACTGAATGCCAGAGGGTACAATGAACAAAACGTTGTGATAATAACAAAGATAAGGATAATAGTCCCCATGTAAATAAAATAAATAAAATGACCAATGATGAAATTCAAAGCCAGAGGTAAACTATTGTTAGTAAGTTTCAGAAGGGTCATTCTCACGCTGTAACATTTTTGACAATGGAATATTATTGTTAGATATTATTCACATTGTGTTTCAATTGAAGCATTCTGTGGACCTCTTCACATGTATGAAATAGAGGTTCAACCTATTTGGCAATAATTTTATTTTAAAAATATCTGGACAACAATGTTCATAGTATCAAATATTTCTCCAGCAACACATGCACCTTTCACATAAAGATGTTATTTGATCTTTAACAGCATAATTTAAGCAAATAGAACCACATGGAATTGAACTTGCTTTAGATATCTTCATGCAAATGATAAATCAATATATGAGGTACATTCCCAAAATTGAGACTTTTTCAGGAGACCTTTTATTAATTTTAAAGAAATACAAAACTCTTATCTCCTTCAAAGTTGGGTTATAGCACACCAACCACTTTGTGAAGGCCTGATGGAAGACATCCAAAATGAAGGTGTCCAGAGCCTTTGTCACTGCCTCCTCCTTCATCTCAATGTCTTCAAAATGACTACTCCCGAGGTTTTCCTTCAGTTTAGAGAAGAACCAAAAGTCACAGGGAGCAAGGTCTGGACTATAGGGAGGATGAAAAAGAGTTTTGATACCTGTCAACCATCTCCCTGCTGTCACCAATGCATCTTTCCTTTTGTGTATGTTCAGATTTTCATGAATAATTCTATGTACAGTTGCTGCACCAACTCCAAATTGTATGCTTGTTTTTATAGACACATGGTCTTCATCCAGAAAATTGCAAATTTTCTCAACCAGCACTGATGTTCCGAGGTCCCCTCACCACCACAGCTCTTATTGTCTCTCACCTCCACTCTACTGTCCTTGTACCTATTGTACCCATGAAGACAGATATTTGGCTCATATGGAGTTAATCCATAAGCAGTAATGTTCTTGCTCAGTATGACACAAAATCTTTATTGCATAGAGAGCTTCCAGATTGTGGAATGCAGTTAGGACATGAAGACAAACTAGTCAGCTGAGATGAGCAGTGTTTAGTAGGGTATATTCAAAGAGCTCTTACAGCCATCTCCTTGAATCTGGAATAACACAATTTCTCTACATTCACAAGGACTAATATTACATAACAATTCAGTACTATTTTCTTTACTAGTAAATATATACTACCTTGATGCTATAATGTCAGCAAATCTTTTGTATTTCTACCAATGTCTTCCTTACTTTCAGAATGTTATTAGTGGCATTCTAGAAACAACCAATTAACTGACTGGATAAAAATATTTTTCTTTTTTTTTTGCAAGTGAATATTATATTAATTTTTTGTGAATAACAATGGTCTTTCCAGATAAAAGTCTTACTGTTTAACACTTAGTTGAAGTCAGGAAATGGATTCCTGCCTTTTCCAAAGGTATTTGGATATAAGTGAATGTAATGAACCCAACTGGAAATCAAACTTGACACTCCGATTTCTCATTTCAAGCTGATATTCATTACACTACCCACACATCCACTTAGAAAAACTAGTCAGATACTTAAAACATTACTTATTACATTACTAGTCAGATACTTACTACATTGGAGGATGCTACTAATCTTCTTTCAGATTTTTTTTTGGGGGGGGGATAGCTGCAGACAATATCCACTCAATGTGGATGACGGTAAACCAGACCGTTCTTGATGCCAACAGGGTGGTTCAATCCAAAGTTTAAATATAACCGTGTGTGTGTGTGTGTGTAGGTTTTGGCACACTTTTGTTGGTGATCATGACATCCAGAATGGAAAATTTGTTGTTAAATTCCTTTTCTATCATGAACAATATGGAAGGTCTAATTGAGTTCATATGTTCCAATAGAAGATGTATTTTCTCCAAAGTATCAGTGTTGTACCAAAATGGATACATGCATAACTTAGCAGTTACCAATGCAGAAGGTCGGTTTGGCATGTAGAGTTCAAATTTAAGTTTAGGCTGTTGTGTGTGCTTTCACACAAATAACTTCTCTTCTCTGCCCCAGCCAGAAGTTAATAGTAAGGCAAGTCTTGATTAACAACCAGTCTAGGAGAATGACAACTATGAATTCTCATATCAAACATAGAACTTAGTCTTCAAAACATTTCATTATTACTATGAACAATGATTGGTTGATTTTATATGGCTTATCAACCTTTTGCAGGTTATTCAAAGACAGAATTTTTTCTTTAGATTTAGTGATAAAAGTTTTAATAACCCATAACTGGAAGGATTCATACCTTTCCCAAGGGTATTTGCACAAGTGAATATAACAAACCCAACTGGAATTGGAACTCAGCTCTCTAATTAACAATTCTAAGCCATTATCCATTACACCACACACACACACACACATCCAAGTTTACAGCATGTGGTATTCACAAGCAGTCACCCATCTAGGTAGTCAGATTCAACATTACTTAACTTCGGTGATTGTACAGTGTTTCAACATGATATGGCTGTAATCTGCGGGCTATTTTCTCTCAGTAGTGTCAGTGATGGAAACTCCAAGAGAAAACCTGTGACCCTGCTACTAAAGTTTCTTCTCACTGAACTAATGGCATGCTAACCCTTGATTTAAAAGGGTGTAGTCAGAAACTTCTTGCTGAAATAACAAAAATGAAAGCAATTGAGGAATCTTGTAAACAAAAATATCTGTTGGAAATGAATCCTTTAAAGTCTCTACAGAATTAAACATACTAAAACAGGTACAGAAAGGAAATTGAAGTAACTCCTAGACAAGGTGGTAAAGGGAAGCAGGAAGAAAGGACTAACCATAAAATGTCTAGCACAGGCAAGGGGTCCCCCATCCCCCCAACTTATCACCTTCATAATACAGAAGTGCTTGCAACAGCCATGGAAAATCATTCTAAATCTTTATACCCAAAGGCAAACTACCATATGCTATTATATGGTTTTCTTCTAAGTATCTTTCACTGAATGTTAGGGAGAAAGCCTTTCAACAGTGGTCATCTCAATTTCATGCCCTTCTCTCACTATTACTACAATAGAGAAAGGCTCTTATGATGCATCTGTATATATATCTTTATGCTTATATGTAAGAAATATGTCTGCATATTTATCCAATTTTATATTGAAGTTGCCATAGCAACAATTGTTTTGAATGATTGTTGATTGATTGAAATTTCCTAGGATTTCCAAATGCTATCATTTGAATTAAATGCTTCCCTCGAGTGTCTGCTTTAAAGATGTAATTATTTCTCCATGTAATGTCCAGCCAAGACAGCAAGAGAATAATGATTTAAAAAAGAAAAAAAGCAACCTTGATTTTTTTTTTTCCAAATGTTATCTGCCAAACATTCCTTCATATTTTTCTACCTCTTCTTTTGTCCCTTCAACCGTCACATTCAAAGCAAATGTTGATGCATATAAAATCTTTAAAATAGCTCCAAATAGCACAAGCACAACAACATTTATCTTTTAATTCATGTGTATCAAATACAAAGTTTTTTTTTTTTTTTTTTTATAAGATTTGCTTGAAAAACCTGAATAGATATAACTGGCTGATATATAATGATTTTCTAAGTGTAGCTAAGATGTGGCATAAGGCCAAAATCATGTTGCACACAGTGAGAACCAAACTCACTATTCATTTGTATTGGATCTAGTAAGCCTGCAAACCATTACACCACACTGAAGTGCCCTGACTGGCTGTTATATAAATGTGCAAGTAAATCATTTTTACCAAGAAATATTTCATGTCATCTTTTTTATTTATTCTGTTGAAAAAAAAAAAAAAAAAAAAAAAAAAATCACATAATTGGTCAAAGGTAGCAGGTTTGAGCAACAAGGATTTGGTAAAAATAATCAATAAAGACATTTTCATTTTTTTTATTTCCTTAATTTCTTTAGTCAAGCTATTTCTATTTTTAAAAATTAAGATTTCCATTATATTTTTTCTTAATTTTTATTATTTGTCCACTGATATTAACAAGATTACATATTATGATATCATTCAATCTGATCAACATTTATTACAACATTGACCTTTCAAGATTCTGCTATAGTTTTTATTAGGTTGGTGCAAAAATAATGTCGTTTTTGACGTTAAAAAATACGTCAAAAAACGACATTATTTTTGCACCAACCTAATAGTAAATATGTTTCTCAAGCCTATCAATTTATGCTTCCCTTACCAGATACACTAGTGTTTCTCAATCTTTTTAAGCAACAGCACATCTAAGAGCAAATGAAAATATCACTGCACACTTAGCAAAATATTTAAAGGGTATACATTTAAATGTTATGAAATAAAACCATGGATTTTTTTAAAAAACACACACACACACACACACAAATATGAACTTACTTTAATATTAATTCATAATTCAATATAACTTTGTAAAAATTTTGAATTGAACAAAGAATGTTGAATACAATTATATGAAAAAAAAAAAAAAAACTTTAAAATATGAATATTAAAACAAAGTATTTAAAATAGCAATCAAAGAATAGTGAAAATAATTATTTGAAAAATTTGTGGCACAAGGTCAAAAGCACAGGGCACCCAGTTAGGACTGAACTTACTATTCAGTTGTAATTAATCTAGTGAGACAAGCTTGCTACTATTACGCCATGTCGAAGTAACCCCTCATATATAGCAGTGAATGCTGGACAATTATCTCAGACTTTTATTTTGATCAAATTCACCCCATGCAAGGAAATAAAAGCCACTAAGACTTAAGGGGTTACTGAGTGTGAAAGAATAAGAAAACAGAAACATCATTAAGGAGCAAGAATAACAGAAGAGTAATCAGGAAGATAGTAGATAACGATTGACATTGATGTTCAAAAATTTAAATTCAAAGTTGGCTGGGAAGGATGGAGTTCCACAAGCGAGAAATAAGAGAGAAGAAACTTAACATAAAACTTACGGTTGCATCCAACCAAATCAACCATAAAATGATGAGACCTTCTTGCTAATCTAATACTGCGCTTAAATTCATAAAGTACCATAATAAAGAGCTCATCCAAACAATTACCGTGAAAGTATTTATAGAAAAATAGAGGCATGTTACATTATGATGGTGGGAAAATGACTGATCAGGTCAGGACCAATAATATTTCTGATACTTCTTTGGCTTTTATGAAGAATCCCTAATAGCAGAAGTACTAGACCATGTGTGGCAGCAGTATTCTAAGCATGGTTGAAAGGTAGATATGTAAGAAAGACATTTTTTATTGCTAGAATCTAACACAACACAGTGAACCAACTTTCTTAGCAGCAGACTCAGTAATGAATTCAATATAGTCTTTCCAGTTTATGTCAGCAGAGAATGTTAGCCTGAGAAGATGCAATGAATCACTCTCCTGGAGGTCAGCATCAGACATGCTGATTGGGGGTGGGGTGGGGAGAAAGGGGCGTCTCAGATGATTAATAGAGAGCAGTTTTGTTTTGGAGGCATTAAAATTAACAAGCCATTCTTTGCCCCAGTTAACAACAGACTGGAGTCTTTTTTTTTTTTAGATCACTCGCCAATTTGATCTTATCAAACTAATCACAGACTTACTGTTGAGACATGGACAAATGGTTCTATCATCAACATAGATACCAAATTGAGAACTCATACCATCAGGTTGGTTGGGTTTTATGGCATATCAACCACTATAGGTCATTTAATGCCAAATTTAGTTATTATATATATATATATATATATATATATATATATATATAGTACTATTAAACGTATAGCTGGCAACATTATTTTTTCAAAAACATTATCAGAGGCCTTGCTGTTGGACGCAGTTTATCGCCATACCCAGGATGTGGGTAAGGTCTGGAAAAAACTGGGAGTTCACTATTTGGCCATAGCTGGGGCCCTAACAGGTGCTACCACCCTGGATCAGGGTGGACCTGGGGACACCAGAAATTAAAAGGTGGTTCCACGCTCCTCAAAATTTCCTTATTAGAGGCCTTGCTGTTGGATGCAGCGTAATGTCATACCCAGGACGACATACCATCAGGAAGATCATTGATGACAATTAAGAACAAATTAGGACCAAGGATAGAGTCCCGAGAGACACCTGCATTAGTACAAAAGGATCTAGAAGAGTGGCTGTTTAGGACAACTTTCATTTTGCAATTTGATATGAAAGACTGAATTAGTTCTAAGAAGACACTGTAATTTTTCAGCTTGTGAAGATGAGATTTGGGGCAAAAGAGATTAGGGTCTTCATTGTTTCAAGCTCTATCCATGGTTTTCTTAAACCATGGATGAGCCATGTGAGAAACAATGAAGCTTTAAGTAATATGTAAACAAAATGGTTGGTTGGTTTGTTTTACGACATATCAACCTCAATGGGTTATTTAATGCCAACAAGATTTTTACAATAGATTTGTATGAATAGAATATACATTCTTTGTAAGGAAAGTTTGTAGATTCGGTTTCATTGATATATTTTTGTAAAGAGGGCTGTTGTTGAGAGTCTGGTTTCATTAATGTGTTCTTTTCAGGTACATGGTTTGTAGAGAAATCGATTTTGACATTCTCATTTGCTTTATAGTTTTTGGTTTGGTTTACGGCATATCAACCTGAATGGGTTATTTAATGCTAACAAGATTTTTATTGCTGGTAATATTTTTTTTTTCAAAAATGTATTGCTGTGCCATGATGAGGATTTTAGTGGTGTTATCTTCAATGTTCATGCTTTCTACCTTTTCTATCAGGTTATTTTTGAATCATTGGCTTTGGCCCTTCCATTGTCTTCCAACCAGCCTTCTGATTTTGTTTTGGAATTTTTTGGTTTTCATTCTCATCTTCAGTTTCCATACTTTCTAGTACAGTAAATTTATTCTCGTTTAGGATCTTATTTGTTTTAAAAGGGATCTCGAGAGCATGTAGTTTCATGTTCTATTGATGATTCTTTTTTGTCTTTTTTGTTTTGTTTTTCTTAGTCTGAGTTTGGGATTTGAGATGGGTTAGCAGTGGGCTTTCAATGTTATCCAATTTTGGCGGTGGGGAATTGTTGGGTTTCATAGTGATAGTAAGGAGGTTTAAAATTTGTTTTTGTTTGGTTTGTTTTTATAGAGTCTTCAGCTTTGTTGGTCTGGGGTTGGAGGTTTTTCTTTGGATCTAGTTCAGCATGAGGCCTGATTGTTAAGTCAGTCAAGCTTTCCCTCAGTAACTCCAAAAGGATCTTCATTTCCTTCATTAAATGTATCATTTTATTTTGGATTGAGTTATTCATGGTTTTGGCTATGCTTGCATAAAGTTGTAGCCACTGAATTCTTGACAAACCTTCTTGCCTCCAGGAATGATAATATCTTTTGTGTAATTAATTTGTTATTCTTTTTTTCTTCTTAAACAAAATGGACACTTATATTTAGAAAGAGAAAATGAGGTAAGAGGATAATTTGAGACTCACAAAACCTATTGAATTCAAGATAGAAAGGAAACAGTAACCTACCTAACAAACTTGTGTAAATGGATGGCTGAACAGGGAATGGATAGTGTAGTAAAAAAAAAAAAAAAAAAAAACACTGCTAAGAGCTAAAAATGATAGGAAGTTATGGAGAGCCATGAAAGACATGTCACATAAAAGAAAACAAAGTTCTAAGAAAAATATGATATAATGAATTTTTAAAGTTAGCATATGAAATTTTTTAAAATATGAAAAATTGGAAAAAAAAAAAAAAAAGACATCAGTTTGGATTTTCTCAGATGAAACAAAAAAACCAAAACAAAATGAAATGACTACAGCAATTAAACTAACAAAAAACTAATTTCTACAATTAATTTTTTGCAAGAGGGGAAAAAAAATTAAAGATGTATTTCCTTTTTTTCTGATTGGTTCATGTTAACTACAAACTCCTTTCACTGAAATAAAAAAAAACAAAAAAAAACAAGAAAATACATTGCACCACCAGATTTGAACACTTGTGGTTCTGACATCTTGCCAGATTACCAATTTGTGTGTGTGTATGGGGGGGGGGTACAGAGCATCAAGGATTCAGACTGTCACTTTTCTTTTTCTCACAACATTTCATCATTAACTTCTTCAGTTATTTTAAAATTTGAATTTTGAACTGTTCCCTCCTCATCTGGAGACAAATACCAATGCTGGATGTTCAGGCACCAGATGAAGGACAGATTTTCAATCTCGGGATCATCCTGATCCCAAAAAGGTATAATATGTCTGTGTAGAGCAAGTGTGGCCTGATTTAGAGGCGTTTCAGACACATGGACAGACAGAATTTGTCATTTATTTAAAAGATGATGTGGATTGGAAAGAAAATGAGAGATTGAATATTGGTTTTTTTTTTTTGGGGGGGGGGGGTCATATCTGTTTACCTCCAACCATATCAAGTGAAATTTGAAATATTTCAACTGACACTGACCCATTGCTCTCTAGCACACTCCCATCTGGCTACCTGGTCACTCTTTTATACATCTTCATATTCAAAAGCCTGTAATCATATCTGTCTATATTTCTGAGATGTCCTCTTCTTTGTTGCCATATTTATCACGTTTCAGCCATTGTACACTCTGCACATGGAACTAGAACAGTTTACCCCAGTGAGCAAAATAAAAGGGTTCAGTTTGACATTCCAACCACCTGAAGAAGGCCTGAATGTATAAGGGCCGAAACGTGATAAATATGGCAAAAATGATGGCAAAATAGTCTGAATAATGTAAATACCTGTAATCATATATATGCATAAATCACCAATTGCATACTTTGCTTTCATTTGCCACATTTAAAACAGGCATTTTACATTGACATGAATCTTTTTTAGGTCAAGCCATACTGTTGAATATATTACAATAATTACCAACTAAGGCTAACTAAATATTGATTGAATAATAAATCTCTGACCTACCTGTTACTAACCGTTGGTCTCAAGGAAAATATACATTCTGCTTTTCTACTCTTCCTCCAGATGATGTTATAGAAAATGGTAAATATAGAACCATGTTAACACACTGGCATATATAAAAAAAAGTAGGAAAACCCATAGAGTAACAAGTTATGTCTGGTTAAACAAAGTCACAGCCCACCAACTAGCTGTCAACTCAGTGTTGCCACAATTCTGTCTGCAGCATGCAGGACTTACCAACTGAGTCAGCTGCTCCTGACTCTGTTCATTGCTTCCAATATCCAAAGGGAGATCTGTAATGCTGAGGTAGGAGTTAATTTCAAAGAAATGCACAACAATGCTTGTTATACAGAGACAAAAATTTAGAACAAACTCAGATGATAAAGGCAAGGTTTCTTAGACGAAAATTCCAGACTTAATAGGGAACAGATATTTACTGTGTTGCCTCATAGACCAGCAATAGCTAAAAGGAACAAGCGTTGTTTCTTTGATGCTAAAGGGTCATGTGGTAGCAGGCTTGCAGTAATTACAGCAAGACATGTATGTATGTGATAAATGTCTATTTTTATGGAATATTAAAAATTATCCTCATAATTTTAACACTATTACTATGTTACTATACTAAATACACACTGACAAGATTAAGATTTAGTTAAATTTGAATACAGTTGCTTGTCAACAACTATGCAATGATTTGTCATGACTAATTATAAAATGAATTTTCATTGTTTTCTAATTGTTATTTATATAATTTTAGGTAAAGACATTTCTGAACTTTTTATGCTTTCTTAATATTTTGATTTTGCTAAATTAATATTTGGAATATTATCTCCCCTTACTGTATGTCTTTTTCTCTTATGTGCCATGTCATTTCAGGATGTAGGTGATCATGACCCTCCACATCTTCCTGTCCCTTGTAGCTCTTAATAAGTTTTGTCTTTTTGCTATTTCTTCCAAACCCTTTTCTACTATCCATTTATGTATTCAAGTATGTTATGCACTGTTTTCCTCTGTACCTCTTTCCCTCAATCTATCATGTGAGTATCATACTTTCCAAGCCCTCCTTTCTCATTATGTGCCCCAGAAATTTCAAATGTCTCTTCCTGACATTAAGTGTAAGTTTCCTCTTCATTTTCTCTAAAAACTTGTCATCACATGGTATAAAATAAGATGGGATTTGATGTGCAAGATAAAAAAAAACATCTGATACATTGCCACAGTCATTTCTTTTTAGATAAGACACCTGATAAAAACCTGAGAAGATTTGGACTTTAAATTGGTTTATATTGTTGAGTTTATACAGCTTTGGTCTTTATTGCCAATCACTGCCCAAACAACTCAAATCCAAAACCCAGCCTCTTTAAAGCATAGATATTTCTTAATTATTTACACTGTTGTCTTCATCTTTGTTGCCATATTCACAACGTTTCGGGTGATGTATACTCAGGCCTTCTTCAGGTGATTGGAATTTCAAACTGAGCTCTATTTCATTCACCAGGATAGATTGTTCTCGTTCCACATGCCATACCTCTTCCAGGTGGCTCGGTATCAGTTATCCCCCTTTAACTCAACTCTCCAAGCTTTTGTTCACCTCAGTTGTAGCCAGGTATTGAACTTACAAATTTTTGGGTGAAGTCACTGGATTCAACCAATGCTTTTATCCATTGAACCATGTGTCTTTGAGGATATTTATAATTATTACTCCAAACTCTGCAGGCAGTTTTCAGTTTATTCATAGAGAGACACCTTAGACCAGTTTCTTGACAGTTTCTCTTTGCTCAATATCGGATTATGCCTACTTGCATTATTTACATTATCCAAACTGTTATCATCATCTTCATTACCATATTCACAACGTTTCAGGTGTTGTACGCTCCAGCCTTCTTCATGTGATTGGAATTTCAAAACTAACCCTTTATTTCATCCACCCAGGTAGATTGTTCTAGTTCCATGCTTCTTCTGGATGTCTCAGTTATTTCCCTTTAACTCTCCAAGTTTTATTGAAGAAGGCTGGAGCATACAATGGCCAAAACATTGAAGATGAGGGTAATAGTTTGAATAACGTAAATAATGCAAGTAGTCATAATACCTCATCTCAGAGATATAGACAGATATCAGATTATGCTTGACAACTGTTTTTATATGGAACTGTGGGTAACAAATTATTTTCCACCCAACAACATTTAGTTTCAGCAGTTTAAACCTTCACTGCTAAAACCAGCTATGCCACACACATTATAGTGGACCACCCTCATTCTCTTTGTATTCCATTCATGAGATGTAAATTTGACTCAAGCAGCTTCTTCCCATGAACCACTGCTTTGAGGAGCCAGCTCCCAAGAGGATGCTTTCTTAATCACTACAATCTTAACCTGCTCAAGTCTGGTGTTGACCATTATTTCCCCATAAACTGTGCCACACACTATGTAACACTCTAGCTTGAATGAATCTTGGGCCTTGTACAAGGTGAACATCATTGTAAAAAAAATGAATTTTTAGTATTACAGGTAGACAACATAAATTCAGAAAAAAAATTAGAAAAATTGGGCTGAGTTTTTGTGGCCTAGCCCAGCATTTGTAGGAGTCTCAAATATCCTTCTGTAATTTTGATGCTCCAGGCCATCTGATTCTTGAAATATAAAGACAATCCACAGGATATCTCATTGTGAATATAAATATTGCACCATTCAATCATCTTTTAATATTTAAAGGTTTGAAGCCAAAGATTTCCAGCATCTCTCATTTTATGTTCCTTGTAAACGGAAAATCATATAAAGAAAGCATCATGTTACTTTATTTGTTTGCTCACAAACTTAGATTAAATTTTATTTATTTTTAAAACCATTAAGATTTTTCTTTCATTATATTTTCTGATGAAAATCCTTTATAAAAATAGAGATAAAAAGTTTTAAAAAAACTTGGGAATAGGTTTCATTTGCAAATTTTAAAACCTAATATTTGTTAGAAATAACAACTGTGAAAAGCTGAAATTTTGACAACTGGTAGTAGTTATCATCCATAATAACATACTAAAATTTGAATCATTTGCAAAGGATGGAAAAAGAATTATAACAATTATTTATTTTCAAAATAGAATCGTCCAAAAGTAAGGGACAAAATTGAGAAAAACAATGTAAACAGCAAAAAAACAATAAAAATACATGTACAATCAATATCTAGTAAATGAGCCCTTGCTCTCAATGACAGCTGCACATCTTCGACTACAAGAACGAATCAGTTCTTGACAATCCTCAATACTAATTTTAGACCATTCTTCTTGAAGCTTCACCCACAAATCCTCTGTGTTAGTGGGATTTCTTTCCATAACTTTCACTCCTAAGGTCTTCCAAAGATTTTCTATTGGATTTAAGTCAGGACTTTGCGGTGGCCAATCCATAATTTCCAAATCTTGCTCGCTAAGGTAACTCATTACCATCTTTGCCTTGTGACATTATCTTGCATAAAGGTAGCCCTATCGAAACCTGAATTCTGTATGATTGGCACAACATGATCTTGAACAATGTTTTTATAGATCTGCGCGTTTACACGAGTTTGTAATCGGACAAGAGGCGTTGTACCTTGGCTAGAAAACATTCCAAATACCATGACACTTCCGCCCCCAAACTTGAGTTTTCTTAGTACACTTTGCACTTAATCTTTCACCAATACGTCTCTTTACATTTGTTTTTTCCATCATTTCCAAATAAATTAAACTTGCTTTCATCACTGAAAAATACTTTTGCCCAATTTTCATATGTCCAAATTACATACCTGTTTGCAAACTCTAATCTCTTCTTATTCTTCAAACTAACAAGTGGTTTCTTCCCTGGGGTTCGATTAAACAGCCCTATTTCTTGCAGTCGTCTACAAACAGTCTGTCTTGACACATTAACACATGTGGTACTATTTATAACCCTTTTAATTTCTGTGCAAGACTTAAAATGCTGCATTATTCGATCTTCTCTTGCCGAAGTTTTGCGGGGTCAGCCGGTTTTAAAAGCACTAACTATTTTGCCAGTATCATTGTAGGATTTAATAACCCTGCCTACAACACTCTTGGAACGTTTCACTTTCTCTGAAATCTCTCTAATGGTGTGCTTTTCCTTGTGTAGCTTCACAATAGCTTGTCTCACAGAGTAATCAAGTTTTTGGCGTTTCACCATGGTCCCGGCTGATGCAACGTTTACAAATGACTAAATAAGACTTATTCTTTAGAGGAAATTAAAAAATTTGTATATAGCATACTGTTTACATTGTTTTTCTCAATTTTGTCCCTTACTTTTGGACGATCCTATTTTGAAAATAAATAAATAATTGTTATAATTCTTTTTCTATCCTTTGCAAATGATTCAAATTTTAGTATGTTATTATGGATGATAACGACTACCAGTTGTCAAAATTTCAGCTTTTCACAGTTATTTCTAACAAATATTAGGTTTTAAAATTTTGTCCCTTAGTTTTGGATGCTACTGTATATTGAAAATGATTTACTTTTGTTTTCTATAAATAAAAGAAAAAAAAAAATCTAAAATTGTCTTTTTTTCTATTGTTTTTCAGGCTTAGTCGATCCAGTGCTCGTGATGATGCCCGGCGGGCATTCACAGTCCAATTTAACTGATCCTCATGCCTTGCGGTGTTAACACCTCTACTTTAGGTTCCACACCCGTCCTGCAGGTGGCGCTATGTGTACAGTGTACAGAAAAATTTATTGTTGTACATATTCATATGGTGGCTGTTTTTGTTATCTACCATTTTTGGTGAAAAAATTTTCAATGCTTTTTTTTTTTCTTTTTTTCGCCCCCCTTTTCTTTTTTTAGTCGAGTTTTTTTTTTAAAAAAAAAAAAAAAAAATTATTTTAGGTCCCCTTTTTTATTTAGTTTATTTATTTTAATATTTTTAAGAGAAAAATGAAATTAGAAATAAAAACTGCAAAACCTCCCTCCTGAAACAAGCAAAAAAAAAAAAAAAAAAATATTGGAATAGGAAATAAATTTTAAAAAATTGTTTGAAAATGAGAATTATAGAAAATATTTAAATGGACAGCACATACTCTAAAATATATTCTATATCAGATATAGAAAGTTAATCTACTGTCAGAAATTATTTCATCTGCTATTTCTTTCCAAAGAAATATATCAGTCACTACCCTGGGGCATAATATTAGGTTGGTGCAAAAATAATGTCGTTTTCTCACATATGTTACTATGTGAGAAAACGACATTCTTTTTGCACCAACTTAATACAAAAGCTTTAACAATTTAGGCCTTTTATTATGCAGAGTTTAGAAAAGTTCAATTTTTTTTATTTTAATTTTTTTTTTTTTTTTTTTTACAAAGTGTCTATGTGGATCAGCTCCAATGATTTATCAGTATTATTTGTTGTTTATTTTGTCAAATTTAAATTAGCTTCTTTAACTTATGCTTAAAGGTAACTCCTTATTCTATAAAATTCTTTATAATGTGAGTAAACTATGAAGGCAAAACAAAACTTTCAACTGGTTACATGTTTTATGAATAATTTTACTTGCATTGCCTTTCCTAGACTGCTTTTTGTGTGATGTTATTTTCTGTCAATCCCAATTGGTTAACATAGTTTCTGTCTTGAATGGCTTTCTAGATATGTTACCCATTCATTATCAAGTATTTATTTTACCTTTTATCCACTGAGTGCTATTATCAAATAATGTATTATCAGTTTTCTATTGCTTATAGATTCTGTTCACAGCTAAAAAAAAAAAAAAAAAAAAAAAAAAAAAAAAACATTTTTCTACTCTGCTAAAATCTAATAGATCAGTCACATCTGCTTAGTAAGAAAAATTTAAATCTTTCAATTTCTGTTATTCAATTAATTGCTTGAACTACTGAACTCAGTTTATCCCCCATAAAAAAAAAAAAAACACAAACCCACACATTCAAATGTGAACAATTTTGGGAATGATATTAACTTTTTTCAAAGTTACAAAAGGTGTCTTACAAAGCAATGTCTGCTTACATTATTTAGGAATAAAGTAGTAAATGGGAAATGTTATTTCTTTTTTTAATCAATATATTTTTTAAAAACTCCAAAAGAATTGGATCCTAAGGAGAAACATTTACCATTTAATCCACTGTACTTGAGGAAGAGCTTAACGCACAAATGTACTAAGAATGATTATTTCAGATGATAGATTATAACAAAAAGATCACAACTGACTTCATCTTATTTGCCTTCTTTTGGAAATAATTTAAAAATTAATTATTACTGAAATGCAAACAGGATCAGGGAATATAACTCAAACATAGCTTCTTAAGTACGGTGGAAACAACTTGGGATTTTTTTTTTGTTGTTTAATTTCACATTTCTCTTTCTTAAATTTATTTTGTTACTCTTCATTTTTCTCTCTATTTTTATTATTATTTTATTAAACTATGTTATTTAAGGAATGATAATATTAATGAGAGAATTAACTAAAATAGTATCAGCAGGGCCAGTGCAAGGGTCTCATGCCCCCCACCACCACACACAGAATCTATGACATGGATCACCCTCACTCTACTAAATCTCAATTTTCATGAGGTAATGATATAAAATATAACTTAATTACATACAATAATGGATCACATGCAATATAGGTGAACAATTCAACTAGAAAAATTGAAAATAAATTTAATGTTTCTAGATACATATTAGACATGTCATAATAGATCATTCCCTCTTAAATTGACAATGTTTTGTGGTCATTTTTAACATCAATTTGAAATTTTTCTTAAAAAGTTGAATAATTTTAACCCTTTCAACATTATGGATAAAAAAAAAAAAGTGAATTTTATAGTGTTTTTCAAGACTTAGCATGAGCAAAAGAAATTCACAGATTGAGACAAAAAACAAAAACAGAATGATGTCAAAATCTTTAAAAAAATTTTCATCCTTTAATTATCAGTTATGCTTAGCTTAATTTGTAACTTGTATAAATGTGTGTAGAAAAAAAAAGCAAATGTTAAGATAGTGAGAGTTACAAAGCACTGCCCAGGATCTCAATCAAGCTTCTCCACAGTTGTGGGGATAGAGGTAGTATTTGAGAAAAAGTAGAACATGATTGAGTTAAATAGGATTGTTTAAAATCAGTCCCCTGCTTACCTAAATAACAAGTAAATATTTGTTAAGCGACTATCAAATATTTTTCAGGTGTAATATTTTTTGTTTTCTTTTTTTTTACTTTGTATTCTTTTTCATTCACCATGTTTGCTATTTTAATTGTTTAGATCAATTTACGTTGTATTATTTTACTTTTCTTTTTTCTGTTTTTATTATTTAATTATTCCTATTTTTCAAATAGAAATTATAGAAACAATTTCCCTTACACTGGAAATAAAATAATACATAACTGATCAACCTTTATCACTCTGTGACTTCATTTGCTGTACAAAAAGTTTACCCTACCACTGATCCCTGTATTTGAATTTCATAGTTGTCATATCCTGCTATGGCAACAGAAAACTGAGTGAAATTAACAATAACGATACTGCAATTGAGAGCCCTTGAAAAAGATGCAGTGGGAAGTAATATTAATAATGCAGAGTGCTAAAGGTTAAAATCATCAAGAAAGAATTCAAAAATTGTCATTTATTGGCCACTTGTTAATTGACAGATTTAGGAAATCAAGTAGAAAATACTATAATAAATATAAGGTCCATAAATGATCTCCTTGAAAGAAAGCCTCCAACTAAAGATATTTTTTATTTTAGCAAATCATTGTGAGGCCTTATGTCTATTAGAGTAATGATTAATCCATCTGCACTCTGACCAGCATTTTCATCCTTGTTATTTATCTCAATCTTTTCAACCCCCACTCCAAAAAAAAAAAAAAAAAAAAAAAAAAAAAAAACCTTATCAGGAGATCCTTTTTCCATTAATTATCACTATTTCTATGATTCTTTTTGGCTCACATTATTACATTACAGGTTGGGAAAAAAAGATATATAAATTTTTATATTCCAGGACAATGTTATATCACAATGTGGGATAATTTAAAAAAAGAAAAAAAAAGAAAAAGCAATTAAAAACAAACAAACAAACAAAAGGAAACTTAATGAAATTAGCTAAACTATATACCAAAACATTTAAAAAAAAAAAAAAATTTCAGTATCCTCTCTCCTTCATATACACCTGTGGCCACACCAACGTAAACATTGCTTTAGTCTGATGAAGTCCTAAAGGATGAAACACCTCACACAAAAAAATATTTCCACTTACTTCATATGCGGAATTTGTGACACACCTGTTTGTATTTTTATGTACAGAAGAAGTCTCTTAAATATGCAAAGCAATTACTCAATAGTTACTGGTGGAATTTAAACCCACAAATGTTATTTTATTTATTTATTTGCTTTCTAAAAAAATGTTCTTTTATTTATTTGCTCCAAATGTAATGCCTCCTATTTTATTGTGTTTCCCTAAAATATCCGGGGCAGATGTTGGCAGTATATCACTAGAGGCTGATATTCTCTCCACTAACCCATAAGTATTTTTGCCTTGTTACAGATAGCAGTTTGGTAAAATGCCATCTGACATGCAAGTGCATACAAAGCAAAAAGATATTTAATTGCGCCAAGTAGAAAAGAATTGAACCCATTGACACTCATTGAACAATTATGGAGACCCAAGAGTGGAAGTGAGCAGAGTTAGGCAGTGTGTAGTGCATTTTAACATTAGCGTTAGCAATGTGTGTGACAAATGATGTTCCAGGCAGCTCTGTATAGTTATCAACCCATAAAATAAAGCATATCTCAAAAAATAAAATCCAGAGTTATTGTGCTCTCCATAACTGTTGCAGTTTTTTTAAGAGTGAGAGTATTACTTTTGTAGTTGTTTTTTGTACAAATTCAAACTGATTTTGGTACGGTTTAAATTTATCAAGATTTATTAATATTGAACATTCCAAGAGTTATTAGTACAAGTGAATTCATTCTTTTTATGGTTACAACAATATTTCAGTCAGTTATTCTACATCCATCTCTATAAGTGCAATCTATGAGAAAAGATTGAACTACCTTTTCTTCTGAGATTATAGGTAAACTAAAAAGTAATAATGATTGATTTACTGGCCACTGATTTAGTTCATTTCCAGCATGAGAGTTACACAGACAACTCCATTCTCAGCAACCCATGTAATGCAGATGAGTCCATATTAATATTTGTGGTTCTTAGATTCTTTCCCTGTTGAAGAAGGTTGTAGAAGGGATTGGTTAAAATGTTACGTTTGAACAATAATGATTCAAAATTATAGACACAATTGAGGTTCTGGTTTTGAGATTCTGAAGAGAAAATAAAAGAAAAATAAATCAGTAAGCTTACTGCATAATGATCTTTTTGGTGATCTCACTTTGAAAATAAAAACATTCCACAGTATTCTACAAAAATAATTTTTTTGCTATTCTTTATTTATTAATCCTTTTTTGCATTTGTTTTATATATTGATTTATATTGTATGCTTATTTCAACTACAATGTATTGTTATTGTGTGTGTGAAAGAGAGAGAGAGCATATGTGTATGAATTCATTCCTTGCAATGAACAAATTCCAGCAATTCTTTGGCCATTCCAATAAAATGAAAGCTTCTATTTATTGTTCGCTGATTTTATTTGCTCATTGTTACTTCAAATGTCATGATTGATTATTATTTTGATGTCACACATTGACATAGTCAATAGAAATTCTGTTCTTGAGGCATAATGTCAACAAGACAACTCAAAACTCCAGAACTTTTCAGAGAATCCTTGCAAAGTAAATAATGACAATTTTCTGGAGGTCCACAATCTTGGTCTCAATTCCAGTTCTCCTTAAGTGCTTTTTCAGTTTTCTATCTGGTGTTCCAAGCACAACCATTACTACAGGAATTAGTTTTATGTTCATGTTCTATAGCTTCTTCAGCTCCCTAACCAGATCCTGGTATTTTTCAATCTTATCAGGTGTTTTGTTTGGGGAGTTTACTATTGTAACATATGAAACAGGAAAGTCAATTATAAAAATAATAAATTGATTATTTTTCTTCCTCTTTAATCTTTTCTATCTATTTATGCTTCTCATTCTTTCTTTTTTCTTCCTCACTAATCACTTCCTCCTTTTCTCTTGTTCCAACTATTTCTCTTCTGTTTTATCTCTTTGCCTCCTCTTCTCACCCTCCTCTTTCGTCTCCCTCTAACTCGCCTTTCTTCAATTTTCTTTTCTTTTTTCGTTATAGTGATTTACCATGTATTATATCTTTTCCTGTTTTATGTGCCACAAGTTATTTTAATCAACATTGGTGAAGCTTCTAGTAAAAAAAAAAAAAAAAAAAAACACACACACACACACACCCCTTATAAATGTAGTGTATATTGTGTCGATACGTTATAACAAAATATAATTACTTTGTATCACAGAATATAGTGTGCCATACTGTTTTAAGCATGAAGGATATCCTCTTCGGCACTTACTTTAAGTATAAAAAAAAAAAAAAATTTGGTTACTTTTTCATCTTATTCTCCATTACTTATATACAGAAAGAATATTTCTTTTCAAGATATTAAAACATAGATAAGAACATTTTCTCTCTTTTGTTGTTTCCACACAAGCAAGGCAATAAAGCCACCAAAATGCAAGTGGATACTGAGTATGAAAAAAATGATAAAAACATTACAGAGAGAGAAGAAAGAACAGGAATTAAGAAAACGGAAGATAGCAACAGACGTTGCATTTAAATTTTTAAAGTTCAAAGTTGACTAGAAAGCAAGGATCCAGAAAAGAGTTCCGCAAAAAACTGTTAGCATAAAACTTACAGTTACACACAACCATTTCAACTATAAATTCTAGTACTCTGCTTAAATTCATAAAGTCTAGGAACCATAGAGGAAAGTTCATCAGAACAATTACCAGGAAAATATTTATAGAAAATGCACAGGAGAAGCTATGTTACGGTAGTAGGAAAGCGACTGAAGCTGAGATGCCAGATCAAGACCAATAACACTGCAGATTTTTCTTTGTATTTTATCTCCAAATACATAGAAGCATCAGATCATATGTGGCAACAATATTCAAAATCAAATGGCAGACTTATAAATATGTAAGATAGATTTTTACATATTCATGCAATATATATAAATTAATTTTTACTTTAGCATAAAAATAACAAAAAATGAGAAAATCTGCAGTCAATTTTCATGAAACTTCCTGATGAGTAGACTGAATGATTAGAAAAAGGATCCTCTACAAAACTGAAGCATTGAGGTGCTGAATATAACAAATCTGCTAAGTGACAAATTTTATTATTGTATTAATATTATATATATATATATATATATATATATATATATATATATATATATATATATACACACACAAAAAAAAAAAAAAAAAAAGAGGTTGTGAAATAAAAATAACTTGATATAAAAGAAAATGGAAAATACAAATATTTAAGAAAACAGCGCATATGCTAGGCTCCAAAAATCTAAGCCAGCCAAGCGTAGATATGAATACAATATGGGAACCAGTAATATAGAGAACAAGAGAAAAAAAAACAGTAACAAAAAATTGTAATATGAGCTCTGGTAAAAACGGTTACTGAGACATTAGGTTTATAAATCTCAAAAATTCACTCGCTGGATAAAAGTGTTGGTTGAATGGTTCTAAAAGTGACTTTATCCAAAGGAGTTGTGAGTTCAATAGCTGTCCACAGCAGAGGGAACAAAAACTTGGAGAGGTGAGTTACCAAAAGGAATTAACTGAAATTGAGATATCCGAAGGCATGGTACGTGGAATTAGAACACTATCTCGTGGACTAAAAGGGTTTGATTCGAAATTCCAACTAATATCGCCTGAAGACGGTTGGAACATACAACGACCAAAACAATGTAAATAGTTACAATGCCTCTTCTCAGAAATATAGGCAGATGATAAATAAGGATAAAATATGAATGGAATACAATCATTAATTTTGCTATTTTTGTGGTAAGTTATTGAATAACTTTTACTCTTGATTTTCTTTTCCCTGTTTTTGTCAAAGAATTAAAAAGATTGTAAATTGTGCCAATTATGATTTTCTTTCTTTTGTACTGACATTCTTTTGTCATAATTTTCAAGCTAACAGGACAGAAAATATAGGAGAATAACAATTCTTTACTTTCTTCACATTCTCATGGAAGATAACATCTTAAATTTATTGATGACCCTTAAGTGTTTCAAAACTTACTGTACAAATTTTTTTAAAATAAAATTTGATGCTCCCTTCAATCATACATTAATTTTAAATATTTTTTTCATGTGTTATTTATTTCCAGCTTCTGTTGAGAAATATTTTGTTTAAATTCTTTGGTTGTATTTTATGAAGAAGTATTAAATAACTCTGCATCATAAAAATACAAATTTAATAAAATATGAATTTAAAAAAATTTTTTTTCCTGATTATATATGCCACTGCAATAACTGACTTAATGATAGCTTTTGGACTTGTTCAAAGCTGTTGTTTGAGAAAATAAAGACCACTCACATGTTTTTTTTTTCTGGTATAAGGTTTAAAAGTGATAAATGTGGTAAAGTTTGAACATTGATATTAAATTTTATTCTCTAATAAATAAAGGTGATGCTTTGAGAAAAAAAATGTCTTTTTTTATTATTTATACATAAATGAGAAATTTAACTATTTAACAGACGATGGAAAATGTGACACAAATCCAAAGATAAATTTGAATAACAAAAGATGCCTTCCAGAAACTAAACAAAATATTTAGAAACAGAAAAATTTAATTGGCAACAAATATAAGTGATCATCGGTTGTGTAATATCAATCTGCTATAGTTGTTTAAATTTCTTTTGGGAAATGAAAATAAAAAATTTAAACAGCTGTAGCACATTTCTCTCATCCTTCAACATCAATACATGGAAGGTTATTCGTGAGTACGAATGGATTTTGTTAAGAATTAGTAGACATAATGTATGTAATTTATTCAGACATATATTCCTGCCTAAATATATATATATATTAGATATAGATAGACAGATAGATAGATATCGACATATCAACAGACAGAGAGATAGAGCATTCTTTCTGGCATGGCCTCACCCCAAAAATTTTTTTTACATGTAATGTCACTGTAGACTATTCCAAAATTTTAACTTCCCAAAGAATACCAAATGTAGACAAAGGAATTCTACCATACAGACACCATATTAGTTCCTGAAAATGACAGATGGTTGAAAGTAATTAAACAAATGAACAACACATGAACTTTGGACAATTTATCCACAATAAATGATGCCTTATTCAAAAACCGAAACAAAAACAGTAAAAAAAATTAAAGACAGACCTTGTCAGAGTCTCTTTAATCAAACTTCTTTATATATATATATATATATATATATATATATATATATATAAAATATATATATATAGCATAATGAGAAGCCACGTATACTTTCTTAATATGTATATATAGAAAAAGTTGCAAATTAAAAAAATAACAATATTTTATTTTGTGAAAGTATTTATTTATATATATATTTGATATTTCAGATTGCCCTCAATCTTTCATCAGAAATAACTGTTTGTCACAAATAAATTAAAATTACTGTTAAGTAGCGTCCGTCGCGAGAGGCGGACGTCACGTGATATGGGACGTCACTGTTCGGATATTCCTAATTTAAATCTAACTGTAATAAATATTTTAGATGTTGTTTAAAAAATTTTTTTTAAATTTTTAACTATATCTAAAAAAATGCTTAACTATTTAAATATTTATAAAAATTTAAAAACCTTAATCTTTAACCCTAGTTTATGTGTATTTAATTTTAAAATCCAATATGTTTCTTTTTTTCTTTGTGTGTATGTGGAACTAAAATCAGAATCTATCAATAAACATTTGCAGTTTTCTAATGAATGTCCTGATTGATTAAAGTGTTTAGCTATGGGGGAATAAGGATTGTTTTGACGTATGGTTTGTTTATGATTATTGAAGCGAAATCTAAAATTATTTCCAGATTCACCAATATATCCACTATTAAGACATAAGGTGCAGAATAAATAATAGATTACGTTATGGCTATCACAGGTGAGGTTAGGTGGGTGTATCTTGATATTGGTGTTGGGTACAGAAAATATATTATCTATTATTAAATGTTTGCAAACTAAGCAACGAGGTTTGTTACATTTGTAATTTCCTGATTGGTTTGTATTGTTTAGATATTTGGTAGAGGGTGAGGATAGCTGATAGATTAGGTGATTGTTTCTTTGCATTTATGAGTGGTTTATCGAAAATATCTTTGATCTTTTTGTCTAACTGGAGGTTCTTGTAATCCTTTTTTAAATTGTGAATAAGTGTGTGGGAATATTGATTGTGGTTAAAAACCATGGGAATCCAATTGTTGTTTTTACTTTTCTTGTATGTGAGAAGTGTGTTACGATTTATGTGGATAGTTTTATTTAGTGCTTCTTTTATTATTTTTATTGGATATTTACATTTTAGGAATTGTTTTAAGTTATTAATGTTGTATAGAAAATCTAAATGGTCTGAGCATATGCGTTTGATTCTTAGAAATGAGCTGTATACAATAGATTTTTTTAATTTAAAGGGATGACAGCTGTTAAAGTGCAGGAATTTATGTTGGTTTGTGGGTTTGTTGCATAGACTGGTAGAAAGTGTATGTTTGTTTAATTTTATCATAACGTCTAAGAAAGGGATGGATGTGTATGAGTGCTCCATGGTAAATTCAATTGTATCGTGGAAGTTGATGCAGAAAGTGAAAAAGGTTAGATTTAAGTTAGGAATATCCGAACAGTGACATTCCATATCACGTGATGTCCGCCTCTCGCTACTTGCTAACAAACAGTAATTTTAATTTATTTGTAACAGTTATTTCTGATGAAAGATTGAGGGCAATCTGAAATATCAAATATATATATATATATAAATAAATTAATACTTTCACAAAATAAAACATTTTTTTAATTTGCAACTTTTTCTATATATATATATATATATATATATATATATAGAGAGAGAGAGAGAGAGAGAGAGAGAGATAACTATTTACATCACTGAGACAGTTGTCCTCATTTTTATTGCCATATTCATGAGATTTCAGCCATTGTACACTCCAATCTTCTTCAGGTGATATACATTAGAATTTTGAACTAAACCGTTTATTTAGTCCACAGGGTAGATTGTTCTAATTTCATATGCCATGCCTTTTTTTTGGGGGGGGGGGGGAGATATCTCAGTTTCAGTTAATTCTCGTTAGTTACTCAACTCTCCAAGATTTCGTTACCTCTGCTGTGGCCAGATATTGAACTCAACTATTTGGGTCAAGTCACTTTTTACTTTACTCAACCAATGCTTTTATCCACTAGAACATGTGTCCCCCATGAATATGGCAATAAAGATGAGGACAAAAGTTCAAACAATGTAAATAGTTACAACACCTCATCTCAGAAATATAGACATATTTATGAATATTTATGTGCATTTTGTTGTCATGTGTGGTGGCTGCCTTGAAGTACTATTCTTGCAAGGGATCATAGTTACCACCTGCTTGTATAAAATACATGTGAACAAAAAATGTGAAGTCAGCTTATACACATGTATATACGGTAATTTATGTCTACACACATTTAAGAATGGAACAAAGAATATTTCTGCTACAGATGGAACCTACTTGGTCATAATTTCTTTGTGGTGTTAAAAATTTAGTTGCATCTCAACATGTTTTTCTTTGTTTTTTTTTTATGTCAAACATTTATCCAACTTTTTTGACTTCCCTATTTGCTTTAAATGGCGAACGACTGTTGAGTGGTCGACCTCGAGTTCAACAGCAACTTCTCGTGCGGTTTTGCAAGGATCGGCTTCAATTAAGGCTTTCAAATGTTTGTCATCAACCGCAGTCGGCCGGCCGCGACCGTCTTCATCTTCGAGGCTCTCGTCACCATTGCGAAATTTCTTGAACCACCGTTGTGCCACACGTTCGTTAGTGGTTCCTGGGCCAAACGCATCATTGATATCACGAGCTGTCTCGGCAGCTTTTCGGCCTAGTTTGAACTGGAACAAGAAAATCGTGCGGATTTGAATTTTGTCCATGCTGTCGAAAAAGACTGCAAAAAAATGAATGAAGAGATTGAGAACAGTAATGAATAACTCGGTTCGATAGAGCGAAAAACACGCTTCAAAATGATATATAACATGGCTATATATATCAATGAGTTAATTCAGAAATCATATATAAAAGTAACATATGTGAGAAAACGACATTATTTTTGCACCAACCTAATATCCAATAGCTTAAATAAAACCCAAGCTAAATATTACTTTGCTGTGATAATCTTACAATTTTAAAATGACTTTTTTTGCTTACAGATTTTTTTTTTTGTTTTAAACATTTCTACCCATGAAGCTAAGATGTGTATTGAGGTATAATGGATATTGGCTCAGAACAAGAAATCAGAGAGCCAAGTTCAAATTCTAGTAAAGTAAATTCTAGTAAAGTTCATTACATCCACTTTTACTTATGCACAAACATCCTTGGGAAACGTATGAATCCATCTCTTCTCCCCCACCCCAGATATGGGTTAAATAGCAGGACAGACTGAGTCCTATAGCCCAACTCGGGGTTTCTTCTCTTTCCTTTTTGTTGGTTTTACTTTTTACATTTTTTTGTAAAAAGGCAAAAAGAGAAATCCCCACTATATAACTGTATTCCCTAATCAGTCTCCAGAAAAAAAAAAAAAAAAATCATTAAATGCTGCAACACTAATTTATTAACATTATCAGTGTGTGTATGTGTGTGTGTGTGTGTGTGTGTGTATATATATAAATATATATATATATATATACACACACACAATATATCTGTTAGTATATAATCCAAGTGGATCCTAGTAATATCAAATATCAAAACTGATCCACAGAGAGCTCAATGTATTTATTATAACAGAGCATATATATTTTTACAGCAAAAATCCAAAATTACCTCATGTGGGTATAGTCTATTTCAACTCAGCATAACAATGCCAATCTTCAGAAGGGCACCTTGTTTTTGATAAGCTTGTATTAGTGACAAGGGGAGGTTGTAAGGTATCTCTTTAAGGGGAAGTCGTCTGGAGTCAGAGTTTATTTATGGCCCTAACCTTTAGTTGTATTTAAATGAATTTCAATTTCTGCTATGGGATGCTACTCTATGTCAGCAATCAGTCTATTTTACTAGAATTTCAGTGTTTCTGTACTACCTCAAGGAGTTAAGAAAGATTATTTTTTACATTTTTTTGGAGAGCCTTCCTCTTAAAGAGATACCTTACGACCTCCCCTCGTCACCAATACAAGCTCCTTATCAAAAACAAGGCAACCCTCTGAGTAGGGCTGCTATCTAACAAATTCAAAGCCACAAGTCCAAAGACATTCCAAAAGGCATTCAGGGCCAATGAAGAGTGGCATTGTAATTTTGATTTGAAATAGACTATACCCACGTGAGGTTATTTTGGATTTTTGCTATATATATATATATATATATATATATATTTCAGCCTAATGCTAATGAGCTACATAAAACTCATCTGAATTCTGATGAATAGAGTGCGCAGCAGAATCAGGCCAGAGATAGGACAAGAACATTGTGGGCACATCAAAGACACTAGAACAAGGAACAATATTTATGCTTAGAATGTTATTAAAAATAGCAATTCAAATGCAGAAAGGATGTGTACTTGTGTTTTAATGTTTTATTCGACAAAGTATACCACAAAGATCTGTTAGAGCAGCTCAGCTACCTTGATATATTCGGGAAAAACATTAGAATAATCAAGAATCTATACTGGCAGCAAACTGCCTGCATATGAACAGAAAATGAGTTCAGCAGATATGCAAAAATAGAAAGAGTTCCTGACTGCTGGAAGTCCTCTTCGATTGTTCCTGTCTTCAAGAACTCTGGCGACCCCTCTGACCCTTCTAACTACCGTCCTATCAGTCTCCTACCCCTCTTCGGCAAAGTCTTCAAAGCCCTAATCAATACCGAGGTGGTTAACCACCTCACATCCCATGATCTGCTCTCAGACAAGCAATATGGCTTCTGCTTTGCATGATCTACAGCTGATGTGCTTACGGCCATCACTGAAACAGTCTACCGATCTCTTCAAAATAACAGGGAAGCTTGTGCCATGGCACTAGACATCTCCAAAGCATTTGATAGGGTTTGTCATGCCGGCCTTCTTCGCAAGCTCCAGGGTTATGGCATTACGGGTCAATTGTTTGACCTACTACAATCATTCCCGTCAAACCGTGTATTGAAGGTCGTTCTCAATGGATTCTCCTCCAGTTCCTATCCCACGAACGCAGGTGTTCCTCAAGGCTCCATCCTAGGCCCCACACTATTCCTTATCTACATAAATGACCTTCTTGACGCCATAAATTCCCAAGTTGGCATCTACGCGGATGACACCACAATTTATTCCTGCCTCAAAAACAAATCTAGTGTCACTGACAAAACTAACCTGGCCATGTGTCTCGAAAAGGACCTCCAATCGGTTGTGAACTGGGACAGGAATTGGCTGGTCAACTTTAACGCTTCAAAAACAAAACTGCTCTCTATTAATCACCACAGAGATCCTTCCCTTCCCTCCATTAGAATGTCTGATGCTCAACTTCTCGAGAGCAACTCTCTGCGGGTGCTCGGTCTCACGTTGACTGCTGACCTGAGATGGAACAAATACATTGAGTCAATTGCTTTGGAAAGTTGGCTGCCTGTGCCGCGCCAGGAAATTTTTCTCCCTGGAATCGATCCTCCAGATCTACACATCAACAATTCGCCCTTGCATGGAGTATTGCTGCCATATATGGTCTGGTGCCCCTTCTGTTTGCCTCAGGGTTCTTGATAGGCTCCAGAGGCGGATATGCAATATAATTGGCCCTGCTCTGGCATCTTGTCTACAGTCACTTTCTCACAGACGCGTCGTCGCCTCTCTGTCTGTTCTACAAATACTTTCATGGAAATTGCTCCAAGGAGCTGCATTCGCTGGTTCCCAGACTTCATGAGTTCAAGTGCCCTACGACGCTGGCATCCCGCTCTCACCCCTTCACTGTCAAAACTACTAAATGTAGCAGTCTCTTCTACTCCAATAGCTTCATGTCACACCTCTCGCCTGTGGAACTCCCTTCCCTATTCCAGTTTCCCTGAGAGATATAATCTCCAGCTATTCAAGTGTAATGTCAATCAACATCTCCAGTTGCCTTGATCTATCCTCTACCCTTCTCCTCATCTTTTCTTCTATCACTCCTATCTGATCTTGCTCTAAATTTTCTGTAACCACTTGCATCTTAGTGGCTTCCTGCCTTCCTTGGGGTGAAATGCTTAAAAAAAAAAAAAAAAAAGGACAAGGATACGTCTTCTCACCAGACCTTTTCAACGTATACAGCAAGGCAATTCTGAGAAAATTAGAAATCCTACTAAGATTCTTTATTGGCAGTCACAATCTTAATATAAAATACACAGATGACAGTGTTGATAGCAGACATGGAAAGGAAACTACAAAACCTCCTACAGAAGTTAGTGAAGGAAAGCAAGAAGAAAGGAATAAGCATAAACTACAAGACAGATTACATGGTCATCAGCAAAAAAATGACCCAAAAATGCAAATTACAGGCTGGGGATACTAAAATCAAGTAGGTACAAAAATTTTAATATCTGGGAAGTGTTCTAACAGAGAACGGAAAGTTCAACACTGAGATCTGAAGACATATTAGGAATACCAAAGACCAGAGATTGGCAGCAAAATGTTTTGACTTAAGTTGACTTTAAGAATCACAGATGGACACCATTAATAAAAAAAGTTAAATTCGTTAACCAAAAAGTTAACTTTGTTAACCACTGATCAGTTAGCTCTTTAAAAATGTATTAGAAGTTAGTAATGAACTATTAATGTTAAGTTCTGAGCCTGTTCCTGCTGAGGTCAAGTGGCACTGGCAGTTTTAACTTCAACAGATTACGTGATGGCATTCCAAGTTGGCTTGGGTTTTGAATCATTGGCGAAAATGTTAACTTTGTTAATTAAAGTGATTAACAGTTTGGTGCCCAACTCTGCCAAAGAAACATTCCAAAAACTAAGCAGAGAATTAAGAGAAAAAAAAATTTCATTGGAAACAAGGAACTGTTACATGATATCTGTCCTCCTATATGGCAGTGAATGCTACACAATCTCCACAAAGATGAAGAGACTTAAAACAGAAATGTGGTTCTACAAAAGGATGCTGATGATACAATGAGCCAAACATGTGACCAATGAGTTTTTGGAGAGAATAGAAACAAAAAGGAAACTTAACATCAGAAAGAGGCAGTTGAAGGAGGGCTTGGAAAATCTGATACTCACAGGAAAGAGAGACAGAGGAAAGCAACATGTGACAAACTTGCAAATGGATGGCAGAACAGGGTTTGGGTGAAATAACAAAAAGATAAACTTATTAAGAGCAACAAGGGACAGGAAGATGTGGAGGACTATGTTCGCCTATATCCTGAAGGGACACAGCACATAAAAGACTGTGGAAAAATCTTCTGCCTAGTCAGTCACAAATTGAAAGAGACATGATTGCTCAAGTGTGTATCACATATAACACTTAACTGACTGACCTCTGAAGCCAGGTGAGGTCAACAAAAATAAAAACAACTAAAATTGATAGAACAATTCGTTCACTTTCGTCTTTACATGTCCAATTGCTGGTAATTTATTAAAAACAAACTTTTAAGACATTAAAATTAAACTCATCATTTCCATTCTCTCAAGTATAAGGTACTTGACCTTTAAGAAAACTATTTGGTCCAATATGAAATACTAAATCCGAGTGTTATTGATTAGTTGTTTGAAATAAAATGAGTCTCAAATGCATTTATGAAAATTACTCCAGTGTTTATCAGTTCTCAAAAATTATTGAAATCAGCTAATAAGCTTTCATAAAAAATATAAATTTTCAAAACAATTACATCAGTAAAAAAAAAAAAAAAAAAAAAAAAAAAAAAGAAATCCAAGACCATAGAATTTCTCATTTTAAACTTTTATGTAACTCTCTATTAGCATGTTAGATTCAAATTGTTTTTCCAAATGTTTGAAAATCAGACAATTCACAGTCCTTTCTTTTCAGAAAATTATTTCACCTGAATATCAGGGTTTTTCTTTTACTCTCAAGCTTTCACCTTTAAAAATACATTTAAGTTTTGTTTAAATATAATCAGAATTTTCCAAGTGAGGTCATCAAAAAAAAAAAAAAAAAAAAAAAAGGTATAAGTCTATATTTTTAGAAATATAACTAATTATAAATATAGCCCTAAAACCAAATACAAACTGAATTAGATAAAAATAAAAATAAAAATGAAATGAATAAATGATACAAAAATCAAATAAAAATTAAAAACATAATAAAAAAGAAAATAATAAAACTAAATGAAGCTAAATAAAATATTAAAAAAAAAAAAAAATACAATAAAGAATAAATAAAACCATAAAATAAAAAAAAATTGAAAAAATTAAAACAAAATTAAAATGACCATAATTAACAAATTGTATTTCAATTACCATTTAAGGATATCAGTGACACAGTGTAGGCAGCCTTCCCTCACAAGGAGGAATGGCTGCTGGGACTTAATGTAATCAGAGTATAATTATATATATTTTTTCTCTTCTGCTGCTTCCTTGGTAGTTTTTATTTATTTATTTTTTTTTAACATTGTGCACACAATTACTTATTTGTCCTTGATAGGCTCCAAAGAATGAGGATAGAAAACCAGTTATTCTCTTTTTGGTTATTTGTGATTTTTTTTTTTTTTGTTTATTGTTGACATTGTTTTCATTCACCTCTTTATAGTCTGTCCATATTTCTGAGATGAGGTATTATGTACATTTTCATTATTCGAACTATTGTCCTCATCTTTGTCGCCATATTTATTACGACATTTCTGCTGTTGTATGCTCCGGCCTTCTTCAGGTGGTTGGAATTTCGAACTGAACTCTTTATTTTGCTCACTGGGGTAGACTGTTCTGGTTCCACGTGCCATGTTTAATGGATGTCAGTTATCAGTTATCTCCTGTTAATTTCCCTCTGAAAGTTCTCCACTGCCTTAATCGGGTATTGAACTCACACTCTTTGGGTCCTGTCACTGGATCTAACCAACGCCTTTATCCACTGTGCCATGTGTCCTTGAGGACATCTGATAACCGACATCCATCAAACATGGCACGTGGAACTAGAACAGTCTACCCCAGTGAGCGAAATAAAGGGTTCAGAGTTTGTCTATATTTCTGAGATGAGGTATTATGTACATTATTTACATTATTCAGACTATTGTCCTCATCTTTGTCGCCATATTTATCACATTTCAGTCGTTGTATGCTCCGGCCTTCTTCAGGTGGTTGGAACGGCCGAAAAGTTGTGATAAATATGGCGACAAAGATGGGGACAATAGTCCGAATAATGTAAATAATGCCACCTCTTTATGTTGATTAATTTTATTATTCTTACTCTTCTTCCTCATGTTTGTACATAAGAAAAAAAAAAAAAACTCAATTTTAATATGCCCATTTTGTTAGCATCAATAAAGTCTTGTACCCGTCCATAGATTAGTTAAAATTAACATAAAAGCAAAATAAAAAAGAAAAAAAGAAAAAATAGAAAGCACAATAAAACAAAAATATAAAACAAAACAAAATAAAACTAATAAAAATGAATTTAAAATAAAAAGGACAACGTAATAAAATAACAAAAATTTAAAAAATAAAATAATTGAAATGATAAAACTAACAAGAAATAAAAGCCAAATGAAATAAATAAAATTTTATTAAAAATAAAATAAAAAAAATAGCAAATAAAATGAAAAATAAAACTACTAAAACCAAATAAAATCAAAACAAAATTTAAAATCAAAGATAAAAAACAAACAAAATAAAAAATACACATGAAATAAATGCAAATAAAGTTCAATCAACCCTAATAAAATCCAATATTAACTAAATTTAGTTTATTTTGACAATTCCCAAATGAGAAAAATTGAAAGGCAAGATTGTGTTGCAATTTTGTTTGTTTTAATCATTTCACTCCAAGCTCACTAAAACACAACTGGGTTACAAAAATACTCACATCCCAAGTCAAGGGCTTGTCAGCTTTGAAAACCTTAGTTTAACCAGTTAGAAATATGCAACTATCTCACCTACCAAACAAGCTTAACATGTCTTGAGGCACACAGTGAGCATCGAACTCACTACAGTAACAAATTAGTTTGTCAGAGAATCTTGTTTATCATCACTGAGTCACCTAACCTAAACCCTACTTAAATTAATCGCTATAGCGATTAATTTGAGTTATCTCCCTTGGATCATTTTTAATTTTAATGTCAAATGAAGATATTTTTCGTTTCAGTCAAAATGTGTGCAAAAGAGTTATTGTCTTTTATATGAAAAAGTTGTTGTTTTTTTTTCTTTACATTATTTATATTCGGACTTTTGTCCTTATCTTTGTTTTTATCACAACGTTTCGGCCAGGCCCTCCAGACTTCCTCAAGTGTATATCGATCTGGGTAACCTACTAGGAATTCCAAACAGAACCCATTATTTAATCTACAGGGATAGACTGTTCTCATTCCACTGCTTATGTCTAGGGATATTATCTAGTTCTTATTTTATTTAGAACTGTTCAGTTATTGTACTTTAGTGCAAGTACATACTGCCTAATCTAGGAATTGAACTAAACTACTACAATGTCACCAAATTTATAAACCAACGCTTTTACCCACTAGGCCTTTGTTCCAGAGGTTACCCAGATCAATATACACCTGAGGAAAGCCAGAGGGTACAATGGCCAGAATGTTGTGATAAAAATAACAAAGATAAGGACAGTAGTCCAAATGTAAATAGTATAAATAATGAGGACTCATTCCAGAAATTCAAAATTTTTTTTTTTTTTTACACAATGAAGTTCACCTTGTATAAGGCCTGTGAGATACTCAAGATAAAGAGTCGTAGAGTAAATGGCACAATTCATGCAGATATGTGGGGGGAAGATAACAGTTAACCCTAGACAGGAACAGGTTAAGATTGTAATTATCAGGAAGCATCTTCTTGGTAGTCAGTGGTTCATGGGAAGAAGTTGCTTGAATGAAATTGTTGCCATATTTATTACGTTTCTTCAAGGACACATGGCACAGTGGATAAAGGCATTAGTTAGATCCAGTGACAGGACCCAAAGAGGGTGAGTTCAATACCTGGTTAAGGCAGTGGAGAACTTTCAGAGGGAAATTAACAAGAGATAACTGACATCCATTAAACATGGCATGTGGAACTAGAACATTCTACCCCAGTGAGTGAAATAAAGGATTCCGTTCGACATTACAACCACCTGAAGACGCGTACAACGGTTGAAACGTTGTAATAAATATGGCGACAAAGATGAGGACAATAATCTGAATAATGTAAATAATGAAACTTACATCTCACTAATGGAATAGGAAGGGAATGAAAGTGTTTTGCTACAATGTATATTGTATGGCAGGTCTTAGCCATGATGGAATGCAGTTTGCCTGAGCACTTTCTATGGAAATAATGATAGCACAACAAGGACTTGTGACATTTCATATATAAAACAGGGGATTGCAGAGCAAAAAATAATTTGCCACCCACAAGGATGTAGAGACATTTTTCAACTATAAAGACTGGGTATCTCCTACCCATATATGGCAGCAGTAGTTCATTTTCAGCCTGATCTGGTTCTTATAAAGGAATCAAGTACTTACTGGATTGGTACAGGAAACCGACCATTTTTCAAACATCTTTAGTGATGTATCATATGTATGTTCCACTTGGGATTTGGGTTGAGTGTGTCCCAGTAAGTGCTCAAGGCAGGGCCCTCACTGAAGGAACACATGTTCATCATGATCGGCAAAAGTTCTGGGTCTGCTCAGTGATGATAGAATGTCATTTGTTTGGTTTTCAAGGCATTGAATGTGACCAGCTAATTTTTTCCTCCACTGAGCTCTTAGAGCTAGGTCAAAGGAGAGATCAACATTTATTCATTCTATGTCGGAAATCTTTTAGATAAGGAAATATTATTGTATGCTTTATTATGAAAACCAACATGCTCATCTTGGATGTTATATTCAATGTTTCAACTGCTGTACCTTCCAGCCTTCTTCAGAAATCTATCATGGTACTCAGTAACTGAACCCTTTCTTCAGTTTATGGTGGCAAATTTTACTCAATCCTCTTTTCATGCTTAGTGTATATTCTGTATCAGTTAATATTCACTAGTCTTATTCACATTTGTGTAGTTTGTTTCTTCCATTGACTGAGTATAGCACTACTGAACACAGGGATTGAACTCAAAACTGTCAAAGAATATTTTATCCAATGTTTTCATCTGAGTCCCTCTATCTGTAAACCAGAGTATGCAACTGAAATCATATATTGTGATTCAGTCAAAGAAACAGAAAATGACATGAAGGTGACTAGCACTGATGAGTATTAACTGATAGGCATTGTCTCTCTAAAGGATAAAAAGTAACTTGAGAATAATCTACACCCATAAATTGAATAAAGGGTTTGTCTCAAAAAAGTTTTAGCAAACATTTAATACAATGACAGGAATAGAAGGAAGACTAGATTTTATTTATTTTATCCATATGCAATGGCATAGGGTGGGTTTTGAGCACCTGGGCCATTTAAACTGCGCCTCCAAATTAGCTGTTTTGTTGTTTTTTTAATCATTTCACCCCCAGATGAGAAAAATATACTATTAAGAGAAGACAATAAAAAAACAAGAATTAAGATGGATGATTGACATTGCATTTAAATTTTTGGAGACCAAAATTGACAGGGTAGCAAGAAGCCGAAAGAGTTCCACAAGCAAGTGTAATAGAAGAAACTGTTAATATAGAATTTACAGTTACTTCTAGCCATTTCAACTATAACATGAGACCTTGTCGCTAATCAAGAACTCTGTTTAAATTTGTAAAGTTTAGATATAGAGAACAGTTCATTAGAACAATTACCATGAAAGTATTTGTAAAAAATTTAACTGTTATAAATTCTAGTTTTGTTTGTAGTTTCTTAACCTAATTAAATATTTTGCATCCATATAACTTTAGCGCCCAGGGCAATCGACCCTCTAGCCCAGCCCACGTGTCAATGTTACAAAACTATTGCAATCAACTATAGCATAAAAAGTACTGAATGCAACACAAAGTGTTTGTAAATTCCAAAGTCAGAAGTCAACAATTAGCCAAATGTTTTCAATTTCCATCTTACATATTGTTGGTGATTTTGAAACCAAAAAGAACTGGAAAACAAATTTCAAAGTGAATGTTTTATACTTTTAAAATAACCACAAGATAAAATAGAGATTGTTCCAGTCAGAAAATGGCTGGTTTTAACCGAGATTAGTTCTAACATTAGAAGCCATAGTTAAAGGGGAACAAAATTCCTCACACTTTACTGGTTTATTTAGAATCATGACAGAATCAAAGCTAAATTCTTCTAATTTGTCAATTTAAAAAAAAATTTTTTAATTTAATTTTATTGCTTATAGTCGACACCTCTAACTAAAGGGAGATAATTTCAGATTTCCAGATCACACACAATAGTATTTATCACTTTATTTAAAATTCTTCTGTTCATTGTTTGGGAGTTAATTCAACAAAATCTATTTTAAATACTAATATACAATATCCTAATTTTGTAAAGAAATGAAAATCTTGTTTCTTTTATGACTAAGTCAAGACTAAATTTTTTCATGATTTGTGCAAATAGTTGACAGAATTCCATTTTTAATATTTTTTTTTAACTTTTTATTTTCTCAACTGTTTACAATCATTTCTTTGTGAAAGTTATTAAAATAAAAAGTGAAAATAAAAAATGAAAATTAATTTTAAGACAATTTTGTTGCAATTTTAAAATTGAAAGAAAATATATATATATATATAGCAATATTATGATGAACTATATTATAATGGACAAGTCTTCAATGTCGAATCTTTTAAATAAGCCATTTTCTGTTAGAACACACATGAATTATGAATCCTTGTTTTTGGTTAAAAACCAAAGTTAAGCCTGTTCTTTTTATGTTTTATTCTCTCTTTGTCTCTACATTTATAAATTAATATTATTTCTATCAGTTTACAATTGATATAACCTTTAAAAAACTACCTGGAGAAAATAGTTAACATTTATTAAATTTTGTTATTGATCAAATTTCTTCATTAAATCTTAAATATCTTGGATTTTGTGCCCCCCCAAAAAAATGGTGCATCAAAAGGACAGTTTTTCCCTTGACACCGCTATTATTTTAACTACCTTCACTCCTTGGCAATGTCTATTTAAAACCTAAACATATGAAAGTAAATTTATATATTTTTTGAAAAAAATATTAAACACTATTCATTAGATTGATTGTTTACAAGGATAATTTTATATTTACAACATTCTAAAAACTAATACAATGCAACATTTATCATTTACCAATTTTTAAAGGAATAAATATGAACAATTTTTATTCATAAACAGTTACTAAATTAAAATATTTGAACCAACTATAAAGAAATCATTATTATTCACCATTTTATAAAGCTTGAATCGATTGGCAGTTAGTGTTTTGGCAACGATTCCAATGAACAATACAATTACAATTTAGAACAATAAAATAGTTTGAAACAATCTAATAAATTTTTGTCAAGTTTTAAGAACAAAAAATGTATAAATTCACTTCATATATTTAGGAGTTATTAAAATTCTAATCATTGTTTTTTAAAACACTAAACATTGCTGAGGAGTGAAGGTAGTTAAAATAATAGCAGTGTCATGGAAAAAACCAGAGTTTTGATGCCCTTATTTTTCTGTGGGCATGAAGATCCAAGATTGCCTAAATCTTAGTTAGATATTAACACAAACAGGCAGACATTATTTACGATGACTTTTTCTACAGATAGTTGGGTTGTATTTCCATGTGTTTTGGAGGCATATCATGAAACACTGGTTCTCATACTATCAACCTAAGTCTGGTTAGTACCAAGATGAGCGACTATAAACTTCGATGTGTTGTTGTAATGGATAATGGCTTGGAATTGGATTGATCTTTGATTAAACATACAATTGCTTACATAATTTATTCATATTATTCACAGAACATATATATATTGATTTGTATGTCTTAGTGCAAAGAAAGAAAAGGTTTTAGGCTTATCTGTATGAAGAGAAATCTCTTGTGAGCTCATTTTAGAAAACTTGTCTATCTGGTCTAACAGTTGGTGTTTGGTTTGGTTTGTTTTACGGCATATCAAACTCAATGGGTTATTTAATGCCAACAAATTTTTTATTGCTAGTAATATTTTGTTTTGTCAAAAATCTATTTCTGGTAATTTTTTTTTCCTCAAAAATGTATAACTGGAAATGTATTGCTGGTAATATTGTTTTTTCAAAAACGTATTGCTGGTAATATTTTTTTTCAAAAATATATTTGAATTTTCTTGCTTTTGTTTATTAGAGCAAAATTTGTTCTTACAACTGAATTTTAATATTTACGTATTGCTGGTAATAATTTTTTACAAAGTATTTCTGGTATTAAAACCTATTTTTACACTTTCATAGAGTTTTTACCCCAGTTTTGGGGTTAACTATTTGCTGGGGCCCTAACAGGTGCTACCACCCTGGGTCAGGGTGGACCTGGGAACACCAGTAATTAAGTGGTTCCATGCTCCTCAAAACCTCCTGATCAGAGGCCTTGCTGTTGGACATAGTTTATTGTCATACCCAAGACGGCTAACAGTTGGTGATCAAACAGAGTGAGACTTTGTATTTTCATGCTAAAACTGTCTTTCTTGTGCATTATGAGATTTCTACTTCCTTCCCTTTTCTATACCTTAAAGCAGGGGATGCAACTCCTGTTTCTTATTTATTGATTACTACCAGGGTTACAAACCGTCCTGGGTTAGACAAACTACATTCGATAGCAAGGCTTTTGCTCAGGTTTTGAGAAGTGTGGAACCACCTCTTAACTGATGGTGTTCCCAGGTCTACCCTGACCGAAGGTAGTAGCACCTGTGAGGGTCCCTGCTTTCAGCAAATAGTTAACCCCTCCCCCAAAAGGAGTCAAAACACTATGGAAGTATAAAAATGTTTTAATACCAGCAATACTTTTTTGGAAAATTTTTTTTACCAGCAATACATTTATTAAAAAAAAAAAAAAAAAATGTCACCAGTAATAAAAAATCTTATCGGTATTAAACCCATTGAGGTCGATATACCGTAAAACAAAAAGTTGGCAAACTGTCTTTTTTGACAACAAGTTTCCGAAATCTGGCTCTTTTTCATGTTGGTTTGGGGCCAGTGAATTGATTTTGCATCTTTGGCTTTTTCTTGGCTTTCTTTACATGATAAAATATATAATAAACAGTACATTGTAGCCAGTATGCTACATTTTTTATCTTCAGTAATGTGCCTGAATTATAAGAGATTTCAGACCTTTTTATCATCATATCCTTTATCCAGAAGAGGAAAGGGATCAAGAGATCCCAGAAATGTATTATTTAAAAAAAAAAAAAAAAAAAAAAGAGCAATGATTCTTTTGCAAACCTATACCAAATCTTTTTCATAATTCTTTATCTATATAATAAATGCAAAAATGCCTGTCACACTTTTTCAATTCAAGGGACAACTCTTAAATTCTTACATCTGGAGCAATATTCAAAGACTCAGCCTGAAAACAAACACAAGTTAGAATTACAGGTAAACTTGAAGCAGGAAGATTTGATGCTTTGCTGTTTCAGCATAACAATGGAACAATCAAAATGGGCCAAAATGGAGATAATTTCACTCCCAAATGGTTGCGGAGTTTCAGTCTCAAGTATCCAAGAATTGACTATGTTTATTCAAACATTAAACATCATCTCATGGATTAAAACTAGCTTTGTGAATATACCATATTAGTATCCAAGAACCAAACTGTGAATAGTATCAACTGGAAACTTCTCCAAGAAATTCCAAAAGCAAGCATGAATTACATTTCCATTGATACTGGATGAACAAGAGCAGGCAGTGAATTATCCAACAGTGTTCCTGAACTCATTGAATCTTCCTGGAATAGTATCACACAATCTGGAACTAAAAGAAAATATGCCAGCTATTGAGAAATATGGATCCTCTAATGCTTTGTAATGGAACAAGGTTAATTGACAAGAAGATGACTCCTCATCTCTTGGAAGCAGAGGTCCTTACTGGTCCAGCAAAGGAGGAAAGTTTTAATTCTCTGAATCCCCTTAATTCCTCCAGATCTTCCTTTTGAGTTCAAAAGACTTCAGTTCCCAGTGAGAGCGAGTTATGCAATGTCAATCAGTAAGTCCAAAAGATAATCATTGAAAGTAACTGGACATCATCTGATGAACCTTGCTTTTCTCACAGCTATGTTGGTTGTTCAAGAGTTAGGCATGGAAACAATTTGTACTGACCCCGATTGGGAAAACCAAAAATGTTTATCATGTAGCTTCGCAATAAGTTCCAAATAGACAAATTATATCATTGTTTTGGTGAAAACTTGTTTGAAAGATATTGTTCAAGTTTAATAAAATTTAAATTGTACGCAAACTCAATGCATGAAGTGTCATTGTTGCATTGTTGGCCCAAAGGCTCAATCAAGAGTCCTCCACAGTTTTAAGCTAGCATAAACTAATCACTGTTTTTTCTGGTCTTTTACGACCCCCTTCTCTGATGTTTGTTTCATAATACTAAATTTAAATGAAAAAAAAAAAGTCTTATGGATAAACATACTAAAAAATGAATACTTAAAAATGGTTATTCTATCATTAGATTTGAATTTGATGAGTTAAACTTTTCAATTAAAAAAAATGTAAATTTTATGAAATTTATCTCAAAATGTTTTTAATCAAAGTTAAAAAAAAAAAAAAAAGTACAAAAATGAAGATTTTTCAGCAAATCAGACTTGTTTGACTATTATTGTTACTTGAATTTCCGAATTCACAGCTAAAAAATAATATTACTATTAGGTTGGTGCAAAAATAATGACGTAATAATTTTGTTTTTTGATGTATTTTCAACGTCAAAAAAACGACATTATTATGTCATTATTTTTGCACCAACCTAATATATATATATACAAATGTTTAAAATTGAAGAAATAATAAAGTGGTTTCATTATAAAATTGTTGTGGATCTTAGAAGGCTGCGTTAATATTTTAATGTTTCGCTGCAAATGAAACATGCATCATTCACAAACAAATTTCATAATAAAGATCAAATGGTAACGATATTCAATTACGACAAAAAGGATAGGTTTGGAACAACAAATAATTTTTTTTTATATACAGAATTTTACAATTTTTGTTTTGTAATGATGTGTGCGCAAGATTGATCAGAGTATATTTAGGAGAAAAGGTTCTCAATACTGGTTTGGAAATGCTAAATGCAGAAAGTGAAAGTTGTAAGGTTAAAATTTGTGAGAATTTCTTCTCACACAGTTTAACTCTTGGCCAAGACAAGAAAAGACATACAATTAACAAAGCCTACCTTAAAATTTAAAACAAATTTTATTGCATTTTTGCAAAAAAAGATTATGCCCTTTTTTTTGCCCCTGTGAACAGGGTGGGTAGTTTCTTCAAAGAAGAGGTAGTGATTTTTTCTTCTGTAGGACTCAATTGGTCTCTTATGCAGTTGGAGAAGCAGGAACTTGCTGGTCGTTGCAGGAGCATTACCATTTCGGTTGCTGAAGTTGAAACTCTGCTATTGTCGAGATCATGTAGAAAGTTCTTCGTGTTGAAAGTACATATTAGACGACAGTCAATAAACTGACTGAATTATACAGCCTTGAAAGTATTGAATAAGCAGGAACATGACGTCATCGCAGGAGCATTACCATTTTGGTTGCTGAAGAAGAATCATTGCCTAATTATTTAGGCTTGATTTAGGGCGCTAAAGGCCCTGCAAAGAGATTCAAAAATGAGTCCAGACTTTTCCACGAATTTGCTGCAACTAATAAAAAAGGGCACGGGCCGTTAAAAATGCCCGCGAAAAGCAAAGTCAAATTCAACCAATGAGATTGGTCGTTACAAAATACTGTGTGGCACAAATTAGCCAATAGGAGCTTAAATTGCAGAATTTCTCACAAATTAGACAAAACTTTTCTGGGAAAGATATTCCAGTGGAAAAAGTTTTTTGTCACAATGGGTTGTTTAAAACGTTGCTGAATTGTGATGGAGAGTATTTTTCCAAATCTTTCATAAAAGTTTGTTCCAAAAAGCAGTGTCTGGTTAGCATAAAATTAAGTTCTCTCTCGGCGTCTTTCAGACTCTGTGTATCTAATTGCGTGCGTATATCATCTCTGTGCGTAGAAACTGCTTGCTGTTTGTATTTATAGTTTTTTAATGACTAAACCAGCTCACCGGAAATTCAGCAGACGCTGCCACTAATTTCAAGAAATGCGTGGGCGAGATCGTATTTTTCTATTTTTTAACCAATTGCATGAGACATTCAAATTAGGGGTAAAAATAGAGAAAGAATTTTTTTCTTAAGTAGGTTGAGCCTACTTTTACACAAAAATCGACTGATTTGCGATGGAAGTTTCTAGAAGCTTACTGTGCATTTAATAACCAATCAGATTTCTAGAAATGTTTAAAACTTAAAAGTAAAAGAAAGGTTACTAAAAAACGCCTAAAATCCTAGATAAAATCTCATGTTTATTTGGCTTTTTTCTGGCTTTATAGTACACAAACATTTCAATTTGGCTTTCTTCAGGCTTTTTACGTATTATTTGGCTTTAAATAAAAATTTTAATCTAGTTGGCAGTTTTTATTATGATGCCGACTACAAGTTAACTTTTGACATGAGATATCTTGTTTTTGGCATTTTCTGATACATCTTTATCTGCGAGCGGTTTCGGTTTATTAGTGAGAATTTTAGTGTGAAAACAATGTTAAGACTTCATTTGAAGTTAAATCAACTCAATTTTTCATTGTCTAAGTTGGCTATTAAAGTTGGTGTTTGAAATCAGATTTCATAATTGACCTCTGGTAGTCAACATGTAAACTTCTATGTAATATTAAATAATAAATTATATATTTCTTTAAGGCATGAGGAACATCAAACAAGACTGGGGTAATAATTTGCAGTGTAATCCACGTGCTCAGTTTCTAATAAAAATTTCCGGAATAGTTAACATCTAGGTGTAAAACATGCTTAATTCGAAAATAAAGAAATTTTGCTAAAATCTATCGTTTGAGAGTTATCAACAATAAAAGTTTGGACTTCATTCGTGTCAAGTCCGTCCGTCCGTCATTAGTGGCACTGTTAACTACATAACATTTGTCTCAGATAAATCATTTGCAGAAGCTTAACGGCCTTTTTACTGATCTCACTCGTCTCAATTGGCGCGCAAGAGGGGGGTAGGGTTTTTTTTATAAAAAAAATAATAAAACAATGTAAAAGTAAAACTAATGAAATCTTTAAAACGAAAATTTAATTAAAAAAAAAAAAGAATTTGAACCTTAAATTTGTTCTTGTTATTTCTGTTCTAGTATATATTTTTTATTTTGTAAATAATCATCCTCTTCTTAAATTTCGCGCATTGCGTGCAAATTAATCAAGACAAGTGAAGAATGACTGCTCTGAGGAAAGTGTGTTTAGACAACACCAGTAATGGTTGCCGTTCTGTAGCCGTGACGCAAATGAGTCCAAACTTTTATTCTTTCTAACTCCAAAACGGTGGATTTTAGCAAAATTTGTTCCTTTTGAATTAAGCATGTAAATTTACACCTAAATGTAACTATTCGGGGAATTTTTTTTTTTTTTTTTAGAAATTGAGCACGGGAATTACTCTGCAAATTACCCCAAAGATTGTACCTTGATCATTAGCACCAGAAAGAAAATGGAAAACTATTGGGTAAATTTTCATTTCAACACCCGAGGGCTATTATCCCTTCAAATTTTTCCAAAATAGTCTTATTTCCGTGCAAATGTATATGCTGAACTCAAATCAACAATTAAAGAAACCTACCTTTTTGGATGTTAACGACCAGAAAAACATCGATCTTCTTCTCGCTCTTTTTGTCATCCCTTACCGGATTATTGATAAGTAATTAAGTGCTGAATTATGTCGGTGGACGTATACAATTTGGGCCTATTTACTCCCTTCACAGTAATTCCTTGTAGTTAACTTTCAAATTAGGCTTAGGTGTTTTTGTTTTGGTTATTCTTTTTTTTTTTTTTTTTTTTTTAAAGAAAGTTAACTTTCAAATTGGGGTTAGGTGTTTTTTTTTCTTTTGTTATTCTTTTATTTGTCGATGTTTACATATATTTGAAAGTTAACTTTATTCTTAAATTAAGTACAAAAAAAAATCGCTTTACGGAAACGCGTACTAATTTCTGAAAGAAAACAGTTCAGCAGTAAATGACGGTCGGCTGTTAAAATGAAAATTTACCAACTATTGTATACTATAAATAAACAGATTTTTCCGCAAATTAATTTTTACGCTCAGAAATATTCATACATATGTTTCATTTTCTTAGTTCACAATCAAATAAAAGTAAAGAATGCTGTAAAGAAAACGTTACATGCTAACTAGCTGAGAAACTTAATTGAAATCAGGTTTAGTAATTAACGACTGGTAGTCGACATGTTTAAAAACAAAATTAGTTAAATTGTCATTTATGTAGAGTTCAAGGAAAAATACCAAGTTGGAGTAATTATTAGTGTGCATGAATTCATTACAGAAACTTCAATTAGTTATTTTATTTATACATACTTTAACTTTGTTTATGCGGAGTTTTACTTTTAAAATAATATGAAAAATTATGCAATAAGAAGAATAAAAGATTATTATCAATCACCTTAGTTTCCTCATTTACAGTATTTTAATTATTGTGGATTAATTAAAAAGAATGAATAATTTGCATTATTTATATTTCAAAGAAACCCTTTATTAGGGATAGATTGTGTAACTAACATAAAAAATGGCTTACCTCCTGGTAGAAAGCGGGTTCGAACTTGTCTTGTGCGTAAAGTATTCCAAAAAGAAAAATGGCGGCTTCACAAGCCGTATATTTAAGAAACGATAGATCTCGAAGTCGGGTTCTTCTCGCGAGATTTTTTTTTTTTTTTTAAATAAAAAAAAAGTAAAAATAAAAATAAAAATAAATAAACTTCTGCAAATGTGACCTATCACTCAAGCTACAAAAAGTGTTTTACCCCGCAACATTGTGCAAATTTGGGGTAGTGAACAGGAGGAAGCAGTATCAGGACCGCATATAAAGAGGAGTAGCAAATTAGGTTGCTAACCGCTGGCTGGTACCGTAACCCCAGAAACGATTAGGGCCGCCTTTTATGACACGGGGCGCGTTTTGTGGGTCTCCATAGAGAGAATGTGGTATTATGGTGTATGGAGGATTGATTGGTGACGGACGAGTTCTTGTGGTGAATGTGGAAATTGTAATGTATGAATGGGTCGTGAATCGGATTAGCTAGGTATAGGATAGTTAGTTAAAACCAACCTCAACCCCTCCCCTTTTTCGGCCTTGTGCCATAATTGTAATTTTTTACAATAAATATTAACGATTAGGACCTCCTTCACAAGCGCCTAATCTGGTTGTTGTACAGCCCATCAAAGACAAGGTGCGTCCGGTCTTGAATTACCGAGAATTAAAACAACACGTAGATTCCCCTTCACTGGGACAAACGGGAATGATGCCAGCTAAGCGTTAACGTGGTCTTGCTTGATGTTCGGAGGGCGTATCTCCAGATACGTGTCCATGAGTGGCTGTGGACGTTTCAAACGGTAGGTATGGTAGGTATCAAAAGGTATGGGGTACCCAGTGAGGATCGAACTCGCTATTCAGCTGTAACTGTTTTAGCGAGACCAGCTTGCTAACCATTACCCAACGAGGTAGCCTGTTTCAAAACTGTAGTAATGTGGAAAACTGTACTACTCGACACTTGTAGGATTCGGTTTTGTTGCGGGGCCGATAAGGATGTCGCCCCCGCAAGCTTTATGAAGAAACGTGTGAACAGCCAAGACAATGAGGGGACAAAGGCAAAGTTTTATGAAACAATAATGTCGATTTTATTAATGCCAACTGTGCAAGAGTGTACTCTGAAGAAATGTGTTCAAGTCGGTGTCGGGTCCGGTATGACTGGTTTTGTTTAGGAGGTAGCTGCTTTCGGTCGTATCGGTAAAACGAATATAGAGTTGATCGGCGAAACGGATGTAGCTAGTCGACTGCCGGATGGGAGAATAGACGGGAACAGCAGCAGGTTGATCGATGTCCCTAAACAGGGCCAAGTCAGAACAGTGACACGACTTTACTGGGCGGCTCGATCGCGGAAACGGGATCGCGTCAAAGTGTATCCCTTGGCGAAGACGGAGTCCCTAAACAGGGCCAAGGCAGAATAGTGATAGACTTCACAGGGCGGATCGACCGCGGAAACGGGATCGCGCTAAAGTGTATCCCTTGGCGAAAACGAAGTCCCTAAACAGGGCCAAGTCTGAACAGTGATAGACTTCACAGGGCGGATCGACCGCGGAAACGGGATCGCGCCAAAGTGTATCACTTGGCGAAGCCGGTCAGAGAGGTGATACGTCTTCCAGGGCGGATCGACCGCGGAAACGGTATCGCGGCGAAGAGTAACACTCTCGACAAAGCACCGGAAGCTCACAAAGGCAGCATACTACACTTTGATCAAGGCCCCCGGGCCGGGCAGCTGGTATTTATCAATCCATCCACGAGGATCGAATGTGGCACAAGGCCGGTTTAATGTGGGTAGCCGGCGAGCCCATAGGCTCGGCCAAAAATATGACATTTAAAGCCGCCTAGACGGGTTCAGGTCCTGTCTACCTCCCCGAAGGAAACCTTGCCATTCGGCAAAGCTTCCTCCGAGTTCATCTCTGCATTAGAGAGTTCGACAGAAGCCAGCCCAGATGATCACAAAGCACAGATATTACACTTTGATCCTAAACGGGCCGAGCACCTGGTATTTATCAATCCAGCCACGAGGATCGAATGTGGCACAAGGCCGGTTTAATCTGGGTAGCCCGCGAGCCCGTAGGATGCGCCAAAAATATGACATTTAAAGCCGCCTAGACGGGTTCAGGTCCTGTCTACTTCCCCGAAGGAAACCTTGCCCTTCGGCAAAGGTTCCACCGAGTTCCTCTCTGCATTAGAGAGTTCGCAGAAGCCAGCCCGGATGATCACAAAACACAGATACTACACTTTGATACTAAACGGGCCGGGCAGCTGGTATTTATCAATCCACCCACGAGCATCGAATGTGGCACAAGGCCGGTTTAATGTGGGTAATCCGCGAGCCAGTAGGCTGGGCCAAAAATATGACATCTAAAGCCGCCTAGACGGGTTCAGGTCCTGTCTACCTCCCCGAAGGAAACCTTGCCCTCCGGCAAAGATTCCTCCGAGTTCCTCTCTGCATTAGAGAGTTCGACAGTTGCCAGCCCGGATGATCACAAAGCACAGATACTACACTTTGATCCTAAACCAGCCGAGCACCTGGTATTTATCAATCCACCCACGAGGATCGAATGTGGCACAAGGCCGGTTTAATCTGGGTAGCCCGCAAGCCCGTAGTCTCGGCCAAAAATATGACCTTTGAACCCACCTAGACGCGTTCAGGTCCTGTCTACCTCCCCGAAGGAAACCTTGCTCTTCGGCAAAGCTTCCACCGAGTTCCTCTCTGCATTAGAGAGTTCGCAGAAGCCAGCCCGGATGATCACAAAACACAGATACTAAACTTTGATCCTAAACGGGCCGGGCAGCTGGTATTTATCAATCCACCCACGAGAATCGAATGTGGCACAAGGCCGGTTTAATGTTGGTAGCCCACGAGCCCGTAGGCTCGGCCAAAAATATGACCTTTGAACTCGCCTAGACGGGTTCAGGTCATGTCTACCTCCCCGAAGGAAAACTTGCCCTTCGGCAAAGCTTCATCCGAGTTCCTCTCTGCATTAGAGAGTTCGACAGAAGCCAGCCCGGATGATCAGAAAGCACAGATACTGAAATTTGATCCTAAACGGGCCGGGCAGCTGGTATTTATCAATCCACCCACGAGAATCGAATGTAGCACAAGGCCGGTTTAATGTGGGTAGCCCGCGAGCCCGTAGGTTCGGCCAAAAATATTACCTTTGAACCCGCCTAGACGGGTTCAGGTCCTGTCTACCTCCCCGAAGAAAACCTTGCCCTTCGGCAAAGATTCCTCCGAGTTCCTCTCTGCATTAGAGAGTTCAACAGAAGCCAGCCCGGATGATCACAAAGCACAGATACTACACTTTGATCCTAAACGGGCCGAGCACCTGGTATTTATCAATCCACCCACGAGGATCGAATGTGGCACAAGGCCGGTTTAATCTGGGTAGCCCGCGAGCCCGTAGGCTCGGACAAAAATATGACATTTAAAGCGCCTAGCCGGGTTCAGGTCCTGTCTACTTCCCCGAAGGAAACCTTGCCCTTCCGCAAAGCTTCCGCCGTGTTCCTCTCTGCATTAGAGAGTTCGACAGAAGCCAGCCCGGATCATCACAAAGCACAGATACTACACTTTGATCCTAAACGGGCCGAGCACCTGGTATTTATCAATCCACCCACGAGGATCGAATGTGGCACAAGGCCGGTTTAATCTGGGTAGCCCGCGAGCCCGTAGGCTCGGCCAAAAATATGACTTTTGAACCCGCCTAGACGGGTTCAGGTCCTGTCTACCTCCCCGAAGGAAACCTTGCTCTTCGGCAAAGCTTCCACCGAGTTCCACTCTGCATTAGAGAGTTCGCAGAAGCCAGCCCGGATGATCACAAAACACAGATACTACACTTTGATACTAAACGGGCCGGGCAGCTGGTATTTATCAATCCACCCACGAGGATCGAATGTGGCACAAGGCCGGTTTAATGTGGGTAGCCCGCGAGCCCGTAGGCTGGGCCAAAAATATGACATCTAAAGCCGCCTAGACGGGTTCAGGTCCTGTCTACCTCCCCGAAGGAAACCTTGCCCTTCGGCAAAGATTCCTCCGAGTTCCTCTCTGCATTAGAGAGTTCGACAGAAGCCAGCCCGGATGATCACAAAGCACAGATACTACACTTTGATCCTAAACCGGCCGAGCACCTGGTATTTATCAATCCACCCACGAGGATCGAATGTGGCACAAGGCCGGTTTAATCTGGGTAGCCCGCGAGCCCGTAGGCTCGGCCAAAAATATGACCTTTGAACCCGCCTAGACGGGTTCAGGTCATGTCTACCTCCCCGAAGGAAACCTTGCCATTCGACAAAGCTTCCTCCGAGTTCATCTCTGCATTAGAGAGTTCAACAGAAGCCAGCCCGGATGATCACAAAGCACAGATACTACACTTTGATCCTAAACGGGCCGAGCACCTGGTATTTATCAATCCACCCACGAGGATCGAATGTGGCACAAGTCCGGTTTAATCTGGGTAGCCCGCGAGCCCGTAGGCTCGGCCAAAAATATAACATTTAAAGCGCCTAGACGGGTTCAGGTCCTGTCTACTTCCCCGAAGGAAAACTTGCCCTTCGGCAAAGCTTCCGCCGAGTTCCTCTCTGCATTAGAGAGTTCGACAGAATCCAGCCTGGATGATCACAAAGCACAGATACTACATTTTGATCCTAAACGGGCCGAGCACCTGGTATTTATCAATCCACCCACGAGAATCGAATGTGGCACAAGGCCGGTTTAATGTTGGTAGCCCGCAAGCCCGTAGTCTCGGCCAAAAATATGACCTTTGAACCCGCCTAGACGGGTTCAGGTCCTGTCTACCTCCCCGAAGGAAACCTTGCTCTTCGGCAAAGCTTCCACCGAGTTCCTCTCTGCATTAGAGAGTTCGCAGAAGCCAGCCCGGATGATCACAAAACACGGATACTAAACTTTGATCCTAAACGGGCCGGGCAGCTGGTATTTATCAATCCACCCACGAGAATCGAATGTGGCACAAGGCCGGTTTAATGTTGGTAGCCCGCGAGCCCGTAGGTTCGGCCAAAAATATGACCTTTGAACTCGCCTAGACGGGTTCAGGTCATGTCTACCTCCCCGAAGGAAAACTTGCTCTTCGGCAAAGCTTCCACCGAGTTCCTCTCTGCATTAGAGAGTTCGCAGAAGCCAGCCCGGATGATAAGAAAGCACACATACTAAACTTTGATCCTAAACGGGTCGGGCAGCTGGTATTTATCAATCCACCCACGAGAATCGAATGTAGCACAAGGCCGGTTTAATGTGGGTAGCCCGCGAGCCCGTAGGTTCGGCCAAAAATATGACCTTTGAACCCGCCTAGATGGGTTCAGGTCCTGTCTACCTCCCCGAAAGAAACGTTGCCCTTCGACAAAGCTTCCTCCGAGTTCCTCTTGGCATTAGAGAGTTCGACAGAAGCCAGCCAGGATGATCACAAAGCATAGATACTACACTTTGATCCTAAACGGGCCGAGCACCTGGTATTTATCAATCCACCCACGAGGATCGAATGTGGCACAAGGCCGGTTTAATGTGGGTAGCCCGCGAGCCCGTAGGCTGGGCCAAAAATATGACATCTAAAGCCGCCTAGACGGGTTCAGGTCCTGTCTACCTCCCCGAAGGAAACCTTGCCCTTCGGCAAAGATTCCTCCGAGTTCCTCTCTGCATTAGAGAGTTCGACAGAAGCCAGCCCGGATGATCACAAAGCACAGATACTACACTTTGATCCTAAACCGGCCGAGCAGCTGGTATTTATCAATCCACCCACGAGGATCGAATGTGGCACAAGGCCGGTTTAATGTGGGTAGCCCGCGAGCCCGTAGCCTCGGCCAAAAATATGACCTTTGAACCCGCCTAGACGGGTTCAGGTCATCTCTACCTCCCCGAAGAAAACCTTGCCCTTCGGCAGAGATTCCTCCGAGTTCCTCTCTGCATTAGAGAGTTCGACAGAAGCCAGCCCGGATCATCACAAAGCACAGATACTACACTTTCATCCTAAACGGACCGAGCACCTGGTATTTATCAATCCACCCACGAGGATCGAATGTGGCACAAGGCCAGTTTAATCTGGGTAGCCCGCGAGCCCGTAGTTTCGGCCAAAAATATGACCTTTGAACCCGCCTAGACGGGTTCAGGTCAAGTCTACCTCCCCGAAGGAAACCTTGCCATTCGACAAAGCTTCCTCCGAGTTCATCTCTGCATTAGAGAGTTCGACAGAAGCCAGCCCAGATCATCACAAAGCACAGATACTACACTTTGATCATAAACAGGCCGAGCACCTGGTATTTATCAATCCACCCACGAGGATCGAATGTGGCACAAGGCCGGTTTAATCTGGGTAGACCGCGAGCCCGTAGGCTCGGCCAAAAATATGACCTTTGAACCCGCCTAGATGGGTTCAGGTCCTGTCTACCTCCCCGAAGGAAACGTTGCCCTTCGACAAAGCTTCCTCCGAGTTCCTCTTGGCATTAGAGAGTTCGACAGAAGCCAGCCAGGATGATCACAAAGCATAGATACTACACTTTGATCCTAAACGGGCCGAGCACCTGGTATTTATCAATCCACCCACGAGGATCGAATGTGGCACAAGGCCGGTTTAATCTGGGTACCCCGCGAGCCCGTAGGCTCGGCCAAAGATATGACCTTTGAACCCGCCTAGACGGGTTCAGGTCCTGTCTACCTCCCCGAAGGAAACCTTGCCCTTCGACAAAGCTTCCTCCGAGTTCCTCTCTGCATTAGAGAGTTCGACAGAAGCCAGCCCGGATGATCACAAAGCACAGATACTACACTTTGATCCTAAACGGGCCGAGCACCTGGTATTTATCAATGCACCCACGAGGATCGAATGTGGCACAAGGCCGGTTTAATCTGGGTAGACCGCGAGCCCGTAGGCTCGGCCAAAAATATGACCTTTGAACCCGCCTAGATGGGTTCAGGTCCTGTCTACCTCCCCGAAGGAAACGTTGCCCTTCGACAAAGCTTCCTCCGAGTTCCTCTTGGCATTAGAGAGTTCGACAGAAGCCAGCCAGGATGATCACAAAGCATAGATACTACACTTTGATCCTAAACGGGCCGAGCACCTGGTATTTATCAATCCACCCACGAGGATCGAATGTGGCACAAGGCCGGTTTAATGTGGGTAGCCCGCGAGCCCGTAGGCTGGGCCAAAAATATGACATCTAAAGCCGCCTAGACGGGTTCAGGTCCTGTCTACCTCCCCGAAGGAAACCTTGCCCTTCGGCAAAGATTCCTCCGAGTTCCTCTCTGCATTAGAGAGTTCGACAGAAGCCAGCCCGGATGATCACAAAGTACAGATACTACACTTTGATCCTAAACCGGCCGAGCAGCTGGTATTTATCAATCCACCCACGAGGATCGAATGTGGCACAAGGCCGGTTTAATGTGGGTAGCCCGCGAGCCCGTAGCCTCGGCCAAAAATATGACCTTTGAACCCGCCTAGACGGGTTCAGGTCATCTCTACCTCCCCGAAGAAAACCTTGCCCTTCGGCAGAGATTCCTCCGAGTTCCTCTCTGCATTAGAGAGTTCGACAGAAGCCAGCCCGGATGATCACAAAGCACAGATACTACACTTTCATCCTAAACGGACCGAGGACCTGGTATTTATCAATCCACCCACGAGGATCGAATGTGGCACAAGGCCGGTTTAATCTGGGTAGCCCGCGAGCCCGTAGTTTCGGCCAAAAATATGACCTTTGAACCCGCCTAGACGGGTTCAGGTCAAGTCTACCTCCCCGAAGGAAACCTTGCCCTTCGACAAAGCTTCCTCCGAGTTCATCTCTGCATTAGAGAGTTCGACAGAAGCCAGCCCAGATCATCACAAAGCACAGATACTACACTTTGATCCTAAACAGGCCGAGCACCTGGTATTTATCAATCCACCCACGAGGATCGAATGTGGCACAAGGCCGGTTTAATCTGGGTAGCCCGCGAGCCCGTAGGCTCGGCCAAAAATATGACATTTAAAGCGCCTAGACGGGTTCAGGTCCTGTCTACTTCCCGGACGGAAACCTTGCCCTTCGGCAAAGCTTCCGCCGAGTTCCTCTCTGCATTAGAGAGTTCGACAGAAGCCAGCCCGGATGATCACATAGCACAGATACTACACTTTGATCCTAAACGGGCCGAGCAGCTGGTATTTATCAATCCACCCACGAGGATCGAATGTGGCACAAGTCCGGTTTAATCTGGGTAGCCCGCGAGCCCGTAGGCTCGGCTAAAAATATGACCTTTGAACCCGCCTAGACGGGTTCAGGTCCTGTCTACCTCCCCGAAGGAAACCTTGCTCTTCGGCAAAGCTTCCACCGAGTTCCTCTCTGCATTAGAGAATTCGCAGAAGCCAGCCCGGATGATCACAAAACACAGATACTACACTTTGATACTAAACGGGCCGGGCAGCTGGTATTTATCAATCCACCCACGAGGATCGAATGTGGCACAAGGCCTGTTTAATGTGTGTAGCCCGCGAGCCCATAGGCTGGGCCAAAAATATGACATTTAAAGCCGCCTAGACGGGTTCAGGTCCTGTCTACCTCCCCGAAGGAAAACTTGCTCTTCGGCAAAGCTTCCACCGAGTTCCTCTCTGCATTAGAGAGTTCGCAGAAGCCAGCCCGGATGATAAGAAAGCCCACATACTAAACTTTGATCCTAAACGGGTCGGGCAGCTGGTATTTATCAATCCACCCACGAGAATCGAATGTAGCACAAGGCCGGTTTAATGTGGGTAGCCCGCGAGCCCGTAGGTTCGGCCAAAAATATGACCTTTGAACCCGCCTAGACGGGTTCAGGTCATCTCTACCTCCCCGAAGAAAACCTTGCCCTTCGGCAAAGATTCCTCCGAGTTCCTCTCTGCATTAGAGAGTTCAAGAGAAGCCAGCCCAGATCATCACAAAGCACAGATACTACACTTTGATCCTAAACGGGCCGAGCACCTGGTATTTATCAATCCACCCACGAGGATCGAATGTGGCACAAGGCCGGTTTAATCTGGGTAGCCCGCGAGCCCATAGGCTCGGCCAAAAATATGACCTTTGAACCCGCCTAGACGGGTTCAGGTCAAGTCTACCTCCCCGAAGGAAACCTTGCCCTTCGACAAAGCTTCCTCCGAGTTCCTCTCTGCATTAAAGAGTTCGACAGAAGCCAGCCAGGATGATCACAAAGCACAGATACTACACTTTGATACTAAACGGGCCGGGCAGCTGGTATTTATCAATCCACCCACGAGGATCGAATGTGGCACAAGTCCGGTTTAATGTGGGTAGCCCGCGAGCCCGTAGGCTCGGCTAAAAATATGACCTTTGAACCCGCCTAGACGGGTTCAGGTCCTGTCTACCTCCCCGAAGGAAACCTTGCTCTTCGGCAAAGCTTCCACCGAGTTCCTCTCTGCATTAGAGAGTTCGCAGAAGCCAGCCCGGATGATAAGAAAGCACACATACTAAACTTTGATCCTAAACGGGTCGGGCAGCTGGTATTTATCAATCCACCCACGAGAATCGAATGTAGCACAAGGCCGGTTTAATGTGGGTAGCCCGCGAGCCCGTAGGTTCGGCCAAAAATATGACCTTTGAACCCGCCTAGACGGGTTCAGGTCATCTCTACCTCCCCGAAGAAAACCTTGCCCTTCGGCAAAGCTTCCTCCGAGTTCCTCTCTGCATTAGAGAGTTCGACAGAAGCCAGCCCGGATGATCACAAAGCACAGATACTACACTTTGGTCCTAAACGGACCGAGCACCTGGTATTTATCAATCCACCCACGAGGATCGAATGTGGCACAAGGCCGGTTTAATCTGGGTAGCCCGCGAGCCCGTAGGCTCGGACAAAAATATGACATTTAAAGCGCCTAGCCGGGTTCAGGTCCTGTCTACTTCCCCGAAGGAAACCTTGCCCTTCGGCAAAGCTTCCGCCGAGTTCCTCTCTGCATTAGAGAGTTCGACAGAAGCCAGCCCGGATGATCACATAGCACAGATACTACACTTAGATCCTAAACGGGCCGAGCACCTGGTATTTATCAATCCACCCACGAGGATCGAATGTGGCACAAGGCCGGTTTAATCTGGGTAGACCGCGAGCCCGTAGGCTCGGCCAAAAATATGACTTTTGAACTCGCCTAGACGGGTTCAGGTCCTGTCTACCTCCCTGAAGGAAACCTTGCTCTTCGGCAAAGCTTCCACCGAGTTCCACTCTGCATTAGAGAATTCGCAGAAGCCAGCCCGGATGATCACAAAACACAGATACTACACTTTGATACTAAACGGGTCGGGCAGCTGGTATTTATCAATCCACCCACGAGGATCGAATGTGGCACAAGTCCGGTTTAATCTGGGTAGCCCGCGAGCCCGTAGGCTCGGCTAAAAATATGACCTTTGAACCTGCCTAGACGGGTTCAGGTCCTGTCTACCTCCCCGAAGGAAACCTTGCTCTTCGGCAAAGCTTCCACCGAGTTCCTCTCTGCATTAGAGAGTTCGCAGAAGCCAGCCCGGATGATAAGAAAGCACACATACTAAACTTTGATCCTAAACGGGTCGGGCAGCTGGTATTTATCAATCCACCCACGAGAATCGAATGTAGCACAAGGCCGGTTTAATGTGGGTAGCCCGCGAGCCCGTAGGCTCGGCCAAAAATATGACCTTTGAACCCGCCTAGACGGGTTCAGGTCATCTCTACCTCCCCGAGGAAAACCTTGCCCTTCGGCAAAGATTCCTCCGAGTTCCTCTCTGCATTAGAGAGTTCGACAGAAGCCAGCCCAGATCATCACAAAGCACAGATACTACACTTTGATCCTAAACGGGCCGAGCACCTGGTATTTATCAATCCACCCACGAGGATCGAATGTGGCACAAGGCTTGTTTAATCTGGGTAGCCCGCGAGCCCGTAGGCTCGGCCAAAAATATGACCTTTGAACCCGCCTAGACGGGTTCAGGTCAAGTCTACCTCCCCGAAGGAAACCTTGCCCTTCGACAAAGCTTCCTCCGAGTTCCTCTCTGCATTAAAGAGTTCGACAGAAGCCAGCCAGGATGATCACAAAGGACAGATACTACACTTTGATCCTAAACGGGCCGAGCACCTGGTATTTATCAATCCACCCACGAGGATCGAATGTGGCACAAGGCCGGTTTAATCTGGGTAGCCCGCGAGCCCGTAGGCTCGGACAAAAATATGACATTTAAAGCGCCTAGCCGGGTTCAGGTCCTGTCTACTTCCCCGAAGGAAACCTTGTCCTTCGGCAAAGCTTCCGCCGTGTTCCTCTCTGCATTAGAGAGTTCGACAGAAGCCAGCCCGGATCATCACAAAGCACAGATACTACACTTAGTACCTAAACGGGCCGAGCACCTGGTATTTATTAATCCACCCACGAGGATCGAATGTGGCACAAGGCCGGTTTAATCTGGGTAGACCGCGAGCCCGTAGGCTCGGCCAAAAATATGACTTTTGAACCCGCCTAGACGGGTTCAGGTCCTGTCTACCTCCCCGAAGGAAACCTTGCTCTTCGGCAAAGCTTCCACCGAGTTCCACTCTGCATTAGAGAGTTCGCAGAAGCCAGCCCGGATGATCACAAAACACAGATACTACACTTTGATACTAAACGGGCCGGGCAGCTGGTATTTATCAATCCACCCACGAGGATCGAATGTGGCACAAGGCCGGTTTAATGTTGGTAGCCTCGAGCCCGTAGGCTCGGCCAAAAATATGACCTTTGAACTCGCCTAGACGGGTTCAGGTCATGTCTACCTCCCCGAAGGAAAACTTGCCCTTCGGCAAAGCTTCCTCCGAGTTCCTCTCTGCATTAGAGAGTTCGACAGAAGCCAGCCCGGATGATCAGAAAGCACAGATACTAAAATTTGATCCTAAACGGGCCGGGCAACTGGTATTTATCAATCCACCCACGAGAATCGAATGTAGCACAAGGCCGGTTTAATGTGGGTAGCCCGCGAGCCCGTAGGTTCGGCCAAAAATATGACCTTTGAACCCGCCTAGACGAGTTCAGGTCATCTCTACCTCTCCGAAGAAAACCTTGCCCTTCGGCAAAGCTTCCACCGAGTTCCTCTCTGCATCAGAGAATTCGACAGAAGCCAGCCCGGATGATCAGAAAGCACAGATACTACACTTTGATCCTAAACGGGCCGGGCAGTTGGTATTTATCAATCCACCCACGAGGATCAAATGTGGCACAAGGCCTGTTTAATGTGGGTAGACCGCGAGCCCGTAGGCTCGGCCAAAAATATGACCTTTGAACCCGCCTAGATGGGTTCAGGTCCTGTCTACCTCCCCGAAGGAAACGTTGCCCTTTGACAAAGCTTCCTCCGAGTTCCTCTTTGCATTAGAGAGTTCGACAGAAGCCAGCCCGGATGATCACAAAGCATAGATACTACACTTTGATCCTAAACGGGCCGAGCAGCTGGTATTTATCAATCCACCCACGAGGATCGAATGTGGCACAAGGCTGGTTTAATGTTGGTAGCCCGCGAGCCCGTAGGCTCGGCCAAAAATATGACCTTTGAACCCGCCTAGATGGGTTCAGGTCCTGTCTACCTCCCCGAAGGAAACGTTGCCCTTCGACAAAGCTTCCTCCGAGTTCCTCTTGGCATTAGAGAGTTCGACAGAAGCCAGCCAGGATGATCACAAAGCATAGATACTACACTTTGATCCTAAACGGGCCGAGCACCTGGTATTTATCAATCCACCCACGAGGATCGAATGTGGCACAAGGCCGGTTTAATCTGGGTACCCCGCGAGCCCGTAGTTTCGGCCAAAAATATGACCTTTGAACCCGCCTAGACGGGTTCAGGTCCTGTCTACCTCCCCGAAGGAAACCTTGCCCTTCGACAAAGCTTCTTCCGAGTTCCTCTCTGCATTAGAGAGTTCGACAGAAGCCAGCCCGGATGATCACAAAGCACAGATACTACACTTTGATCCTAAACGGGCCGAGCACCTGGTATTTATCAATCCACCCACGAGGATCGAATGTGGCACAAGGCCGGTTTAATCTGGGTAGACCGCGAGCCCGTAGGCTCGGCCAAAAATATGACCTTTGAACCCGCCTAGATGGGTTCAGGTCCTGTCTACCTCCCTGAAGGAAACGTTGCCCTTCGACAAAGCTTCCTCCGAGTTCCTCTTGGCATTAGAGAGTTCGACAGAAGCCAGCCAGGATGATCACAAAGCATAGATACTACACTTTGATCCTAAACGGGCCGAGCACCTGGTATTTATCAATCCACCCACGAGGATCGAATGTGGCACAAGGCCGGTTTAATCTGGGTACCCCGCGAGCCCGTAGGCTCGGCCAAAGATATGACCTTTGAACCCGCCTAGACGGGTTCAGGTCCTGTCTACCTCCCCGAAGGAAACCTTGCCCTTCGACAAAGCTTCTTCCGAGTTCCTCTCTGCATTAGAGAGTTCGACAGAAGCCAGCCCGGATGATCACAAAGCACAGATACTACACTTTGATCCTAAACGGGCCGAGCACCTGGTATTTATCAATCCACCCACGAGGATCGAATGTGGCACAAGGCCGGTTTAATCTGGGTAGACCGCGAGCCCGTAGGCTCGGCCAAAAATATGACCTTTGAACCCGCCTAGACGGGTTCAGGTCCTGTCTACCTCCCCGAAGGAAACCTTGCTCTTCGGCAAAGCTTCCACCGAGTTCCTCTCTGCATTAGAGAGTTTGCAGAAGCCAGCCCGGATGATCACAAAACACAGATACTACACTTTGATACTAAACAGGCCGGGCAGCTGGTATTTATCAATACATCCACGAGCATCGAATGTGGCACAAGGCCGGTTTAATCTGGGTAGACCGCGAGCCCGTAGGCTCGGCCAAAAATATGACCTTTGAACCCGCCTAGATGGGTTCAGGTCCTGTCTACCTCCCTGAAGGAAACGTTGCCCTTCGACAAAGCTTCCTCCGAGTTCCTCTTGGCATTAGAGAGTTCGACAGAAGCCAGCCAGGATGATCACAAAGCATAGATACTACACTTTGATCCTAAACGGGCCGAGCACCTGGTATTTATCAATCCACCCACGAGGATCGAATGTGGCACAAGGCCGGTTTAATCTGGGTACCCCGCGAGCCCGTAGGCTCGGCCAAAGATATGACCTTTGAACCCGCCTAGACGGGTTCAGGTCCTGTCTACCTCCCCGAAGGAAACCTTGCCCTTCGACAAAGCTTCTTCCGAGTTCCTCTCTGCATTAGAGAGTTCGACAGAAGCCAGCCCGGATGATCACAAAGCACAGATACTACACTTTGATCCTAAACGGGCCGAGCACCTGGTATTTATCAATCCACCCACGAGGATCGAATGTGGCACAAGGCCGGTTTAATCTGGGTAGACCGCGAGCCCGTAGGCTCGGCCAAAAATATGACCTTTGAACCCGCCTAGACGGGTTCAGGTCCTGTCTACCTCCCCGAAGGAAACCTTGCTCTTCGGCAAAGCTTCCACCGAGTTCCTCTCTGCATTAGAGAGTTTGCAGAAGCCAGCCCGGATGATCACAAAACACAGATACTACACTTTGATACTAAACAGGCCGGGCAGCTGGTATTTATCAATACATCCACGAGCATCGAATGTGGCACAAGGCCGGTTTAATGTGTGTTGCCCGCGAGCCCGTAGGCTCGGCCAAAAATATGACCTTTGAACCCGCCTAGACGGGTTCAGGTCCTGTCTACCTCCCCGAAGGAAACCTTGCCCTTTGGCAAAGCTTCCTCCGAGTTCCTCTCTCCATTAGAGAGTTCGACAGAAGCCAGCCCGTATGATCATAAAGCACAGATACTACACTTTGATCCTAAACGGGCCGGGCAGCTGGTATTTAGCAATCCACCCACCAGGACCGAATATAGCACAAGGCCGGTTTAATGAGGGTAGACCGCGAGCCCGTAGGCTCGGCCAAAAATACGATCTGATTGGTTGGCATCAATCAGTCAGCGAGCGAGCTTTGGGGAGATTTAAGGAAGCTTCTGTGAGCCACTTCTCCCAAACGTGCACAAATTTGCCTACTTAAAAAATAAAGCGATTCCAAAATTGTCGCATTACTGCGATTTGTAAATTGCCTGTAGAAAATGTATTAGTGATTTATTAGCCAATGATCGTTTAGCATTGTACAGGTGATCTTGTGTTTGTATGTATATGTTCGTGCGTAAGTAGGTTCGCACAATATCGCTAAATTACCCGACATAGTTGAAGGAATTAGACTAAAGGGTGAAGGTACTACTAACAGGGACTGTTAAATTTGCACTCAGGGAAAATTTTCTCAAAGTAGACACAGACAACCTGACACACGGTCAACATCCATTTCTGAGTTAGTGGACACAGATCTAGTTGAAAGTATAGAACCAACGCGTATAGATGGACACAAATATGCTATTTAATTTACCGACGATTTCTCCAGCGCTGTGTTCGTGTATTTCCTCAAAAATAAGAATAACACTGTGTCAGTCACCAAAAAAATTATGGCAGATTCTTCTCCCTAGAGTAAGATAAAAATACTGAGATCGGACAACGGCTCAGAATTTAAATCGAACGATTTTCAAACATTAAAAATAATATAAAACGACATCTCAGCACCATATTCGCCGCGTGAAAAACAGGACAACTGAAAGGAATTGGCGAACACTGTTCGAAATGACCAGGTGCATGATTATAAAAAGTGGCCTACCAAAAACTTTAAGGACCTATGCTGTTATGAAATCTGAAGTAATCTGCAACAGATGCTTTAACAACCGCTTAAGACAGACCTCCTATTACGTTGAACCCAAGATGCGAAATGTGAATATTCGTTGGGTAAGTCTGTTACCCTGAAAATAGTTCATCACTAGCATCATTGAACAACAAACACAAACTGACCTGCTGAATGATGATGATAATTCTCTATGAAAGAATCACATACAAAACCAGAAATTAAAAGAGCCAGTAGACACCCAACCTAACGTTGGAGGCCTCCGATATGCTGATGGGGATAACTGTAACGAAAGACATGACTTACCTCGGAATTCGAAACTTGTCTTGCCTGCAAAGTGATGACAAAAAAGAAATATGGCCGCTATTGAAGACACAATTTATGCGCGCCTATCTCGTCCAAGATCAGACGATATTTGCACACATGCAAATTTTGGCCGTCTTGGAATAGCATAAAAAAACGGGGTGCCAGCAGCACGAGAGAACTGATGTCGTTCGGCGGACTGCGTGTGATAGAGTTGGACGTACGGATTGACAGACAGACAGACAATGAGGAAGTTCAAGTAGTCATGGCTGAGTTGGTGTCTTTTTCACAACTGCCCAGTGTAACGGCCGAGAAAGAGAGCCACGCAATCCATTTCCTTGAGGCGACCGAAGAAGGAGAAAAATAGCTGGTCTGCCGGCGAGCGTCGCACTGCACTTTTTGACCCCGCTCATCATCATTTATTTTTCTCTACAATAACCATACCTGCTGATACCAAAAAAGGGAAGGGAGAATTCCCCGTTACCGACTACATAACAAACACTGAAGACGAAAACGGCCAGACACTAATAAACGTCGATTATTGCTACAGAGCTACATGTGGTGTGCCACAAACCTATAAAGAAGCTGTGAACTCCCCCAAAGTACACTATTGGATCGAAGCAATGCAGGAAGAGATCGAATCTCTAAAGAAGAATGATGTCTTCTGACAAACCTACTTGAAAACAAAATGGCAATAAGTAGTAAATGGGTTTACAAAATTAAAGAAGACCCTGATAAATCGCAAAAATACAAAGCAAGATTTGTTGCCAGAGGATACAATGAAATAAAGCGACTAAACTATAAGAGGACTTTTTCTCCAACAGCGAACATTACATCTATACACATATTAATACAAATGGTTGTTTGTACAATACGATCTCATAGTGCGTCAAATAGACCTAAAAACAGCACACCTGCACGCCCCAATTGATTATGAAATTTTCCTGGAACAACGAGAGGAACTTGAAGTAATATCGAATACAAACAAGGGACCAGTCTATAAATTGAAAAAATCCTCATATGGTCTAAAACGGTCAGGCAGAAAATGGAATAAAACCCGACATGATTGCCTCACCAGAATCGACTTCATACAAAATCAAGCAGACCACTGTGTCTACATTAAACACAATAACAAAGAAATAGTTGTAATCATATTATAGGTGGATGATTTAATCCTCGGAGCCGGCAATATAAACTCACTAAATGACATTAAACAAATGCTAACATCAAAATTTTGATGAAGGACCTCGGAAAACTCCGTAATTTCCTACGAATAGACTTTAACATAACCCAAGGCTTAGTACAAATGAGTTACGAAAAGTACATAATAAAAATACTAGAGATTCAATATGTCAGACTGCAAACCGAAAGTTTCATGACTTTCGTCATAACGCTTCGTTAGCACATATTCTTATTTCATAAGTCTGTAGGGTCAGTCTACCTGGATAAAAAGTGAAAAATTAAAATCCGAGTATCGTACGCACAAATACAACATAACGCGAAGAAATTATTTTTTTTACATCGGCAAAAAGGAAAACCAAACTGAAATAATCATATATTTATGTACACATTAACAATTGTTTTTACATAGTAAACATTGTGTTTGTTCTGGTCGTAAAAAACTAAAGTTCAAATGTTCGACAAAATTTTCCATTTGTTAAAAGGTAGTTCGTAAAGTCATATAAAGTGTGTAGGTATGTGCGTGTGTCTGAAGCACATTTTAACGGGGTGTGTGCGTAGCTGCTGACTGAATGTGTGTGTGGGGGGGGTGAAGAACATCAGTAGAAATGTTGTGGTGTGAGTGCTAATACATGAAATTTGATAACAATGATTCCAAGAGGAAATGAACATACAGATAGATGAACAAGACTATGAATATTTCTTTGAGTTGTGTGGATATTCCTTTGAATAGTGTCTAGTCGTCGCTGACTGGGGTGTTGTTATGGTAACAAGAGAATTCTGGTTGGGTGTTTACAGATTCAACTGCCTGTCATCGACGAATGATCTACGTTCAGCTGCTGACTGGGGTTTTGCTCTCTGTGTGTCGTTTGTTCATGCGTTTCCCAACGGTTTTCCCACGAGAGACTTACATATTGACCTGTAAGCAGAAAAAGTAAGAAAAGAGCTGAAAAAAAAAAATAACAGAGTATTTATAGTGCCGGAGAGCGTACCCTAGTGGCGGTTTCAGGAAAGTAAGTGGAGTTAACACCACAAGCCCGAAGATTAATCTGTAACCATTTTAATAGCGAATACAAAATACTAAAGTTTTTAAATCTTTTAAAACCTTTTGTATGTTTCTTGATATGTTATCCTGCTTTATTTTATAAATAAGGTGCACAAAAGGAAATTTTATGCAAGCCCATCTTGTAAAAATACTGTACTTTGTGTTATGTATGTTTTGTAACAAACGCTTGTTCTTTTAAATTTCACGCAATAATTTGAGCGAGTTTTGTTTTTGTTTTTGTGTCTTAGTTAACGTTCGGGATAAAAGAGGGAACGTTTTTTCTTCTCTCATTCCTTTCTTTGAGATATCACAGTAATTGATCTTTCTTCGATTTTAGGTTAATTCGGGATACGAACAAACCTATGAAACCTATGAAAACTTTATTTAAGTCCTTGATTCAGCATCTTCGCATACAATCTACATTGTTTACGTTTTGTTACAAACCTTAAAATACTCTTCTTATGACTTTCTTCACATAAAGTCGCGTCTTGTAGGAAACTAGGATTCCTTAACTACAAAATATATCAAATATGTGATTAGCATTGTTAGAAAACGTTTTTTAAGTGTTGGATCGATTTACAAGAGCGGACCCGAGAACTTGTGGAGTGCACACCAGAAATCTATCTTTTTTGTATGTAACTGTATATATTGGATATTATTATTAATGTCTATTATACTTCACTGAAATTAGATCTCTTTCTGATTAACTTTACATGCCAGCCGGATGTGAACACTAAAAAAGCAAAACACAAAAAGTCGTTTTCTGAGCAGAGGCTCGGAGCATCACATCAGGGCGACAAAACCCCTGCATCATAAACGTTCCGGCCAAAAAAAAAAGATGACCCTGGTGGCTACCAGATTTGCTTAAAAGAATGCTCCTTGTAAACGACCGGCCTCGAGACCAGGCCTCCCTCGTCATCACCACCGTGACCTCGTTTCATTTAATCTCATTCTACCAGAATCCAACAGAGACAATCCGACACCAATCTACCAACGCACCCCTTTTATCGCCAAAGTCAGATTCATGACTTCACCTGACTCTTCACACTCACACTCTTGTATTGGCAAAGTCAAATTCGTTGTTTTGTTAACCACTCCGGGCTTCCTTCGTAGCCACTACCGTAACCTAGGCAACCAACCCAGGTGTGACCACGAATCATCTCCGCTGGCAGCATACAGTTCGGCTTCAACATCTCCGCCTCATCACACGACCGCCAGCCCGTCAAACACCTCACCAGTATTGATTTCAACCCTAAAGAAGGGCGAACGTCAACCCCCGGCAACAATACTCTACTTGACTTCACTAATCCGCTCCAGACTTATGACTGTGATCTCAGCCAACCAAACCAAGAAATTGGTCAACTCCCGGCCTTATCGATAACATATTTACATCTAATCGCTTTCCTTACCAACAGTAACAAAAGAACCACATATTAACAATTTCTATTACCTTTCACACAACGATGTATATATTCTGAATTTTGACAAATATACGTTGTTGAAATTTTAACCCTTGTTTTTTCTTTCCTTTGTAACCATACGCTAGTTATAACATGTCTCAATTTGCTATTAAAATGTGAATTAAAAGTTCCTTGAATTTTCAATGTTAAATTTGTTTCTTTTTATACATGAAACATTTATTTATGAGACTGTGATTTTGACCATTTTTGTTCACTGGATTTTTGCCATGGATTCGATAGAATGAGACAATTTTTTCAGTATCTTTATTCTTAACCTGTGTATTGTATACATAAATAATAACACATAATACATACATACATAATTATAACACCGATGTATGGAATAACATTGGAACTCGGGAGACATTCAGGATATGGGGCTTCATTGAAAATGGAACCGTTCATCGTCACTGAATTGTACCGGGATTTGAGTTTGTTTTTTAAAAAATGTTATAATACTTACACTTATCTTACAAACATTTCATTTTTATTATTTTAAAAATATTAGGATTGTAAATGTATAATCGTCTAGCTTTTTTGTAAAGGCACGTTCTTTTGAAAGAAATGTATATTTTTTTTCTGAAGGCCAGACGTTTCATGCAACAATTGGTGTATTTTTATGGCCCCTTTGGCTCAAGCGGTTGATACTGCCAATTGTTGCGGAATCATATTTTATAATTCTTGGAGGAATTTTTCTTATATATTAGCCAATGAGAGACGAGATCTACAAGCCCTTGTGAAATTTTGGACGAAGCCGGTATAACCCTGCTTTTTCAATAAAAAGGACTGCATTGAACGGATAAACAGAAGAGAAAAAAGAGCCGTTGAGAAAGCAGTTAACGATCGTGGAAGAAGGCATTAACGCCCACGCTTCAAGAAGACTTGTCCAGCCGAAAAATAAACACGGGGAAAGAAAGAGCCAATAGATTCAAAACCCCAGGACAGAACATTCCTTCTTGCGTCTTCCAGAGAAGAATTTAAACAGAAAGAATTTTCAAGTTTAACTTTCCAGCAAAGTACTACAAAAAGCCTCCAAGAGAAAACACGAAAACCCCTTCGTGCTGTGACGCCCTATTATTGAGTATTCTGTTAAGAACGAGGGTGGGTGCGTTTTGTATTTTCTGCCTTTTGCAATTTTTGCTTCCTCTAAGTTTTTCCTTTTTCTCCATTTTTGAAGGGTTTATTCTTTTTTGTCTTTGAATCCGTGTCTTTTTCTAAAAATTGTAACACTTTTTTCCTTATATGTGATGGTAATCCCCTTTTTGTAACCTCAGGTTATCCTGCTGTAATATGTGCACAAAAGGACATTTTTGTGCACACCTTGTATTGTACCTTTTTTTTTTTTGTAATATTGTAAAAAAAAAGTTTTTTTCCTTTTCAAAATTTTACGCAGTGGTGGTCTTGTTTGTAATTGCGCGCCTATTATAGAGATTTGTTGTTTTTTACTAAGTTTTGTGTCTGGCACAAGAACTTGAATTTGGTAAGAAATAAAAAAAAATTATAAACTTACACATAACCTAAGATGGTATGATTCTGATGTAACAATGGCATTGGGCCATTTATATTTCCTTTCATTAGAAAATTCTCTGAACTAAAAACGAAACTCAAACTTAACAAAGGAAGTTAAAAAGCTGAGAATTTCTCATTAGAATATTCAGAGTACAAAATATCAACTCTCTCGGTTGGTTAACACATCTTTTATTTTATTTGATAGAAAATTCACATTTTTTGTGAAAATCCTTGACTTGGCATATGAAACTTGGGGTTCGATGATTTGAATTATGAAATAGGGAAATACGTACTGACAAAAAAAGTAAGTAATTTCATTTTTTAAATGCTTACTGCTTCTTTTCATAATGTTGTACATTTATTTTAACTTATAGCAGCTGGGACGGTGCGAGGGTTTCGTGCCCTCTCAACACCCGAATCTATGATATAGCCCCCCCCCCATTCTATTACATCTCATAAGTACATGTACAATAATGGATCATATGAAATATACGTAGGTGAACAATTCAACTAGTTACTAGAAACATTGAAATACAATTCTAACTTGTCCTCATTCCATATTATTATAATATTATTATAAATCAACAATGTTTTTGCGGCAATTTTTTTTTTTAGCATCAGCTTGATATTTTTCTTGTCGAAATGTTGAATAATTTTAACACTTTCAAGTTCAACATTATGAAGAATAAAGAATAATAGTGCATTCATAGTGTCTTTTCGAGACTTAGAATGAGCAAAGCAAAACAAATTCACGGATTTGTACAAAAAAAAAAAAAAAAAAAATGGCCCAACCCCAGAATGCTGTCAAAATCCGCGAAAAGTTTTCATCCTTTTAAGTTCTGTTAGTTGTGCTTAGTAGTTTTAATTTGTAACGTAAAATATAGATAAAAAAAAAAAAAAAAAAAAAAAGCAAATTTTCATAAAATAGTACTGCTCGGGGCTTCCAATCAGGCTCCCCCACCGGTCGCGGGTAGTACGCAACCGGCCTGAGTAGCAGTAGAACAAGCACATGAACAAGTCCTTTTTTAGGTATTTTCTATAACTTATTCATTTGTTTTCTACTAAAATGACATTCATTCCACGTAAACGAACTTTTACTTTTACGTCGGTTAAAAATAGAAAAAGAAAGAAAAAAATATCACATGACACTGGCAGGAAATTTATTTACTTTCACTTCAGTTTTGTTGCCAGCGACGAAATTAAGTTTTTCCAGCGGTAATATTTTTTCTGTTTCTTTCTATTTGAATTTTAAAAAAATATTTCTTATTTTTCAATGAATCTTTTATTTTGTCACAAAATAAAAGATTCATTGAAAAATATTTTTGTGGCATGAAACATTTAAAGAAGAAGAATAACAGTAACACTCTAAAAAAAAATTTTTTTTTAAATTGCTTTTTTTTTTATTTCATCTCAGTTGTAATTTAAAAAAAACTTTTGTAAAAAAATACATTTTAAATAAAAGCAAGATACTGTTTAAAAAAAAACAAAAAAACTCAATACATGATTCTTTTATGATCAGATTATATTATCTCTCACGCACTATCCTATAAAAATTTAAAACATAGTTTTCGTTATTTTCAAAAAATATTGCCGAATCTATAACTAAAAAAATAAACAAACAAACCGTAAAAAACTGAACATTTTCCTTTAACGAGTTCAATCGTTTTGTAACGGTCCTCACCTAAAATAAAGAATAAAGTTAAGTTACACTTAGTTATTTATATTTTAACTAATTTTAGTTTTCGGAAAATGACGTGACTGTCGAAAACTTTTATTCTTGTTTGATACAGTAGTGAGTAGAGCAATTTTTTAAGTTCTTCGAATCACTGTGCCGTTTTAAAAATGTAAAGTTTTTTTAACGTCACTCTAAGTACAAAATACTGACTTAACAGCAATAAAATAATAATCATTAAGATTCGTTTATAAAAACGTAGATAGATTTTTAAAAAATACAACATTTTTATTTTTAACTGCTTTTTGGATGAATTTAACTTCAGAAATTGTTTCGATTTCCAGGAAAAAATTTTTATCAGTCAAGTGAAAAACCTAGTGAAATGGTCAGTTGATTCAAAAATGAAAATTGTAACAACATGGAAGAGAAGGTGTTGAAGAGAGAGACACAAAGTAAGGGTCCAGTTTTAAATCAATCATCCCCCTTAAAAAGTCGACGTATAACTTTTAGTTTAAAAAATCTTCGAGTATCTAGCGGCGCCCTTGTGAGTTTGCTCGGAACGACTGACGTTAAAAACTGACCTTGTGTCACATCTTGCCTTGTGGGGAGGTTGGCTAAAAAGGAAGGGAAATTATTCGTGCAGAACCTTACAAAAAAAAAAAATTGTTTGCTATCATAATGTGATTTTAATTATTTTCTTTTTCAGTTTTCTTTAATTCTTTTAAAAACTATATTTTCTTTCATTTGTTCAGAATAACCATTTTTTAAAAATTATCATTTGGTTGCTAGAAAGATGCTGTTTAAAACTAGGAAGGGATAAGTAAAATTGCCAATTGCGCTGTTATTAGAAAATGGACTTTCCATCCAAATTATTAGAATCTAAAAAAAAAAGTATTTTTAGCTGCTATTTTTTTTTTTTGTGCTATATAGCATGAAAGAAAAAAAGTTCTTGCTCTTTAGTAATGTTTTTTTTTTTTTTTTCAAATTCCTTCATACCCAGTAAACTCCTTGTGTTACTCAGTTATGTGCCATGCGTGATACATGATTAGGCGATGATGTATCTTTCAATACATGAATGACGAAGCAGAAGACTACCTATACAGCAGTGAAAACACCACCACCCTAAGACTATTGACAGAACATTGATTAATCAGAACAAACCATGGAGGATTGAACTAGCAATAAATAATAATCCAATGAAATTTAAAATAGACACTGGGGTTGATGACATTGCTATACCAGAACACATCTATAGAAAAATGAAATTACGGACACTAACAGCAGCAACAGAAACCCTACATGGTCCATGCCATAACCCCTTAAAAGTGACAAGAAAACTGAAGGCAACCATCCAAGGAAATAAAGGATGACAAACAATGCAATATAAATTTATGTCATTTCTAAACTGGAAGAGACACGATTAGGAAGACCAGCCATTAAGGCATTAAAAATATTGGCGATAAACTCTGCAGTGCTTAGTATTGTTATAAAATAAAATAAGACATATCTCAGCTGATTTACAGGCAAATACTCAAGAGCGAGAGCTGGATGTGAATGGGACAAAGCCCCGTCACAAAATGACCATTATCTTCGTTTACAAATGTTCCCGACACATGAGTTCCGGTCGAAAAATGAAATAATATTTAAAGTGTTCTATTTTTCATCCAATAAAAATTCTTCTCTCCTAATTATACTTGCTTCGTTTTTCGAGCTTGTTAAGCCATAAAAAAACGCTATAAAAGGGGTCACACGGAAGTTCAACAGGCAATCAACAGGTGGCCAGGGAACAGACCTATCACGGTCAGGCCGAGCGGTCAGCAGCTGTCAGCAGGGTAACATCAACCACCGTCAACATGTGTGAACTACTATGAGAGATCGACCTAGATCCGAAGCCGGCTTATGAACTATACCACAAAGTAGCTGTCCCAAACCCTCACGTTCCTGTTGAAATAAACCACATAAACCTATTTCTGCTGTTGTTGTATTTCTTTCTTACAACCATACGCTTGTCTATAACAGTATCAGAAATACCAACCATAAACAAACGTTTGATCCATTTGAAGGAAATGAAGGACTTATTTCATGGCCTTGGCTTATTTGGAAAAGACTACACCATACACCTACATGAAGCTGCTAAGCCCTATTCCATCCCAATACCACATCGTCATACAACTAACAATATTTTTGCTTTTGTTTATAAGTCTTTGTTACAAAATAAATTACTCCCATTTACCTTGATAAAATCCATGAGAGTATTACAGGATCCTGATCCTATATTATCCTTAAAAATCCCAAATCACGTGCTCCAAATTTAATAATACAACAACGCATTCTGACTGGCTGAAAAATATCAATTACATGCTGTCAACTATGTTCGAATGTACTGGCCCTATTTTTGACCTGAGCAAAAATACATTTGCGGCAAAAATTCTGGAGCCCACCACGTGATGCAAATTGTGTATATTAACGACACAAAATTCAGAAACAGACAGCGAAGTGGGAAAATCCAACACAGAGCTATATTGCATGTGTCACTATTCTTCATTTCAGACTATATGTTAAAATTCTTTAACACTAAAACAGTCTACATTGCTCTTCCAACACAAGCTAACTAAAAGTCAACAAATATCAAAGAAAGACAACTTGGTTAAAACACAAAGCAAGTCCACTTCATTCACACACAATTTTCGTAAACCTCAAGCTGTTTAATTTCAACATAGACCACATTATACTGTATACAGAAGATAATGATTGACATGGCATTTACATTTTTGAAGATTGAGGTTGACCAGAAAGCAAGAGGCTGGAAGAGAGTTCCACAAGCAAAATGTGTAAGAGAATGGAAGGTGAAAAAGGTTCCAGACAAGAAGTGTGAGAAAGAAACTATCAGCTTAGAACTTACAGTTACATTTAATCTTTTCCACTGTAAAATGAGACCTAGCTGCCAATCTAGTAATGTGCTTAAATTCATAAAGTTATGGTACTAAAGAGGAAAGCTCATCAGAAAAATTAGCATGAAAATATAGAAAAGGAACAGGGAAGCTACATTATAGCAGTAGGAATGTGACTTTAAAACAATGGTGAAATTCAGATTTGTTGTATTTGTTGTTAAATCCAAATGTTTTTCACACTTTTGAATTAAGATAAAGTTCTTTGTATTGCCAATATAGAGAATCATGATTTGTGGGTGAGGGAAGCAACATGGAAGATGGGGGGGGGACCTGGAGTTGATGCTTGTATCAGGTTGGTTGACCGAGATCACTAGTGGCAACATTGACAGTTTGCTCGCTTGCCTGCAACTGTCAACAGATAGGGTGGATCATGACTTGCACATTTGCTCCAAGCATCACATATGACTCACAAAACAAATTTCATCATAAAAAATAAAAAAATATAAAAGGGAGCCAATCACAAATATTGCCACTAAAATAAAAGGCTTGACAAAGACACAAAGAACAACATTTTTATTTTTGTTTTCTAAGTATTCACATTTGACCGACAAGTTTTAATGTAGAGGGAATCAGAAAGAGATATAGTTTAACCCTAGAACACTAACCATGGGTATATAGTACCCAGTGCAAATTTTCCTATTTTTAATTACAATTTTCAGTACCTGATTTTCTTACCTAAATAATGTTTTTCACTTCCTATTAATGTTAACTCAAAGTACAAAGTTTGAAGTGCCTGCATGTAAAATATTTCAAATAAAGATTAAATTTAATTTTTTTTTTTTTGATATTTTCAAAATTGGGTATGATATACCCATGGTTAGTAGTGCGGTAACTTTAATTGAGGGTTAGTGTTCTAGGGTTAAAGTAGAATATAACAATAGTTTAATAAATTTTATTTTATTTACTAAAATAAAACATGGATAGAAATTTCCAATAGTAAATCTTATAGATCATATATGCCATTATCTAAGGATTAAATATACGATGTTGCAGTGAATATTAAAAATGTCTAATTTTTTTTGTAATTTTTATTTCAGTTTATTGTAAAGAATGTTTGAAGGTAATGCAAACAATATGTCTGAGACAGTTATGGAAAATACACCACAGCAAGATATGAAATCGGACTTTATGTACATCTCTCCTTCGTTTTCATCTTTTCTGAAAAACCATAGTGCTATTACAATGTCCGCTTTCAGAAATACATTCAAAGAAAACGTACATTTCACAGTCATAAAAAATGAACAGATTCATGTTAAAGCTTCCAGTAATACACATGATATACTGAAAATTATGTTAATGAATGAACCTATAACAATGAATTATTCTTCTACGATCAAGTCTTGGTTAACTAAAAACAGTGCATCTTGGCAAACTTTTATCGATTCTTTGATAGAGAAATATATCTTTGCTGCTTATACTGAAGCAGATTTCTCCAAGTCATATTTTTTCATAGCCCCACATAGCAATAAAGAGGTACTTGATGTGATCAGAGATTTTCTACCATTAAATGAGGCTGAAGCACTCCCAGAAGATACAATATCTGAAAAATCTTCACCTGTCTCTGTATACCAACCATTTGTGGATTATCTACTGAATAATGAAAAAATGGCACTTATTTTGAAAAGTGAAAAGCAAAGCTCTCCCAATGCGCCATTTATCGAAATTGATACAAGCAAAGAATCTTTTGAAATTCTAAAATCTAGACTGAAAATGGTTTCCAGTCAAAGTTGTTTGCTTAATGCATCTCAGGCAGAATTGCTTACAGAATGTAAAGATGAAATATTGTCTGATTTTCAAAGAAATTACCAGATAATAGGAAATGTATTTCAACCAGATTCACCAATGAATTCTCTGGTTCTTAATCCTCAAACAGAAGTGATTTGTATTGTTTGTTCAGAACCTGATTACTGTCCAGTTGACAACTTTATCAGTTTGAACTGCAGTTTTTCGGCCAGTCAAGCAGGTATGTCTCAAAAATTCTGCAATGTTTTCTTATTTTTCTAAATTGTATTTTATAATTTTATAGAAATATTGTATTTTATAATTTTATAGAAATATTGTATTTTATAATTTTATAGAAATATTGTATTTTATAATTTTATAGAAATATTGTATTTTATAATTTTATAGAAATATTTTTAAAAACTTAAGAAACAAATAAAAGAATATACAAAGGTGATTTTTACAAGAGTTAAATTTATAGACCTTTTACAACACTTCCAATCCAAGCTCAATTAATTCTAATAGTTAGTATTTGATTAAACTATAGGGTCATAATGCAGTTAATGAAATCACTTCTAAGTAATTTATCTTTTTCTTATACTCTCTCTCTCTCTCTCTCTCTCTCTCTCTCTCTCTATATATATATATATATATATATATATATATATAGAGAGAGAGAGAGAGATATATTATTTTTACATGTATATATATATAATCTTTTCTCTTACTTTCACACTGTAACTCCTTGTGTACTCGTGGCACTACCACCTTGCTTGGGGTTAAATGCTTATAAAAACAAAATAAATAAATATATATAATATTACCTCTGTAAATTTACATTGAGCACTGTTTTGTAAAAATAAAAATATCAATAAGAACACCGGATTATATATCTTACTGTTCTTTCTTTTTATTATAATATATATAATATATATATATATATATAGGTAATAATCCATTGGTATATAATCCAAGTGAATTAATATAATAACAACATTAAAACTGATTCACATAGAGAGCTCAATATTTTGATTATATATATTGATATATTATGTATTTATTATATATACATATATATTTGATATATATTCATTATATATATATATATATTGATATATTATGTATTTATTATATATACATATATTTGTTATATATAATTTGTATAACATTATAATAATTAGGGGCCCTGATTTTGTGTTTCAAATTTTCCTTGATTCTGTTTCCATTTTTGGTAAATTTCATTTTTTTTCTGTTTTTAATTTTGGGAAGTTTCATTTTTTCCATTTTTATAGTATTTTATGAGAAAATTGCAATACAATACACTATAATTATTATTAAAATTGAAAACAAAAATATAATTCAAAGTTTTATTGCATATAAAGAAATAGCAAATATCTACAAATCTTTTTTTAAATGTTAAAATCTAAGTTCAAAAATAAATTATATGAAAAATAAGAAAATGTAACATGACTAGACAATAAAACAATGGGATGTTACAGTACTTATTTTTGAGGTAGAACTTTTAATCAGAGCTACATTCTTTAAGAACATGTTCAAAAGACACTCAAATTGTTTTTGTTTTTTTTAGTAAAAGGAATTAGATAGATATCACATTTAAAGTATTAACAGCAAATAACTTGAATCTCAATAATAAATATCTTCATAAAGTCAAACATTTTGGATAAAATTTTACAAAAACAGTAATTAAACCATAAAAACTGGATCTTTATAACAAAATATGAAAAAACAAATTAGACATATTAATTCAAAATTTAAATAAAACAACTTATCCCAAGATGAAATACTGATCAAATTTAAAATTGCTAATTCCTTAATTTGGGAAATATCTAATCTTCAAATCTCTTCTCTAAATCTCCATTGTAATACAACATTGTGAGTTGCTTGTTCTCAGGGCTAAGACTTTCACGTTGCTTATTGAGTAAATTTTAGCTGAGAAAATTAATGTTCAGCATCTATGCTGGTAACAGGTATCCATATGATCTTATTTCCTCTTCTGGAACAGATCCAGAAGAGGAAATCTGCTCTCATTTGCATTCCAAAATGATGGAATAATAAAGGATTATGTAATCATCTTGGTAATTCATATACATTTGGAATTCTTCAAGAAGATCAGTAGAAAGACATTGCAAGTCATTGATGGCTGCAAAACTGTCTAAATCATAGCCTATACAAGGTAGCTGTCTAGGATCAAACAGGCAAGCTGCCTTGTAAAAGTTATACACAGAGTAGGTATCCAGGTATTCAGTTTTGAAAAAGATGTGCTGAAAAAATCTTGGAAATTTGAGATAACTCTCTCCCTCTCTGTGTTTTCTAGTTCAGACAGAAGACGATCAGCTTCTAGGCCAAATGTCAATTTTGATGTACCAGTATGCAAATACTATTTTACAGCCTCCATTATGTTATATACAACACATGCAAGTAAAGACTTTTTCTTCTAAGTTTGTCAAACCTGTTATTAAACGAGTGCAGTTCTCATTTATAAAATACATTTAGGAACAAATTATGGTAAGAGGCATGATATAATCAACCATCATCTACTAATTCTAGAATCCTATCTACAGTAAGGCATGGCTCTTTTCTTGCTTAAAGAATACTTCATAAAACTGTACAAAAGATGAGTGATATTTGGCCACATTAAACCAGGAATTCCATCTGGTTTCCATTGGTACAGGGGGTGTTTCACTTGTTCCTTAGGCAAGGAATCTTCAAGCCATTTTAAGTATCGCTTTTTCTGACTAGGCTTTTTAAAAAAAGGCCAACTTGATGAAAATAGTGACCTGGGTAACATTATCAAATGCTGGCCAGTGTGGAAATACTTCACCAACAAGATTTAAAATATGTGCTAAGCACAACACATGTCAACTGTTAACAAAGACATTTGACAACACTTCCTTATGAGCATTTTTGCAATGGCTGTAGAATCTGTTACAAAGGCAATAATATCCTTAAATGCAATATCCACATGAGTTACAACTCGGATGCATGCCTGACTTAGTTTGATGATTGCATTCTCACAGGGTGACAACATCAATGAGAAATGACCCCGAACAAATGCTTGCAATTACATTCAAAATGCTTTGGTCATGAGAGTCAGTTGTTTCATCTGTTATGATGCTGACTGATTGATTAACAAGCTTGGCTTTCAGGACAGAATAGTGACAAACAAACAATTTTGGTTGATGAAGTTTCCTAATATGATTGACACTTGGAATAACTCTTGAAATACAAATGTTTTAATATGTATTGTCTCATTTTGTTAATTTTGTATAGGGGAATGTCAGACAAAGTGCACATTTTGAAAAAATCAAGGAAAAAATCATCTCATACTTCTTTACTCTTCAACAAAGTTTGATTGTTTTCTGTTGAGCTGACTTTTTTGAAGACTTTTGTCAAATGAGTTTTTGATTTGAATGCAATCTTTGATTGTGTCAAACCTAAATATGTCAACACTATGGAGCCAGAATTTGCAAAATAACATTTTCTTCTGCATAAAAGTCATCAGGAAATTGCACTACTTAGCACAAATTTTAGCTACTGGGGTCATTTTTTTTTCTTCTTTTTGCAGCAGCAGGCTCAACTTTTGAGGTTGATTCAATATATTGACTTTATTCTGTCATCTTGGCAATTTGTTGTTTATTCATACAACTCATTTAAAAATATAAATAAAATATTAAAAAATAATAGATGATGCAATTATTAATCTGGTAGAATGCTGTTTTTGGAGAATTTTTTTTTCTTTATTTCTAAATTGTATGGTAGGCACATGATAGCATTTACTTTTTCATATTCATAAAACAAGCCTACAAGTTGTTTAGAATCTTTTTAAAATTCTGTGAGGCCTAAAGGAAATGAATTTCTTAAACTTATTGGTTTGATCTTTGTCTCTATGCCTCTCCCCTCCAATTTTGATATCAACTAGTATCTGTCTTCCATTTCCACTTTAGCAATGGATTTTGGTGGCCACGACCGAGCCATGACCTGACTTTCATGTTGTTTGCAACATAGTTTCTTAGAAAAGTTATAAAATATTTAAAAATAGACTAGCCAACATATTCTCAAAAAATCAACAATTCACTTTTCTTTTTTTTATGTAAACATTTTTGTTCTTAATTATTTTTCGGGTTTTATAAGGAAAGTAATACCTACAAAGATTTGTAAAAACAAATTTTAAGGAAATAACTATGTTATGTTATTGTTATATTAGAATGCTTAACAAAACCGGAGAGAATTATTAAAAGTTTTGAAAGAATTAAAAAAATCCAATAATTAATTTATTTATTATTGAAAATTACATTAAAAACCCAGATTCCATTTAAGATTAATGATTTCATGATTCCTGAAAATTTATTCCCCTAAATAATATACTAAAAATATAATTATAATGGCATTTAATTATAGTTAGGTATTAATACTTAATAATTATATTTATTAAAGGTACTATTTAATATAATAGTTTTAATTAGATGATATTATTTTTGATGTGTTGATATAATTGATAACATAATAGTATTATTTAATTTAATGATGTGTGGGTATTGATTTCATTTTTAATATATAATTTTAATATGTGTTGATGTATGATATATTGATATATATTGTACTATTTGGTATCAATTAATAATTCATACTAATAATATTATTTAACAAGGTATATTTTATGTAGTATTATTTTATATAATAATAGTTAATAATTTTAATTATTTTATTATTATTATTTAATATAATAATATTTAATAATGATATTGATATTATTTAATAATATAGTAATGGTGTTATTTTATAATAATATGATATTTCATATGATGTAATAATTATATATATTATTTATATTTATTATATCACTTTTTTTCTTTATATTTCTTCCCTTATTTAATTATCAGTTAGTACTTATTATTTTTTTAATTATAATTTATATTTTTCTTTTAATATTTAACCTGACTATAATATTTTCCTTAATTTATTTATATTAGGTTGGTGCAAAAATAATGATGTAATAATGTCGTTTTTTGACATATTTTTTAACGTCAAAAAACGACATTATTACGTCATTATTTTTGCACCAACCTAATACATACTAATTTATTGCCATAATTTTAAGTGTAGATTTTTCATTTACTTTTCATTTGCTCTTGCTCTATTATTTATTTGGTTTTTAAATTTAAAATCTTCTCTGATTTTTCATTTCCTTGCAGATAGTAATAGTTTAATATGTTAATATAATTTTTTTTATTTAATTTAAAATGAATAATTTAAACAATGCATTTCCTAAATAGAAAATAATTAAATAAATATATTTTTTAATATTTTAATATTATTATTTTATTTAAATATATTATTATTATTATCATTAGATTAATAGTAATTTTTTTATTAAAAATATTCTTACCTAATTTTCCACTTCAATTTAACTGAGGTGAATATTCTATATAAATCAGGTCAGTCTACATTATGTATCTCTTCTTATCATTCCCCATGTGTAGACATTACTACCCTCTCTATACCTTCTTCTTTCTCTTTTTGCACTTCCTATCATGGCCTTTCACTAATTCTTTTAATCTTTCTTTCTTTTCTTCCGTTTTTCTTTCATTTTTGCCTCTGCCTGGTTGTTAAATTTGTTTTTAAGCCAGTTTCATTTTATTTTTTCTTATTAACATGATGGGTTTGAAAATCCCCCAGATTAATTTTAATTTGTTGGGTGAAATGATCATAGTCTTGATGTAATCTTAGTTCCTATTGTATGCAATTTATATATACATATATATATATATATATATATATATATATATATATATATATATATATATATGTATAATAAAAAATCATTCAGGCCTTCTGTAATGCTACCAACATTCATACTCTGGTTTCTAAATTCAAATCCATTCAAGAACCATCAAAATTCAAAAAAAGTTGGAACAGTAGAGAAGAAAACTGGATCAGGAGGCCACAACAGGGGGAGGGATCATCATTTCAACATAGACTTAAAGAAATCAATTAGAAAAATACAGCTCAATCCATAAAATGTTTGGCATGTCAGAAAGGATTTTCAGAACAGTCCAAAGAGCAGTGAAAAAACACTTGTAAATGAAATACATGAAACCTGTAAGGCAGCTTTTTTATGCCAGGACAGAAGATGGTTAAAAAGGGTGAAGATCATTTTGAATAAGTTGGAAAATGATCCTAGAATAATATATAAATATTTGAACTTAATTCCAATCCTGGATGAGCTTCTGATCCTTAGCTATGATTAATTAATTATGAACATGTCATTTTCATTTATGATTGATTTCATAAAAATTCTTCTGTTAGCATGTTAAGTAATTATACATTGTTATTGTTCAAAGTAGAGTCCAATAGTGTTATAGAAATCTTGGAGAATTCCACTAAGACATCTTTAATCATTTTTAAGATACAATGGTTCAAAGCTTAATCTAACAAATTTTGCTTTTACACAATTTGGACAATTTTACTGTTACACTCAGTATATAAGTATATATATATATATATATATATATATATATATATATATATATATATATATAATCAAATGGATAAATATAGGTAAATGTATGAGCAAGTGTTCATATATATATAATATATATATATATATATATATATATATATATATATATTTATAGTGTAAGAAAAACTGTTCAATGTCAACTAACAGCTATTCAATATATTAGGTTGGTGCAAGAATAATGTCGTTTTCTCACATATGTTACTATGTGAGAAAACGACATTATTTTTGCACCAACCTAATATTAAAAAATTATTAATACTTACATTGATTGTACAATTCAGAGTTTCATGTCTTCTGCAATCTTCAGGTGCAAATTTTTCAGGTTAACACCCCTTATTTAATATTTTTGGTTATTGCAAGATATTTTATTGTTAAGTTGGATTATTATTGTTGTTAATTATTTAAATAAATTGTAGTTTAATTTTGGATTTAGGCCCAGATTAATGTTTAAGATTGGAAATGAGAATTATAAATTATAATTTAAGTATTATAAATTATAATTTTAAATGCTTTAGGAATACTGCTGATGTCATTGATTGATTCACTGAAATAAATAAGAAAAGTGAATGCTCTTTCCTCTAATTCAGTATTTACAATTTCTACACATCCATTACCAAGAAGTTGCTAATGGATGCAATAAACCAGGACAACATTTACTGCCCCAGAAACAAACAAGACATTAACATCATTAAACAGGTCCAGAAACCTATTCTGTTCAATGAAGGTTCCCTGTGGACCAGCCATGGCAATCCTAAGTTTAGTATTGCCATGGGTGTGTTTGATTCAGTGGAAGCATGTGAACTCTGTGTATTATTATTTTGGCATCTAAGGTTTATGTTTGATATTAATAACACCAGCCTCTGTAGGGATGACGGGCTTATAGTTCTATACAAATCAAGTGTACAAAAAACTGACTATGAAAAGCCTAATTAAATTCTTCAAAGACCACGGCCTAAGCATTACCATCACCAACAATACTAAAATAATCAATTTCCGGGATGTAATATTTGACCTATTTAATGGGATTTATAAACCATATAATAAAGATTTATACAACCACAGATACATCAGCAAACAATCCAACCACTATCCTAGAATACTAAATAATTTACATAAATCGATCCAATTTAGTCTGTCCACCAACTCTAGCATAAGGAAATTTTTGACAAACATAAAGGCAAATATGTAGAAGCGCTAGAACTTAGTAACCATAAAATTAACCCCAAATTCTTAGCCAATAGCAATAATGACACCAACAAACTAAAATGTTGCAGGTACAATATTATATGGTTTGACCTGCCCTTCAACAAAAATGTCAAAACTAATATAAAATTTTTTTGAATATAATCCATAAGCACTTCAGTCATTCCCCCAATGCTAAATAATATTTTCAACAAAAACATCAAAGTTAGCTACAGTTGTGCTAAAAACATTGACCAGTATATATCACAGCACAACTGTCCCATTCTAAACAAACACTTCAACAACCTTCAAAACAACAACATCCCCGCAACTAACGATTACAACTGCAGGAAAAACAAACTCTGCCCATTAAATGGCAGATGTATGACCAAATCGTTAGTTTATAAAGCTGAAATCAAATATGTACTCTATGGAAAAACATTGGAAATTGTGCTTCTACCACAACCAAATGACATTAGGCAATATCAAATATAGTAACAGCACTGCCTGCTCTAAATTTTTCTGGAAACTGAGAAGTGAGAATAAAAACCAAACTATCACCTGGGAATCCATAATGAAAGCTAAACTTTTCAGCAAGAAAGGCAACAGACTTAACTTGTGTCTTTCTGAAAAACTAATTGTCCTAAAAGATATGAACAATCCTAATCTCTTAAATGAAAAAAGTGAGTTAATGAGTACCTGCCTGCCTAGAACCAAAATTCTCCTCAAACACATTGACCCAGATTAATACAATCTAGCCAGGCCCGGGAACCACAAATACTAGTATTAATATTATTTATTTTTATTAATATTTTTACGATATAACTATTGCTATTATTAGACTATAATGGATTCAACATTTATGCAAATCTATTATTTTCATCATCTTCTTAATACCATTTTTACTATATAACCATTATTATTGTTTTTATATTATTTTTATCTTTAGTCTTACTACCAGAAGCATTTTTGTTATTATCATTATATTTATTTATTTATTTATTTATTTATTCATTTATTTATATATTTATTTATTTGTTCTTATTTACATATTTATATGTTCTTATTTAAGTTTTTTATTTAATTTTATTAGTATATTAATTTTATTTTATCACTGCATATATTATTATTATTAATATCACTACTTTTATTAAGTTTATTAATATTAATAATATTATTAATATCTTTATTGATTTTCATGCAAAATTTGGTTACCCCTCTATTTCAGAGTTACACCCCAAACGTTTGATAACAACAGTATTTGTTTTTAAATTAGAATTTATAATTCTTATTTCCAATCTTAAATGTTAATCTGGGGCTAAATTCAAATCCAAAATTAAACTACAATTCATTTAAATAATTAACAAAAATAATAATCCACCCTAACATTAAAATATCTCATGATAACCAGAAATATTAAATAACCAGTGTTAACCCCCAAAATTTGCAGCAGAAGATTGCAGAAGACATGATACTCCAAGTTGTGCAATGTCAGGTATTAAATATATTTTTTATATATATATATATATATATATATATATATATATATATATATATATATATATATGTATGTATATACATGGGGAAGACAAAGAACTTGATTCCTATTGAAAATCTATGGCAAGAATTGAAAGTTCAAATAAATCGTCAGTCACCAAAAAACTTCAGGAATTAAAATATTTAAACATAGAAAAATGGAAGAACAGAAAAGACTTGTTGAAATCTCATCAAAAACTTTAGAAAATTATTGTAATAAGTTATAAAGATGAGAGACTATACTATTTATTATTAATATTGTGAAAATTGTTCAATTTTTTTCTATTTTTCATACTGTATGAATAATTTTGTCTTTCCCTATTTTGAATAATTTGCCTGTCAAATTTGTTGCATTTAACCTATTGCACTGAAAATTTAGTTTTATATTCCTTTTTTGTGCTTATTAATATATAAAAAAGCCTGGCATCATATGAAGATTAGATTCTGAGAAATGGATAAAAATATTCAAAATTGACAGGTGTATGAATAATTTCATCATTGATTTATATATATATATATATATATATATATATATATATATATATATATATATATAATTTTCCTGAAATTTTTTCAGATAAGAATGGCAAATCTTGCGCTAAATATCTCAAATGTGTTTGGCATGTTGGTCTTTGTCACAAGTTGAAGGTCTATGGTGTTTCCAGCCATATTTTTTATTTGTTTCAGTCTTTCTTAATAAATTGTGTAAGGAAAGTTGTGATGAACAATCATTCTTCTAGTTCCTTTCACATTAATGTGTGTTACCCAAGATTCTATCATCAGATCTACTTAGTTTCTTATCTTCATCAATGACATTCCCAATACTATCAGTTACCAACTTGGTATCTATACTGACAACACAACTATGTACTCCTTGCCTTAATAGTTTGTCCAATAGGTTTGATAAAACAAATCAGGCAGCAGATCCTAAATATTACATTCAATCATTTGTTAACTGAAGCAAGAATTGTCATGCTAATTATGTCTTCAAAATTAAACTGTTGTCTTTTAGTCATTTTAGAGAACCATTTTTGACTTCCACCAGCATAGTAGCTACCCTGTGCCTTTTCTGTAAATATTTTCATGGCAATTGTTCTAATAATTTTTCTTCTTTAAGCATAGTACTAGATTGGCAACTCAGTCTCATCATTTTGCTGTTGCAATAGCTAGATATAACCCTAAATTCTATTGTAATAGTTTCTTTTCTCGTGCTTCTCGCCTGTGGAACTCATTTCAGGTTTCTTGCTTCCTGCTACGTATGATCTTCAAAGATTTAAATGCAATGTCAATCATTATCTCTTGTAATAGTTTCTTCTCTCCCACTTCACACTTTCCAGTTTCTTGCTTTCCTGTCGATTCCAATCTTCAAAAATGTAAATGCAACATCAGTGAAGCTTATACTTTTATTTATATAAACATTCTTATATGTGTAAAAGGAGGAAAATAAAATATGATCGCATTTTCGTAAAGATAGTAAAAATATTATTTTCTATTCATTTAATTTTAAAATTAAATGAATAGAATTTTGTTTTCAAAGGAGATAACTCCATATAAGAAATGAAAATTTATCTCCCTTGTAAGTTGACTGTCAATGAGAAAAGTTGAAATCAAGGAAATAAAAAGGAAGAACTGATAATGATTAAGAGTTAAAGAAGAAAAGAAATGAAGCTACCTCAGTAATTATTGTCAGTGAGAAGTATATATGGAATGAACTTAGACAAGTGAAAAAAATGAAAAAAGAGCTCTTAGAGTCACTGAAAAAAGAATGGAATCTATATATATATATATATATATATGAATCAGAATTAAGAAAAAGTGATTATTAGATTAAATTAGAATACATAGCTAAAAACAATACACACAAAAACAGAAGAAAAAGAAGCACAATCTGGTTTAACCCACCTTATAATAATATAATAAAAACAAAAATAGTAAAAATGTTCTTTAAATTAATTGAAAAACAGTTCTCTAAAAATAGTAAAAATTCAAAAAACATTAACAAAAATACAATCAAAATCAGTTATATTAGGTTGGTGCAAAAATAATGACGTAATAATATCGTTTTTTGACGTTAAAAATACGTGAAAAAACGACATTATTACGTCATTATTTTTGCACCAACCTAATAGTTGTATGAATAATATGAAGAAAATAATAAATAAACATAATAAAAAATATTAAATAAAAACAATTGCAATTACAATAATGCACATCAACAAAGTAGCAATAAGTGTCAAAATAAAAACAACTGTGCATTTAATAATAAATGTTTAACTAATAATAAAGCAACTGTATCAAATAATATTAACACAAAAGAAAAAAATTACATAGCAACTAAAATCACTTTTAAAGAAAGATTTACTAATCATAAGATGTCATTTAAAATAGATAAATATGCAAATAGTACAACATTATCAAAATATACATGGTGTCAAAAAGAAAATAATATACCTACTAAAGTTAAATAGGAAATTATAAAAAAATGTTCCCCCATATAATATTACCAATAGGAATTGTAGACTGTGTTTAGAAGAAAAATTATCAAAATTAACTTTTAATAACCAAATTAAATTCTTAAATAAGAAGAATGAGATAATGGGTTGACACTGACATTTTAACAAATATTCATTTTGTTATTTTAATAATAATATAACATAATACAACATAAAATATTATAATTTAATTAATAACATAATATAACATAACAACTTCAATACAAATTATACATATATAAAAAATTATAATTGAAAAAAATTCTAATTTGTAAGAAAAATTTACAATTGGAAAAATTATAACACTTACGAACAAACATAAAAACAAAAGATAAAATGTGCATGTGTAAAAAAAAAAAAAAAAAAAAATGTAAAACTCATGGACATGCATGTATATGCAACAAATTAAAAAAGATGCAAAAAAATTCTAAAAAAAAATTGTAAATAAACTTATTCAAACAGTGGACCCCTTCAAGAAAGGATAATTCCAAGAAACATTGAAGTTGGAGAAAATACATAAAAATTAATATTTATAGTTAAGTAATTTTTCTGTATATATATATATATATATATATATATATATATATATATATATATATATTAGGTTGGTGCAAATATAATGACATAATAATGTCGTTTTTTGATGTTACGTCAAAAAACGACATTATTACGTCATTATTTTTGCACCAACCTATATATATATATATATATATATATATATATATATATATATAGTGGAGGGGAAACAAATATTCATACACATACAAATTTTTAATTTATTGTATTTCTAGCTAATGAATAAACATACTTTTCATATGAATGAATACTTTTTTCACCCATTAAAATGGATAAATGGTATTTATTTCTGCTAAATCAAAATTATTTCTGTTTTCTATATATATTTAGTTACTATGCATCTGTGTACAGTTAATTATATGAAAAGTATATTTATACATTAATTGGAAATACAATAAATTAAAAATTTGTATGTGCATGAATATTTGTTCCCCCCCACTATATATATATATATATATATATATATATATATATATACACACATACGTACACACACTACAGTTGAAAAGTTTGTGGCCATTCCTGGTAATTGTTTTAAACTGTCCCAAAAAGTTGTTGTTTTGTACTTTAAATAAGAGAAAATAATTATACATGGTTAAAGGAATGAGACATGATTTTTTTATTAGAAATTTTATTATGACAAAAAGAGAAATACGATTTGATGATTAAATTTTGCTCTCATCAAAATATCCTCCTTTATCTTTGATTACTGCAGCACAAATTTTTGGCATTCATTGCAAAAGTTTCTCAAATTATAAGTTTTATAATTGATTCCATTCTTTTTTCAGTGACTCTAAGAGCTCTTTTTTCATTTTTTTCACTTGTCTAAGTTCATTCCAGGCTAATTCTGGGGTGGCTTAAAACTTTTGAAGTGTAGTGTGTGTTTGTGTGTATATATATATATATATATATATAATATATATATATACTATAATTTTATCATATAGACAAAACCATTTTACTCAATACAAAGATGCAACTTCGTTTCAGTGCATTTCAACTGCACTTCGGCGGGTGAGAATCGAATATGGTTATGAAGAATCCTGCTTGTAGGCAAGCCGTATGTGAAACATCACTTCCTTTTTTCCATTTGTTTGAGAAGAAAAAATACACAAAAAGCAGAAAAGGTGATGGAGTGAAACAATAGTGCTTGTTGACAGCAGTTTGGTGAAGAATGGATGAGGTGTTAAATGTTGACTGGTCTGTGAATATTTTTTCTTGCCAATAAACACCGGTCAAAAGTTTAGGCACATTATCTCACAAGCACTCTAAGAGTGAGAGGTAGAGGAAGAAAGGTGGAAATAGGGGTAGAGGATAGTATTATGTTTGAGTAGGTAAAATTGTAGTGATAGTTCTAGTAGTAATTGGGAATGTTATTTTTGGTTTACTATAAAAAGTCTAGAGCTGAATTGCATATATTTATCTTGGGGGTTGTCACTACTAATTCTGTAATTAATGAAAGTGTTTTGTGGATCAATAAATTTAGAAGTTGTGATTTCCTCTAAAAAAAAAAGTTAGGTATACTAATATAACCTTTTATAATCAAATTTTGAAATATTCCTGGACAGTATAGTGTGTAGAATAAGTATGGGTGTAAAACAATTTATCTGAAAATATTACCAGTAATATATATGTGGAAAAAAAAAAATATATATATATGTGTGTGTGTGTTTTAAGAATCATAATCTAATTAGTGGAGAGGTACATAAGAGGGTGGGGAATATATCAAAGGAGGTGGTTTATAATTTTAAAACGTTTATAGTTATGGAGGTAAGAATTTAACAAGATTGTAGTGTTAGATCCTTAGTATGTCTACAAAAAACGGTGGTTCCATATCTTTGGTTTAATAATCGGGTGTTGTTCAAAAGTTCAATGATACATATTTTCTCCTGCAAACATAAGAATCAAGGTTTGTTCAGAGAATTGCAAGTTCTGGCTTACCTTAGGTGTTTTTCCTTCTTCCTTCAGTTTCCAAAAATATTCCGAAACTGATGTCATATTGCGTTTGGCTGCATTTGTAAAGGAGTTCATGTGATTGTAATAACTATCCTTAAAACGTCTGCTAATTGACCCTACATACAGCTTAATATCTTTGGGATTCTCATTTGATGAGATATAGCACATATACACTATGGATTTCGTTGAGCACCTGTTTAATAACAGACATTGGTCGGGTATTCTACAATTACATAGGCTTTTTTCTTGGTAGAGGAGAAGGAAGGTGAGAGAAAGGGGTTGGATACAGATAGGGCTTAGAGATTGGCATTTAGTACTGGTAGGTTTCCTCAAACCAAGAATTTGGGGAAGAGAAAGTGGAAAGGCAGGGTAGTGGTAGCTTTAGTAGCCTGTCCTGCTTAGATACTTCTTAATTTTTGGATATATGTAAATGGGTTTCTATTATATATATATATATATATATATATATATATATATATATATATATATATATTCACACACACACACACATATATATATATATATATATATATATATATATATATATATATATATGACACTTAATTGTGAGACATTATAATAGTTTCATATCAGTTTAATTGTTAGATGTTTACATAATTAACAACATTTTTTTTATTTTTCAACTTGTTTTCATTTGTAGAATTCACAGTTGCAAAAGAATTTCCATCTGGGGACACAATATGGAAAGGTGAAACCTGGAATCTACCATATAACCAGAGAATTTATGTTGCACTTCCTTTAATGCAAAGAGATAATACAACACCTAATTTTAAGGGTGTTCTTGAAGAATGCTTCCAAATGTTGGATGATGAATACAGCTTTAGTTCTAAAATTACTGGAATTTCCTTAACAGTGAAAAATCCCAGAATATTGAACCAATTCTGCAGTGACCTTCTTGCAGCCTTACAATCATTTGACCAGATGCATCTATATGGTTCTTCACGCAAATGTATAGCTGTTATAATAGAAAGCCCTGAAATTCAAGTAAAAATTACAGAAACCATTTCAGAATTGGGCAATGTCAAAACTAAAGGCCTTGATGATGGAACAGCAGGTAACTATATTAAATTAATAATTTTTAGTTATCTTTAGTCATGTTTCTTAATACTTATTTTTGAACTTGTGAATGCTGTATAAAACTCTATGAATTGCTATACATATGTAATAGTTAAGGAATGACAGAAATTTAAGGATACTTTCACTCTTCTTTAAATTGCAAACTTGTAAATTCATGTGACCAGCTTTTCCTTATATAAATCAGTGGTCTGCATGAACCTTTCTTATATTAATTTTCTGTTATCTCAAAAAAAAATTATTGTTGTTAGGGGAGCAAATTTCCTTCTCTTATAAAGGACAATAACTCAAAATACAAGGGAGTTACTTCCCTTGTCTTTGAAGTGGAGCACCTTACTTCTGAATTCAATATGGTGACAAGCTAACATACACGTGGAATTCATTGTTTCCATCCATACAATCTTTGCTGTTTTCAGACAGTGAATGAATAAAAGTTGTTTTATTGTGTTAAAATACAGTTGTCTTTTATTTTTAATCGTTTTTGTTCATCCCAACAACCTCGGTTATAACAATTGTCATTAAAGAGATTCCTTTCACATTATAGTTTTAGATTAATCAAGCAATTTTTAACAAATATAGATTTGATTTGATTAATGCTTATAATACCTGTAAAGCAAAGTTCAACCACCATTCTGAAAAAAAAAAATGGTATATCAAAAAGACTGTTATTCTCATGACACCACTAATACAGCCTTTCTTTTACTCCCTCCATAATGTTTCAAAAAGCAATGATTAGAATTTTAATAAAACCTAATCATATGAAATGGATTTATACATTTTCTTTATTCTTGAGAATTAACAGCAAAGATATTAAACACAATTTTTTTATTAGTTTGCTTATTTACAAGAATAACATTATGTTTACAAGATTATAAAAGTATGTGAGCCAACTACAATGAAATATTTTTTTACCATTTTACAAAGAAATATGAAAAATTTTTTATTCATAAATTTATAAAAATGTCTATGAACAAGAAAATGTAAATGAACTTACAGTTGAGCTGGCTAGATATAGCCATAAGATCTATGCTAATAGTTTCCTTTCTTACACTTCTCACTTGTGGAACTCCCTTCTGGCTCCATGATTTCCAGCCAACTTTAATCTGCAAAACTTTAAATGTAATGTCAATCACTATCTACTCTCCTCCTGATTACTTTTTCCAATTCTCACTCATTATTAATGTTTCTGTTCCTAATTCTTCCACACCCTGTAACCGCTTTGTGTCTTAGTGGCTTTATTTACTGCCTTGAGGTGATACCGATTTAAAAAAAAAAAAAAAAAAAAAAACCATAACTGTAATTATAAATTATGAAACCTGCATTTTCTGAACTTTTTTTTATTTGCTCTCACCAAATAAATTCACTAAAATAGGTTGAGAGCATCTTTTCCTCTGAATCAAACATTATTTTAATTTTAGATTTTACACTAGACCACAAACACACAATATTTTGAGTGTGTATCTCCCTATTTAATGGATGGACAAAATTTTCCTATATTGTCATTGATATTTTTGCTGTAATGTTTTATAAATTTTTAAATAAAAAGACTTCTTTCTTTTTTTTTATAAAATGGGTAAATAATAAATCTTTATAAAAGATAAATAATAAATATTACTTTGTACTTGGTTCACATATTTTTATAAACTTTTAAATAATGCTGAGGGATGAAAAAAATGGTGCAATAGTGATGTCAAAGGAATAACCATCCTTTTGACATCTTTTTTTTGCACACATTGAAACTCATCTTGAGAATTCTTTCAGTGATTTGCTTAACACTTCTGCTGTTGTAGACATCTTTACTAAATTTATATTGCCTGTTATCAAAGTGTGTGTGTGTGTGTGTGTATGTATATATATATATATATATATATATATATATATATATGCATAATTATATATATATATATATATATATGCATAACTATATAAATATATATATGCATAACTTAACTATATATACATACATATATATATATATATATATATGTATATATATATATATATATATATATATATATATATATATATATAATTATATATATTGTGTGTATTTAGGCAGCATTTTTTCATTCATACATGTTTCATTAAATAATATAGACAAGTGTTGTCTATTTCATGTAAATTCTTTTCATAACGTCTGATAAGCTTAATAAGATTATCATTAAACGAAGAAAGAAAATCACAATATTGATCCATATTTTTTAATCCAATCTAAGCTTTCGGCTTACATGAGCCATTATCAAAGATGACAATTACTGTACAATATATTAAGTAATACATGGACAGGAATGTGATGATAGTCTGTTTCTGTTTACATGGATGTAACGATAAATACGTGCATATAAGACTCTGGAAGCGAAAATCGCACCACAGCTCATGACGTCACACATGACCACATGAGAGTGAATTCAAGAAGTATTAAGTATGGGAAGCCATTGGTATAAACCAATGGCTTCTGTTACCAATTATAGACATTTAAGGATATTTTTGGAGATTACATAGTTTATTTTGTTTAGGTTAGGTTTCAACTGTTTTTGTTTATTGTTTTCATGTTTAAGTATAATTGTGTTTTCGACAAGGATTTTATGGAATTGTGTATGCGGTCAGGCATGTTGTTTTAAATGCCTAAAGATATTAGAGTTATCATTCAAATGTAGAGTCAAGCGTAATGAAAAAGAGTTTGTGGTGTGACCAACATAAATATTATTTAATTCGTTGGAGATAAATCTCCCAAAGGGCACTTGAATTTGTAAACTATGTTGGTTTTTTGCAAATCACTAACTGGGGGAGAAGAATCATTGCGAATAATTAAGTTGGATATACTAGATTTAGTGTAGTATATGATTAGCTTAATTTTTTGCTAGGATCTGTTGTTGATATATTAGTATTTACTAAATTTTTTAGTATATTTTCATCTTGTTTATAATTAGTATGCATTTGATTACGATATAGGAGATTAATATGTTTGAGATTAGTAGAAGCAGTATTATGTACTATTTGCTTAGTATTGAGATTTCTAAGAAAGCATCTTACTTGTTCATCAACTATATAGTTTGAAAAGCTATTATTAATAAGTGTTTGTTTTATATTCTTTAGTTCACTGTAAAAAATCTGTTTTGTGGATGAATTAGTTTCTGCACAATGTATTAGATTCTTTATAACTGCTATTTTGTAGTAATATGGACATTCGCTCTTGTAGTTAAGTGTACATGAATTTATGCTTGTAGTTTTTTTTGTATGGCGAAATAGTAAATTTGTTATTTGTGTTTATCAATATGTCAAGGAAGGGAATTTTATTATTAGTATTGAGTTCATATGCATAACACACACACACACACACACACACACACATATATATATATATATATATATATATAGTTATTGAAGTCACAATTCAAAACACATGAGTCAGTGGATAAAAGCATTGATTGAAATAATCCAGTCACTTGACCCAAAGAGCTCTGAGTTCCCAAAAAAAAGTTGAGTTACTAAAGAGAAATAACTGAAACTGAGATATCCAGAAAAAGTATGGTACATTGTATAAAACTAGAACAATCTAGTGGACTAAATAAAGGGTTCGGTTTGAAATTCCAACATATATCACCTGAAGAATGCCAGAGCTTACAACGGCTGAAACATTGTGAATATATCAATAAAGATGAGGAGAAGAGTCCAAATGATGTAAATAATCTCCTTTCTTGTCAATGGTTATTATTGATCACATACATCAAACATTATACAATGAACATTTCAGACGATTAAAATTCAGCCAAAAAACTACATTAGGCTATGGATTTTTTGATCCATGCTTATGAAGGAAGAGAAAAGAGGATAGCACAGTGAGAATGTACATTTTTTTCAAAATCATTTTATGTACTTTTTCTTTTTTTCATTTAGGTGCTTTATTAGGAGCAATCCCAAAAGGTTCAAAAAGAACTCAACAGGAAATCCATGAAGACAAACCAGTGTTATGGATTCAACTTAGTGATTTTTCTGGTAATTTTTCCGAAAATTTAAGCCATGCTGTTGATACATTAATTCACAAAGTATCAAAGGTAAGTGATCTAAAATTCAAGCACATTACAATCTTGTTTGAAACCAAGTTATTATTTAGATAAGATAACATTAAAATTTTATGGATATTAGCAGAAAATTAACAATTTACTAATTATTTGAATGTATGGTTGATTTTATATTTGTTTATAAAAAAATATATTTAGTGGATAAACATTTTTCAGCAGACATCCCTGTTATTTTAAACCATGTAATTGATGTCTACTAGCCTGGACAATTAATAAAGAAAATGTGACTCTTGGCAGAGAGTGAACCTGCATTCTTCTTACTATGGGAAAACCACTTTAAGCTCAGTGTGCTTTCTACCACTCAGCAATGAGAGACCTCACAGCAAAGCAAGGTTCAGGTATTCCTTTTAAGAAATGCATATATTTAAAAAAAAAAAAAAAAAAAAAAACAGTGATGTCTACTTGAATATGTGTATCCATTAACATGTATCATATAACATATATATTTACATTTAACATGTAGCATTTATAGTAATAAGGAATAATGTTGGTTTAAAAAGTTTGTAGCAGACCGTGGCGGTAGTGTTGAGTAGAAGTAGAACACACGTGAATTAAGATTTTCCTGCTAGTCGGTCCAACTACATGAGAAAGTTGGACTTAATTAAGTCCAAAGAAAAACAAACACAAGACCAATAAATATATGTAAAAATAACAAGAAAGGTTACAAGTTACATGGACAGAGTGCGTGTGGTGAATATTATATGGGTGTTGTGTTGTAGTGAGTGTTCGTACGTACGTGTATTGTTCTTAGCATGTTCCCAGCATTTGGGAAACGCTGTATCTGTGAGCGTTCACATTTACGAAGTCGTAAGGCTGAAAGCCTGAGACAAAAAGAGGAAGAGGCGAAGGGTCAGCGAGTATTTATAGCCAGGGAAGAGAGACCCCTGTTGAAAGGTGAGGAGCTAACTCCGACAAGTTCATTTATTGTTAAAAAATTTATTTATCTTTCAAGTACGAAAATAAAGATATCAGAAAGGATCTAATGATTGCATTTTTTAAAAAGGGTAAATGAACCATGTTTTACTATGAGGTCGCAGTTCTGGCTGTGCGAACTAAAACACACCTAGCTTAAATGTGGTCTTCCCAAAGTAAGACAGATGCAGGTTCAATATTAATAGTTGGTTTTCCCACTGTAAAGGGAACACGGGTTTGATCACTACCAAGAGGCACATTTTCTTATAAAATTTTGATTACCCACAATGCTAACTACACTTTTTAACAAAATCATCCCGTTAATTAAACACATGTATCTACTAACTATAAAATTTGTAGTAATAAGAAATAATGTCTGATTAAAAAAATCTATTAATTCCTCAGAAATTTATTGTACACTCATTTTTTTTCCCTATTTTCTAGGAGAACAAAAACCTTATAAACCATGTGGCCAAAATTCATCGCAGTAAACTGGAAAGCCTTCTTTTTTTCTTTGAAGAAGAAATTATTGAAACTCTACCTGATATTAAGAATCAGTTAGCAAAATCTGAAGAATATGTTATTACAATTGTAACTCCTACAAATTCTTCAATCAGTATACGGCAGAAATTTAAGAAACTGCTAAAATTGATTAAAAGGAAGGTAATTGATGTTGAAAGCATTCAAGAGAAATCGCATTTGCACAGAATTGTAACAAAGTTCAAGCTTAAATTCCCATTTGTGAAATGTAACTATATGGAAGAGAAATCCAGTATTTTCATTGAGAGTCTTAATCTCGAAAACGTTACCATGGTGGAAGGAATAATTAATAGTGAGTTAGGCCTACCACCTAATCAAAACACAAACTTTAAATTACCGCAAGGAATCTTCCCAGAAAACTTTGAACCTGTTTTTGAATCAGTGCAAACAAAATACACCTCAAACTTTTTTAGTATCAGAGTTCTTCATGATGAGATCCTGTCAGTTGATGCAGATGCTATTGTTTGTCCAGTTTTTAGCAATATGGATCAAATTTCATATGCTTGCCAGTTAATTCTTAGTCATGCAGGTACCAGTGTCAAAACGGAATTAACGTCTTATTATTACCAGCAGCCTTATAAAAAATTACCAGAAGGAGAAGTGTTCATTACTTCAGGTGGAGACCTCAAATACAAGTTAATTATTTATGTGAATTGCCTAAAAGATAAGAAGTCAAAATATGATGAATATAACATCCAAAAGAATTTAACTTCAGCCATGTGTGCTTTGCTCAATAAAGCTGATGAACATCAGATACAATCTTTAGCTTTGCCCATTCTTGGTTCAGGTGAGTATATTATTAACATTAATTTTGAAAATTTAGCATCTAAATTTTCAATATTAGTTCAATTGTTTAACATGAGTTTTGTATGTATGTTTGTATGCATATCAAGAGTTCTCCCATTTGCAATCCCACATGTCAGCCAGGTTTTTCATTTAAAACAGTAACTTAAGTTTGTTTTTATAATTATAAATGCTTAAACCGTATGGAATACTTTTCTTTAAGTGCTTTGCTACAAACATCAATGAATGTTGAACAAATTATTTTGATATGAAAGAGCAAGAGAGAGAATACAGATGTATTTGAGTAACATTGGCTTTTCATTGATCATCAGCAAGGGAAAACACCCAAGATGTAAGTTACAAATTGAAGATATAAACATTAAGCATGTGCAGAAGTTTAAATATCTAGGGAGCATTTAAAAAAAAAAAAGGATGGAAAATGTGACACTGAGATCTGAATATGTCTTGGACTAGCAAAAGAAGCATTCCAGAAGCTAAGCATGGTGCTGGAAAATGGAAAAAAAAAATTCATTATAAACAAACGAAAGAGTGCTGGATTCCTATGTGTTATCCATCTTCTCATATGACATTAAATGCTAGACAATCTCTACATGGATGAGAAGAAAACTACAGGCAGCAAAAATGTGGTTCTACAGAATAACGAATTCTTCTAAAAATTCCGTGGTCGGATTGAGTAATTAACAAGGATGGCAACAGAAAGAACACTTCTACTCAGAATCAGGAAAAGGTTAGCTGAAAATACTTGGATACAGAATGAGGAAGGAGCGCTTGGAAAATTTAACACTCATGAGGCATATTGAAGGCAAGAAAGATAGAAGACAGCAAGCCCCTTATCTAATGAGCTTGTGTGAATGGATGGTAGAAAAGGGTAGAATGGGAGCCTTACCAAAGGGAGAAAAACAGCTAAGAGCCACAAAAGATAGAAATTAGTGGAGAGCCATAATCGCCTATGTCCTGAAAGCGTACAGCACATAGAAGAAGAAGAAGAAGAAGAAAAAGTTGAAAATTAAAAATAAATATCAAAATGTATCTTTGGTTCTGTTCAAATTAGTAGTAGTAGTAATTCTCTGGGCTTACCTGGTTTTCTGACATTAAAAATATTAATTATTCACTATATCTTTTCTCTTTACTCATATCTTCATATTTTTGTTTCTTTTTATCACAATTTTTTGGCATATATATTTTTTACACTTCAAATTCAATTTCAGAGATTGAACAAGGTTTGAACTCACGTTCTGTACCATGGAGGTTTGATATTTCCTATAATAATACCTATTTTACTTTGGCCACAGAAACAAACACTCTCCCAGTCTCTCTCTCTCTCTCTCTCTCAAGAATATGCCTGTCTATTCATATATTGTGCAGGTTTTTATTTTTTGACAAAACATCACATTGCTTGAGTATGTCCATTCAGATTTAGATCCCTGTTACTTCTGGCTTTTGCTAAATCTAAACCCAGTGTTGAAAACGAGAGTTCATAACATTGGCAAGATTAAGGTTCAAATCACAAATTGTAGAGTAAGTGGCCATGGTTAAATATAAATGGCAAAACTGCCCAAAAAACAAAAATTGACAAAGTTTGTAATAAACAAGAAAAGAACAGAAAAAAAATAATATAAAGCAAGCAAACCATATATGATAAGCAAAGCAAAAGTAATAAGACAAAAATTTCACAAACTAAGAATTGGTGTTGACACACAAGAGCAAATTTGGATAAACAAACATAATGTTCTGACTTCAAGACAAGACAGACTAGCACTAAGTCAGATGAGACCAAGAAATGGTCTAACATATTGAATAGGAAGAAATCCCAGCATGAATTTAAGCACGCAATTAGATTAGCATCCTAGTCCCACCCATTTAATTTTGAAATAGTTAAATGCAGCCACCATTTCTACTCTAGCAGTTTCTTTTCTCACACTTCCCACCTGTGGAACTCCCTTCCATTTACTTGCACAAGGACACTGAGGCACTTTTGAGGTTGGAAGTGAAGCATTCTCCTGCTATTCATCTTGAGGTTCTTAACAAAATCCAAAGAAGGATCTGTAATGTAATGATCCTGACTTGGTATCTCAACATAAGTCACTTTCTCACTGATGTGACATAACTTCCCTCTGTCTTTTCTACAAATATTTTCATGGCAATTTCTCCAATGAGCTTTTCTCCCTGGTGTACCAATTGCATGAATTTAAGCATGTTGAAATATTTATTGTTGAAATAACTAAATTCAACTGCCACTTCTACTCCAACAGGCCTTTGTAGTTCTTTTATAAATTTTGTCTTTTTGTTATCTCCCCTAAACCTTATTCCACCATCCATTTGCTCATACTGACACTCACTAGGTAGGTTTCTGTTGTTTTCCTCTGTCCCTCTTGCTTTCAATCTGTTTTGTGAGTATCAGATTTTACAAGCCCTCTTTCCTCATTATGTACCCTAGAAAATTCAACTGTTTCTTCCTGATGTTAAGTGTACTTTTTGTCTCTATTTTCTTGAAACCTTTGTCATTGCTCACATGTTCAGTTCATGATATTCTCAGCATCCTTCTGTAGAATCACATTTCTGTTGCTTCAAGTCTCTTCTTCTTCTATTAGTAGATCTTTCAGCATTCACAACCATGTAGGAGGATTGATATTATATAACAGGTTAGGTGATTACTGATGCTAATTGTATATCAGGTGCATTCATTAAAATGTGAATAGTTATCCATTATGGAATTTTTCTTTTGTTATTTTGGATGTTATAGTCAAGCATGCATTAAAGTGTGAAAAGTGTTTCTTTTTTATAGGCATTTTAGAACATTATTACAGTATTTGTAACTGATTCTATTCGGTACTGACTTCAATTTTTTAATGGAGATTGCTTCGAGGATCTGTAGTTTTAATTTGCTATTTTCTTGGTGTAGGATATTTGTGTTATCAATCAGTATTTTTTATACTGTGAACGTGGACAGAAATGCTGGCACAAATATTTTGCAATGGACAAATGGTCAGACATGTGTAGAGTACAGCATCTTTATAATGTAGTTGTCATATGTCCAACATATGTATTTTTCTTGTCGGAGATACATTCTCCCAAGGGACATTTGAATTGATATATAATGTTGGTTACAACTCTGAGCAAACAATTACAAAGCCCCCACCCACAATATTTACATATACAAAAATACTTGCAAAAATGAGAAACAACAAGATTCAGAACCAACAAGTATTACCCATCATCTGGTTGCTAAGTGCAGGTGGATAAACGAGAAACAGTAATATTGAATAAAATTGTGAGTTTGGAGTCAAATGTAGATCAAATATAGATCAGAATCTGACAAAAGGATAAGATAAAGAATAAGTAAAGTGTATACAGTCTTTCTTTTTTTTTATAAATGTATGTGATGAGTGTCTAGATAATTTAGTTCAAATGTACAAGAAATGTCTGGGGTTTTCTTACCTTGAATTTTTGTTGAGTGCTAAAAAATAAATGTTGCTATTATGGCCTAAAAAGGAACCAAAATTTTTGTTGGCACACATGTTAATGACCTGTCAGTGGGAACTGTTTGTCTGATAATGAGAATGTCACATATTTGTGTGTGTAGAGGGAAAAAAAGTGATGTTGATTCTCATTGGTTTAGAATAAGTGAATTAATGATAATTATATTTGTTATAATTATTTTTTGACACTATAATTAATTTTATTTATTGTTTTATGGTCATGACACTGTCATTATAATTAATTTTTTATTTATGTATTTCTTTATAGACATGACAATAAATATATATCTTTGGTATATAGGATGTAAACAAATCTAGATATCAAATTTTGCAGTAAAAAAAGTCTTTCTTAAAATTAAATGAAGGCATTAATATTGCAGCCTCTTTATCAGATTATTTTTTTAATAATGCATTTTATTTCTTTTTAACAGGAATCCTCAACATTTCATTGGAGTTGTATTTTGAAGCTTGTTTGAGTAGCATGACATCATTTATAAATCAACATTCACCCAAACATCTACAAGTGATCAGTTTTGTTGATGATCAAGAATCCAATTGTGTTATGATCATGAATTTATTAATGGCCTACCAGATTCCTTTTAAAGATAATATAACAAAAAAGAAAACAAATACAGCACTGACAATGTAAGTTAATTCAGGAGTATTTTAAACATTTTTGTTTATAATTCTTTGTAGTCAAATAATTTATCTCTTATGGCTTTTATACTTCTATATAATGGTTACATTGTGCCAATTTTTTTTGAGTGACAATCTTTGATTTAATATTTTTCCAAAATCCTGAGTGTGCAAGTGGCATAATGGTTATCACTGTGGAAAATGGAAGACTTGTATTCACTTTACACTACTTGGAAAGGTACTCTTTTCCCTCCAGCTATGAATTAGCAAGGTGCATTACTTTCTCTATCCTTGGTTGGCAACCAGTCTAATAGAAGGACAATTATGAATTCAGAACTGTGCAGAAGACAATATGAAACCACTCCACTACTCTTATCAAGAACAGACATGGCAATTAAGAATTACACAGAAATAAAGAAAATGAAACTGTGAAGAGCCATGATCCTGAAAGGACAAAGTACTTCTTTAATTATTAGTTAAGTACAAAGTTTAAAGTTGTAAAACTATACCAAGAGACATTGTAGTTTGATATGAGTTTCTTCTTGCTGCCTAAGTGTTATTTTTTATTTCAATTTTTTTCTCTTGTTACATTCCTGATCATGATAACCAACATGCTGGCTTTTCCAGTTACTTATGTAGCACTACACACTGTATGTTTTCCTCTGGTAGCCTCAGGGTCTAGAATCTTTGGCCACAGAAACAAACGTATCACTATTGTCAGGAATGCTGGTGGCTATCCTGTTCACTGGTCTGGCAATGTCGGAGACCTAAGTTTGAAATGTCAAGCTCAAGCCATCCATGTATCGCACAAAACTATAACTAAAGGGGATGATCAAAGTCTTGGAATAACAAAAAAGACTAGAATACTATAACAAGCTTTTGGTTACATAAGTGTTTCAAACTAGCATCTTCCTTTTCACAATTCTAATGCTTGACAGCAGTAAACAGTAGTCCAAACCTCAAATCCCTCATTCAGTCATTCACAAGTATGATGATGATGGAACAACAACAGTTGTGTATTTTTGAATGATCTCTCATATTTCAAATGTTGGTGGGATAATCTGAGGGTCTGTTCTTACAGCTGTTGTTATGATTTGCTCCTCCTAGATCTATGTTGCATCTCCCATATCTCTCTTCTCTGCTACATCCTGGTTATGACTACATATAAACTACATCTGGCAGCAAGGCCTCTGATTGGGGGGTTTTGAGGAGTGTGGAACCACCTCTTAATTGCTGTTGTTCCCAGCTCCACCCTGACCATTGGTGGTAGCACCTGTTAAGGTCCCAGCTATGTACAAATAGTGAATGCCCAAGTTGAGGTCAAAGCATTATGACAGTATAGAAATACAATTTTGTAGTAAGGGTTCCAGCAATGGGTTTTAATAGTAAAAAGAAAAGCTACAAAGCTTCCAAGAAAATTAAATTTTGGCATTAAATAACTCATAATGAGTTGATACACCATTAAACAAACTCACTAAATTGCATTACGCACATGTATATAAGAAATTCAGACTGCTGGCTTGTCAAAAAGATGTATTGATACAATTTAACCAATAATTTACATTCTTTAAGTGTCCTTTGTCCCTGAAAGTATATGGTCAGCTAACCACTTAACTGAATTCTAATAACCTACTTCCAAAAATCTATTCCTTTTATGAAACTACAAGTGAATATGTTCTTAAATAAACAAACCACATGATCTATTGATTGGCTTTCCCTGAAATGATTTTGCATAAGATACCACACAAATCTAATGGATAAGTCTTCATGTAAACAACTCAATGGTTTTACATGTAATTTAAAGCCAAAGAAGTAATTTATTACTTGTTATCATTGACTAGGTAAGTGTAGCAGTTGGATACACAGCTGTACCTAGTTGTACCAAATTCATAAGTTCAGTGTACTATTAGACCAACAATTAGTTTTCATTGTTTTACATTTGAATTTTATCATGTCTTCTTTCTTCTCACCTCACTGACAGGTTATTGCCATTTTGATTTGTTGTTGTATTTATAACAAGTAAAAATTGAAAACTTGGGGTATGAGGTCTTATCCAAAGTGTCGGATTGGTGAAGCAACAATTCTTGTCTTCTTTTCCTTTTGCCTGACTGATGATACTTGTTTCATTTGTTTTCTCATGCTACCATATGTGTGTTTATAACATTACTATTTTATTGTTTCATTAAATATGTGGTGGATATTTTACAAAAAGATATTGTCTTTATGCCTAAATTGAAAATTATGTGTTATTATAAATTCCAGGAGAATAATGCTTTTCAACACATTGAATTTTAATAGAATATTTGACATCAGTTCAGTGTAAATAATATCAGAATTTATGTACCTCCTTAGACTTTTGTGGATAACAAAATTAGCATTTTATGATGTTTTTGTTGCTAATTTTGTATAAATGATTTATTTTGATTGTGAAGTTATATGAGGTGTGACAAAATGCAGGCAATACTCAAACAATAAAACTTTTATTTGTTAAATTAACAGCCTCACTTTCAAAATAAAACCCCTATAATCAAGATACTTTTGCATTCTTCTCTTCCATGCTTTCAGACTTTCTTCAAAATCCTCTTTCTTGATGTCATTGACAACACATCTTAATATTCTGCTATTGTCCTTTCTCATTAATGTCTTCTCATTCTCTTTCACTCTCAGTAACCCCTTGCATTATTGCCTTCCTTGGGGTGAAATGATTAAAAATATTTTGTTTGAACAATTTTCAGCTTGTAGAAGAGCTAAAAGTCACATGTGCTAGGTTTATCAAGTATGGACGATATTCCAGAGTTCTGGATATGCTCTTCTTTTCACATGAAGAGTTTGATATTGATCCTTGACCAAGATTCAGAACCTTAACCTACAAGTTGAAAACCAGCCTAGGAAAATAATAATAATAATAATGATAGATTAACTGAATATAAATGGTATTCAGATATTACTCAACTTTATAATGACATTCATTAGATTAAGGTTGCTAAACCTTTGTCACACCTCATATTTTGAAACTGTTTTTGAAATTTTTAGATGAATTATTTTATTATTTTTTTTCATCTATTTACTACAATAGTATCAGTTTTGAGCCATGTACACTATAGTTCAATTAGCTTGGGATGAACTTTACAGAAAAGTGAAAAGAAAAATGAAAAAGAACTCTTAGAGTCATTGAAAAAAAAATGAAATCATTTATCAAACTTATACTTTGAAAAACTTTTGCAATGAATGCAAAATATTGTGCTGTAGTAATCAAGGCTAAAGAAGGATATTTTGATGAGAGCAAAATTTAATCATAAAATGCTCTTTTTTAAAATATATAATGCATAAATTTATCACAAAATAATAAAAATAATTATATTATTAAAAAGTTTTAAATATTATATTGGTTCAAAAATAATGTCGTTTTCTCACATATGTTACTATGTGAGAAAACGACATTAATTTTGCACCAACCTAATATAACAGCATTTACTCACTTTTGGTTATTAGACATTAAATTATATCACTTAGCATCTTCCATAATTTATCTTGACTGGTGTATATTTATGAGTGTTCTTAAATGTTAAAATTTAAAAAATTAACAACATTTTTATTTTTGTATATAAATACTTGTAAAATAAATTCCTTACATTTGTCTTGATAAAGTCTGTTAGAAGATCAAGCACATTGACAAAAGATTTTTACTTTTGCCTTTAATCATATGGTCCTCTTACAAATATATTTTAGTTATATCTGAATTTTCACATATATAGTACAGTTCAAAAGTTTGAAGTAACCCCAAGAATTACCCTGGGATGAACTTGACTGATGAGTAAAAAAAATGAAAAAGAGCTCTTAGAGTGATTTAAAAAAGAATGAAATCAATTATCAAACTTATACTTTGAGAAACTTTTACAATCAATGCCAAAAATTTGTGCTGCAGTAATCAATCACCTTTTTAACCATGTATAATAATTTTCTCTTATTTAAAGTACAAAACAACTACTTTTTGGACCAATTTAAAAAAATTACCAGGTGTGGCTTCAAACTTTTAAACTGTATTGTAAGTAAACAGTGTGGATTTGAAATAAAAAATCTTTTCATATGTTTTTTGTCCATCCAGCTCCATAGTATGTCCATTGTGTTTCAAACCAGTAACCAACCCAAAGATATTTTATGACTGCCAACACAAATATTGCAGTGGTTGCATAAGAGACTGGGAAGAAGTTATAGATGAAAAGTGTCCTTTGTGTTTAAACATGAAACCTCAGCCACCAGGTGAAATGCTGGTTACACTATCAGAACAAAGTCTGCCTGGTTTTGAAGCATTTCCTACTTATGAGATTCACTATATAATACCTAGTGGTATTCAGCAGGTATTTATTGGTTTTTGAACAGTTGATAAAAAATAGGGTGCACTTTGAAGTAGCCTGCAAAAGCTAATAGAAATCAAATATTATTCCTTGGATAGTCGAGTCATTAACATACACTATATCAGATTTAATTATGCAAGCCAGTGATAGAATTGGTAAATATATATATATATATATATATATATATACCCTGTCTGAAGTTATTAAGCAAATTAATATAAAATTCAATAATTTAAATTTGGTTTGAAAAAAGTTGTCAAATTTTAAACAATTCAGGTGTCAGGTAGGTAGTATCATTGTTTTATTGAAGTTATTTGATGTATTCTAAAAAACACTGCCGTCTAAAGTTATAAGGCAAAACCAAATAATCACAATTTACTTCAATAAAAGGTAATAATATCATCAAAAATTAATCAACACCTATAATATAACAAATACATATGATAAGTCTTTGTATCCTTTACATTTTAATATAGTAACCCTTCTCTCAATAACAGCCAGTAATCTATCATCCATTTATTTTGTTAATATTTTTACTTCAGCATTATTTGATATTTTTTATTTGATCTCTGCAAAGTTCCTTTGATATCTCCAATGTGGACATTCCCTCACGCAATAACTTTATTTTCTGTTTTTCAGCAGCTGTTAGATCCTTTCCTTTATCCATGTTTCACCATATATTATGGACAAAAAGAAAAAATAGTTTTTATTAGATTTAAGAGGTCTTAAGCTAATCTTAGTTTAATTTACATATTAATTTCAATCAGTCCATTTTTGTAAATTCCAAATACCTCAAAAACTAACCATTAAAAATGTCAGAAAATTTAGTTAAATAATTTTACTAAGAGTGGAAATAGATGGGTTTAAATTTAACAAATATTGGTTCAGAACTTTTTAAGTATTGAGTTTTATTTGATTTGCATAATTTCAGACAAGCTGTATATATTTGGTAACGCTGGCAATTAGCAGAATTTTGATGGAACCTTGTCTTGCATGATAAATATGCTCTTTAGATCAAACCTTGTGACCTGTACAACTGAAAAAATATCTTTTTTTAAGAAATTACAATTTTCTATATTTATCTTAAAGCATCAACTTTGAAAAGACTTAATATCTACAGTACTGGCCCCAAACATTATTCTGCCACATCTTTGTTGTCATCTAAGTTTTGTTATTCACTTATGTACAAATACTCATAGGAAAGGTATGAATCCATCTCCTCTTCCCAGCTATGGGTTAAATAGTATGATCTGTATCTGAAAAAATCATTGTTTCCCCCACCACCACCACCAAAAATTGTTAATGTAATATTCACTTGCAAAAGAAAAAAGACTTATTCTTACAACCCAAAATATGTTTCAGTTTTTAATGCCCACAAAGGATTGCTGATCAGTCTGACAATGTCTAAATGGCAGCCAATGTCTTCCAGGAAAGTGACATGTTGTGCCTTCTCAGGCTAATGTTCTCAGCTGACATGAAGTGGAAAGACTATATTGAATCCATTGCTAGATCAGCTGCTAAGGTAGATTCACTGTGTTTTGCAAGATAATTTTTCTCTCCAGAATCTGTCTTGTATATCTATAAGTCTACCATTTGCCCATGCTTAGAATATTGTTCCTACATATGGTCTGGTGCCCACTGGGGCACCTCGACAGAGTGTAATGGTTAGAAAGCTTGTCTTGTTAGATCAATTACAACTAAATAGTGAGTTCAATTCTCACTGGGTGCCCCAACACTTTTGGCTTTGTGCCACATATAAGCCGGGCTTAGAAAATCACTATGGTCTAGTGTCCCTACTATTTACCTTGAGCTCCTTGATTAAAAACAAAGAAGAATCAGTAATATTAATGGCAGCTTGGCTTCAGTCACTTTCCCACTGCTGTAAGGTTGCCTCTCTGTGTTTTTCTATGTAATTGTTCATGGTAATTGTTCAGATGAGCTCTTCACTATAGTACCTAAACTTTTTGAATTTAAGCGCAGTGCTGGACTGGTGTCGAGATCTCAACAATTTACAGTAACTGGCTAAATAAAGCTATAAGTTCTATGCCAACACTTTCTTTTCTCTCTCTTGTAGAACTCCCTTCTGGCTCCATGTTCTTAATTTTCTTGCTATATATTATCTTGGGTGTTCTTTCTGATTTTATAGGATAAATAAAAATGAAAAAATAAAAGGATTTATTTGAAAAAAAAATGAATTAAAATGATAATATTAGAAAATGAATTTCTAAATTTCAAAAATTCAAATATGCAAAAATAATTTTATTTTCACTAATCAAATAAAACTGCATATAACTCATGCAAATATTATGACTATGTTATGGTCCGGTTCCTTGTACCACAGTGATAGTCCAAGGTAGAATCAATAAAGAAGAACTCGAACACGGATATGGAATAACACAGATATATTACAAACAGGAATATATACAGAGAAGTAGAAAGTGTTAGTACGAACAATCAGGTTTAGTAGTAATTGTCTGAATGCGACTCTGTTTCGGACTGCCTCTGACTTGACTGACTGACTGACAGACTCCTGATGGACCTCACTTCAGACTGAACTCTCTGCTTCCTCTTGACGCGCAGTATTTATTACGTATGGAATAGTCCATTATGTTATTGTGGGTAAGGTCCCATAACAGACTAAAACCAGAAACTCTTTGTAGTTACTTGACAAAGGTATTCAGAAAGCTACTTGAATAACTGTGAATATCTGACTTGCCATTCACTAAATATTAAGGAAAAAATATTTTGTGAGCTGTTCAAACATCTCACTGTATTAATAACTAGTTAATACATTTTTAATTCATTTTTATGAGATCTATAGATTTATAAAGGAACATATATCAAATGCCAATAAAAAAATTAAAAATTTGACAAACTTGGGCCTTCTTGTCCATAAAAATATGGTGTAATTACTATTTTTTTCTTGACACCACTATTATTTTAACTACCTTCACTCCTTGGCAATGTTTATTGTTTTAAAAAATGATGATTAGAAATTTAATGAAACATAATCATATGATGAAATTTATATATTTTCTTTTGTTCTTGAGAATTTACAACACTGTCTATTAGATTGTTTATTTACAAGAATAATTTGATATTTACATTCTAAAAATTGTGTTAGAACTAATGCAATATTTATCAGTTACCAATTCATAAAGAACGTAATATGAAAACAATTTTTATTCATAAATTTATAAATATTTACTAAATTATTAAAATATGTGAACCAACTATAAGGACATCTTTATTATTTACCATTTTATAAAGTTTGAATCAATTGGCAATGTTTTGCTAATCATTCCAATAAATAATATAATAGTCTGAATAAACAATCTAATAAATAATGTTTATTTTTGTTACCAATTCTCAAGAGCAAAGAAAATGTATAAATTCACTTTAGGTTTTATTACCATTATTAGAATTGTAATAATAATCTAATTCTAATAATCCTTTTGACATTTCATTTTTTTGCTGCCACAAGATCCAAGTTTACCAAAAATTTAAATCTTTGAGAATATTTCAGAAGGTGATACTGATTCTATTATATATTTTAAAATTTATTTCTTATTGTTAATATGGAATCTAATTTGTTTCTAAGTTTTATTCAACCTAAAAAATAATAGGAAACAGTATTTTTCTTAAGCCTTATTTTAATGTGATGTCTTTCAAATAATCAGCAATTTACATTCTAAAAATTGTTTTACTTTTTAATTAATTTGCAGATTATCCACCCTAATCCTGGAAAAATGTATATAGGCACAGTGAGAACTGCTTACCTGCCTGCAAGTGAAGAAGGTGAATCCATTCTCAAGATGCTTCAGAAAGCTTTCAAAGAACATCTTATATTTACTGTTGGGAATTCTTTATCAACAAAAATGTCTGATGTTGTAATCTGGAATGGAATTCTTCATAAATCAAGACAAACTGGAGGACCATTACAGTAAATTGTTTTTCATATTTCATCTTACTTTTATATATTCATGTATATGCTAGTAGACTAACAATACATTACTGGGTTTGTTGATTTTACAATCTGTCAAACCTTGTTGGGTTATTTAATGTTGAATATTGTATTAGGCCCACAGTGAAAGTCATATTCACTGTTCAGTAGTAATGGTTAATCAATCTAGCCTACCACGGTGCAATGCTTAGGAGAAAGTGAGTCTTAATTATTTTATACAAATGTTATTTAGTAGTACTACTGAGATGCTCTCATTTATATCCTAGCAAGATAACACTACATTGCTTATATTTACACTATTTACATTGTTTGGACTATTGTCTTCATCTTTATTATCATATTCACAATGTTTCAGCTGTTATATACTCTATGTGATATACATTGGAATTTTGAACTTTATTTCTTCCACTGGGGTAGATTGTTCTACTTCCACATGCCATGCCTTTTCTGGATATCTCAGTTTCAGTTATTTCTCTTTAGTAACTCAACTCTCCAAATTTTTGTCCACCTATGTTCTGGCCAAGTACTGAACTCACAATACTTTGGGTTAAGTTACTGGATTATTTCAACCAATGCTTGGAGAGTTGAGTTACTAAAGGGAAATAACTGACATCTCCAGAAAAGCATGGCACGTGGAAGTAGAACGAATCAACCCTGGCACTTGAAATAAAGGCCTCGGTTTGAAATTCTAACATTTATCACCTGAAGAAGCATACAATGGCTGAAACATTGTGAATATGACAATACTGAAGTGCAATGGACACCTCTCTCGCCAGACCTGAACCTCCCAGATTTCTTCCACTGTGGGGAGTAGGGTGCTGGATTGGGGGATCCATCTACCAGAGCAACCCTCACACCATTGCAGCATTGAAGGCAGCCAATACAGAGAAGATTCAAGTGATCACCCAGGAGAAATGTGCATGTGTTATCAACAACTTTGCATTCAACCATGCCTTCAATTGGGTGGCGGACAACTGGAACATGTCATTCTATGGCTCCTCCTGACATTTTTGGTTCGTGTTTGAGACTAAATGGTTGCAAATCCTAAAATGTTATCCTTTTACCTTTTTGTTGTAACCTAGGGAAGGTTACTGAATAGAATAATCACGCAAAGATTGGTAATGAACAATACTTAGGACACACATATAAGATTCGCCAGCAGCACATAGAAGAATTAGTCAACTGATAGAAGTGAGTCAAGTGAATTCCACAATGACTCTCCAATTGCAGGATACCTACCAACTGCTCCACATGGTCAGATGTGGCACAAGGCCGAATTTAATGTGGGGTATCCAAGCCTGTAGGCTTGGCCCAAAATTCCACGTATAAAACGGGGTCAAGTACCTGTTTCCCCGAGACGAGACTCTGCCCTTCAACATAGCCTTGTCTGGGGATCCTCTCTGCCTGGAGGCAGAGAGTTTGACCAGCACATCTGGAGAAGAATCTCCAACTGCAGTTGATTTACTTGACAAAAGGTCAGTTTTTAATGTTGGGGACCCAAATGTCTTCACTTGGGTTGCCAATCTTAGCTGGTCTAAGCTGGTCCAAGCTGATCAATTGCCTGAGACGAGACTCTGGCCAGAAGCAGAGAGGCACAGCTGGAGACGAATTTCCAACTGCAGACTAATATACAAGTATTTACTACTGTATTTATGTGAATGGGGACACACCCATTATCATCCATAGGTATGCTACAACACCCTTCAATAAATGTAATTTCCATTACTCTATCATTTGTGAGCCATGATTTGTGCCCAATCATTTTGTTTGAAAAATTATGAAATACCCTGTACATACTCTTCCACATATTTACCTGGTACTACATTTGTCAAATTTCTTTAACCCTCCCAAATTCTGATGATCTTTGAAATACTGACTTTGAGAGGTTAGGCTGCGAATTTTTCAATACAATCTTGTATATATGTAAAATATTACTATGAATATTGCTGCAATATTATTTGCATTGGATGATTCATATCAAGCAGTGATTCCATCAAAAATATTACACATATATAATTTTCACAAGCGTTTCAGATTATCATGAAAGTAATTAGAATCTGATACTTTAAAAAAAAAAAAAAGCTATTCTAATTCTGTATATACTCTCTTGTTTGTGTTTTCAAGTGGAGTATGATGGGAATCTTTGAAAGCACCTAATATTTGCTCTTGTTGGTGGACAATGAATACTGTTCAAACACCTTGTGTATAATATATTCTGAAACAACTTTCAAAGTTACCTCCCTTGTTAAGTTACATTTCTGGAATTGCTTACCCTTTTACCCTTTTTTTTTTTTATTTAAAAAAAAAAAAAAAGCAATTCTGCACCCGTAATTTTTATAAGGTCTCCTCAGCATGAATCATCATATCAACAATAAGTATAAATAATTATTTACACTCTGTTATTTAGTGGAATTTTGGTGAGACAAGTAACCAACAAATGCTAATAAAAATCTATACATACCAAAAAATAATTAAGCACTTAACATCATCAGTGTTTCTCAACCGACAGCTTTATTAGTTTCATTGCAATTTTCTACTTATTTATGTGAATTAGTTTTTTCAGCTCTAAATAACATAAAAAATAAGAAGAGAGAAAGACTATGCTCAATTGAAGAATAAATGAGTCAGCTTATTGCACATTTGACCAAATATTGAAGAAATTGCAAAAAAAAAAAAAAAACACCAGGCACAAGTTTCACACTAAATAAGCTGTCCAAATAGTTGAATAGAATCATTGAAATAAAGTAAGTTCATATTTGTGTGTGTATTGTTTTTAACTCTATGGTTTTATTTCATGACATTTAAATGTGTACCCTTTAAAAAGTTTGCTATGTGTGCCATGATATTTTTAGTTGCTCCTAGGTGTGCTGTTACTTAAAAAGGTTGAGAAACACTGACTTACATTGATAAATTAGCAAGCTGTTTAAGTCACTGTATCAAAATGAATATTTTCACTTAGAATCCTCCTTTGAATAAACATTATTTAAACATTTTCAGAAACATTAATAGCTTGCAGTAGACATATGCATGTTTGTATGTGTTCACAATAACTGAAATCTTTTTCATTGTACAATTCTTAGAGGACCTTTTTTTTTTTGCCTTACATGACTGATGCTAACCTACAGGAAAGTAACTCATTGTGCCTTCTTGTTTTCCACTGACATGAAGTGGAATGACTGATTTGAATTGATTGCCTTGTCTGCTGCTAGGAAAGATGGTGTAGTGGTGCTGTAAGGATTGTTGGCTAGGGTCACCGTGAATATAATCAAGAAGGAAAGCTGTGTTCTTGTAAAACAACACCTTACATGAATCATGTACAACATACACGAGAGAAAAATAATCAAGCTCAGTGAACATTAATAAAATATTGTATTAACAATGATATACAAAAATCAACAATAGTATAAAGAAAGTTGCTTCCCTTTTTCCGTAATAAAAAGGGTAAGTTTAGCTAATTAATGTTGAGTACAATGTTGAATGTTATTTAACTACAAGTTCAATTGAAGTCTTAGCTAAATAAAGAATAATTCCACAGTGTGTTACCAGTGTAGAAAGATGTAATGTTCATGAGTGATATCAATAGGAATTAGTATGATTACTCAAATGAGTAATAATTAAGAATTAAAATATCACAAGAATATGTGCCGTACTGTATTCTCCAAGAATTGAACTGCTACTGGCTGTTGGCTAACAGCGAGAGGGTTTATATATCTACTCATGGGCTCCAGTGAGCTTGGCGCCAAAAATATAGAAAGATACTAAAATACGCGATTGGTCAGGAAATGGACCAATACATGATTTTAGAGAAAAATTCAAATTACGTGCAATGGCAAAATTGTCATATAATAAGTATCATATATTTATGAACCAATGAAATTAAAGAAAGCGGAGGTGTGGCACATGTAAATGATCACCACAATGGCTTCTTGCTTTCATGTCATCTATGATCTTTAAAAATTTAAATACAATGTCAATTATCATCTTCTGTCTCCTTGTGCCCTGTTCTTTTAATATCCTTTCATCTCAATAATGTTTTTTAACATATTCTTTCACTCTCTCAGTAACTCTTTTCATCTTAATGGATTTATTGCCTTATTTGGGATGAATATTTTCCATAGGTCAAAGGTAGAAGAGCAGACATGAATTCCAATATAGTTAAAAGCTTTCTTTTATATTAAACAGTGATACTAGCAAAGGTTAGCAATGATTGTAAAACTATTGTTCTGGTTAATGTAATATTTCTTTAGTTGTACACTTAAATAATAAAATTTATTTTATCTGCCACATAACTCCTAATTTAATATCAGATAGTTTTGTTTATTATTTGTGTTGCATAAATGCCTAATATTAAGGATTTAAAAATAACTTAAATATGTGTTTGCATTTTATTTTATATACATCACTAATGTTTTTTTTTTTTTTTTTTTTTTTCAGATACGGTTACCCTGATCCTCTTTATCTGAATCATGTTTTTGCTCAATTGCTAGAAATTGGAATCACTCCTGAAAGTGTTCAATTTGAAACCGTACAAACTCAAATCAAAATGACAGCATTCTCTTAAGAAAATTGCAGAAAATTCAAAAATCATTTTTCATACTTTTATATGACTTTATAATAATAATACAACTGAAAAAATATGTAAAAATTATTAGAGTTTTAGATGTTTTTTTAGACTAGCAGAACTTCTGCTAAAAAGTGCTCAACATATAAGTAGAGCTATAATATTCAATAAATTAAGAAATGTTCAAGTGATTTAACTAGTTAGCCATCTCGAGGGTTTCATGTCAAAATGCTCCACAGTTTGTTAAATCTTGTGAACTTGAGTTATGAAACATCTGGCCCTGATGAGTTTCAATAGATTTATCGAACGTCTAGACCTGATGAGCATTTTGATACAAAACATTTGGCTAACTAGATAAGTCACTTGGACTTTTCTTACTTTATTGAATGTAACTTTTATATAAAAGCAATATAAAAATATAGATATTTTACAGCGTATAAAAGATGAAAGAAAATATCTGATGAAAACAGTAACAAATTTTCATATGGAATTTAAATTCTCTCAGAAATACAAGGATAATTTGTTTATATTCTTAAAATTTATCACTGGGAATGATTCTTTTGTACTTTATGAAAAACAAAAATACTGATATTTTGGCTTAATGAAAAGGAACTTTAAAAATGGCATTTTCTCATGTAGCTTATTCAACATTTATGTCTCATCCTTGGACTTTGAGAGACTGCCATCATGATACAGATTGTAATATATTATTTCATTTGGAATTTCTTCAATTTGGTCAAATGTCATGATAGTATATTTCCTACCTAAGGTAGGAAATATACTATCATGACATTTGACATTTCATGAATTTATGAAAAAAATAATCTTTCCTAAGTTTAAATAATATTCACTGTAAAAGTAAAACAAAATTTGGAGAAAAAGGTTTGCACAAAAATGGGTCAGAATAAATAATCCTGAGATATAAAATTTGTAAATATTAGGTTGGTGCAAAAATAATGTCGTTTTTTGACGTTCAACTTTGTGAGAAAACGACATTATTTTTGCACCAACCTAATAAAAAGAAAATAATAAATAAAAAATTATTTTAAAATATATCTACAAGAAGTTTTTATTTGAATATTATTTACGCTTTACTTAAGCTTCTCAGTTTTCAGCAAAAATAAAATATATATATATATATTATATATATATATATATATATATATATTGGTAATTTTTATATCTTGATAAACTCATAAATATTTGATTTATTTCTCACATTTTATCAAAATTGAATATCTCCTATTAACAAATATTTAACTTTCAGAAAAGAATAGTAATATATCGCTTATAATACAAAAGTAACTTTCTTACAAACCATGTAATACACATTTATTTTCACATGATAAAAAACAATCTAACTTTACTATGAAAGCAGTTTTTTGATGAATAAAACCATAGCAATATGGAAGATGAAAAACTATTAAAAAATTATATACAATTGAAAAAAAACTTTGGAAAAGGGTATATCATTTAATATTTTTCATATTTGAATACATTTTTTATTGTTTCTTTTTCTTTAATAAGTTTACTTTTTTTAATATATTTTATGATTAAAATATATCATGGTGAAAAAATTTTTGTTTTGTTTTTAATATTGTTTTAAAATCAAATGTGGAAACATTTGAAAATAATGTTCTGCCTGATTAAAACTTGACATAATGAAATATCTACAAGATGAAACATTACTACTGATTATCAGTTTTGCTAACAGATACTTTCAAAAGATGTTTTTGTCAGAAAAGAAGTGGAACAGTTTATTAATTTAAATCTATCAATGGTTTAGTGAATATTTCTACAGAAAACATTTTTTCAAAGATCAGATTGAAAATTACTACAAAGTAGAGATGTGTTAGGAATTAACAAAAGGGCAGATGCTTATTATGAACAATTTAATTTGTGATAAAAGAACCAATGTTACCAAAAGTGTGTCCATGTTTTTTAGGATACGTTTAGCTAAAAATTAAAGTCAACTTACGGATTATTTATCAAGCATTTTGAGAAAATGTTGTTCATGAGTTTTGAAGCTGATATTAGTATATTAAATAATACCTATGTATATGTACATTATATATGTTCCAAAGGTTATACTAGATGGATGTGATAGTGAGGACAAGCTTCCACTATCTTTAAAATGCTCTCATGGTATGCATCTCAAATAGACTGTTACAACTAAGTCCAGATCCAAGCTGGAGACACTCACTACATGGCATTTTCTAATACATTTTCATCTACAGGCACCAACAAGGGGTTTATTTGCATTAATACTTTTAGTTTGAAAGCAATGTTAAGTCTTCAGTTGAAGCTATAAAATGAACCTATAAAAAATTTTTATTGCCTAATTTGGCTGTTATAAAGTTAGCGTTTGAAGTCAGATTTTGTAATTGACCTGGCAGTCAACATGTTAATCGTTCACCGAGTTTGGTCTATCAAATATTTTTTTTTAACTTTGTCAAATTCTCTCAAATGTATTTGTGCTAAAGTTAAATGATTCATCAAAGGAAGTGACATAGTGATAATACCAATTCAGTAATTTAACTCATAAAATTGTTAAAAAAAATATTAACGTTTTCAAAACGAATAGCAAATATTTTTTCTTGATGTTAAACCATATTCTTAAGTCATATCTAAAACTAACCATAATTTCTTACATTAGATATGCATTAAAACTCTTTTACTGTCAGGCATAATTGAAATTGACATATCCTATTTTCTAAAGACTTACAATGAATAAACACTTGTAAGTGCCTAATACAAAGGTGGGATTTTAATAATTGGGAGAGGGTCAAAATGTTTCTCAATGTAAAATAAACAGAAGTGTCTTTATAAAAGTTGTAGGGGTGGGCCAGATTGTCCTTTGGGCTAGTATAGGCTGCAGTCTAGGGCTCCTCAAGCTTTTATGAAGCGATGATTTTAATTTTCTAAATGTTATTACTTGTAAATAGTTTGATAAACTGAAATGATTTTGATATGACAAATTTCTTTATTTTGATTGTTATAATACTGGTTATAAAAATACTATTTTTTTTTTTACTACAGTTGTGTTCAAATAGGTATTAATTTGATTTGTAATAAATAATAAAATAGTGATATTTCTTAAAGAGTGTTTTTATCAACAAACAAAAGTTAGCTACTTTAAATTATTTAAAGAATTTGCAATAAGTTTACTCCAAGCTATGCCACTGAAATATATCATAAGTAAAAAATATTCAAGACAGGTGTGGGAAAGTTAGAGGGTTGTTCTGTTTGAAAGGGTGAGGGGGGCCCCCCATAATTTCATTAGTCAAGGTGCCCAAAAAGGTTATGATCCAATGGAATATGCATACCCTCACTGGAATATGATTGGCTGGTGTCCGTCATAAATATAGATGGACGTGTAGGTACAACAGAGTCTAAGTCTATGACGACACCCATTGGACTACGCCATTGGTTATTCTATTGGTCTACACTAATTACCTACGACTATGATGAGTACCAGTCGATTTCTGCTACAGTGTACTACTTGGTTATAGTAGCCAAAACCACTTAGCTACTTCGATCAAATATATCCCTTTCCAGGACATATTGGTAAGTTTGAATCATTTAAAGAGTCAAGTTCCAGTTGGGTTTGTTATATTCATTTACAAGCAAATATCCTTAGGAAAGGCATGAATCCACCTCTTCTTCCCTCAGCTATGGATTAATTAATAAGAATTGTATCACTCTTATCTAAAAAAAAAAAAAAATAAAATAAAATCTAATGAATACAATCTAAAAATGTTTTCCAGCTTTAAATAGGGCAAAGGGCTAATAATCCATAAAAAAACAAACAAACCAAATCTAAAATGAAATTTTTTTTGTTTTGGTTACGTATTTTGTGCATCAATCTGAAGTTAGTATTTTCAGTGAATTAATCTGAAATATTTAACAGGAGGTAGGTGAGAAATTTTTAACCCTACGAAACTTATTAAGACCCTGCTTACTTACATTATTTACATGCGGACTACTGTCCTCATGTTTGTTGTTATCACAATGTTTCGGTTGTTTTGCTCTCTTGTCGTCTTCAGGTATATGTCGATCCAGGTAACCTACAGGGCATATCAAACTGAGCCCTTTAATCTATGAAATGTGATATAAACAACAAAGATGAGAACAATAGTCTGAATGTAAATAGTGTAAAGAATGATTATTCCTCATTCTATAAATTAAAACCACCTTGTTTATTAATTTTACACCATTTGACTCTTTAAATGATTTTCTAACCTCTACCCAGGGCTGGATCATAACCTTTTCAGGCACCTTGGCTAATGAAATTATGCGACCCCCCCTCACCCTTCAGACATAACAACTCTATCCACGCACCTGTCTTGAATATTTTTTTTACTTATGATATATTTTAGTGGCATAGCTTGGAGTAAACTTATTGCAAGTTCTTTAAATAAGTTAGAATAGCTAACTTTTGTTTGTCATTAAAAACACTTTAAGAAATACCACTATTTTATTATTTATTGCAAACCAAATTAATACCTATTTGAACACAACTGTAGTAAAAAAAAAAAAAAAAAAAAAATAGAATTTTTATAACCAGCATTATAACAATCAAAATAAAGAAGTTTTTCATACTGATATTTCACTTTATGAAACTATTTAGAATAACATTTAGAAAATTAAAATCACTGCTTTATAAAAGCTTGAGGGGCCCTTGACTGCATCTTATACTAGCCTGAAGGATAATCCAGCTACACTTTCATAAAGACTCCTGTTTATTTTATATTGTGGACCACCTAACTTCATCTCAGAACACACCAGTGTATTTTTGCATGATTTGAGAAATGCTACTGTAGACTAACCATTCAATTTTATCAAATAAATAGAACCTATTATACAGCACTGGAAGTAACTAAGTTAGCCAATTTTCTATAGTTTTCGGTGAGTTGAGAGCATTGATACATTTGTGTGAATAGCTGCTGCTGCTACTTTATTAGAAGTAAAAAGATCAGCTGTTACAAATAGCATACTACTCTATTGCTCTATATAGACCAGGTTAATTTTGTTTTTTAAACAACTCATTCCAAGCAAGGCAATAAAGCTACTAAGATGCAAGGGGTTACTGAATCTGAAAGAATGTAAGAAAAAGGAAAACATTAAGGAGAACAATAAAAGAACAGAAATTAAAAAGACAAGATAATGATTGGCATTGTATTTAAATTTTTGAAGATCACAGTTGACTGGAAAGCAAGAGGTTAGAATAGAGTTCCACGCGTGAAAAGTGCAAGAGAAGAAACTTATTATAGTACTTACGATTACGTCTAGTCATTTCAACTGTAAAATGATGAGACCTAGCTGCCAATCTAGTAATGTGCTTAAATTCAGAGGTACCAAAGAGTAAAGTTTGTCAGAACAATTACCATGAAAATATTTAGAGAAAAGGCACAGAAGTTATATTATGGTGATAGGAAAGTGACTGAAACCAAGCTGCCAGGTCAGGACCAATAACACTGCAGATTTTTCTTTGCATTTTATTAAAAATCTCTAAATATATAGTAGAAGCATCAGAATAAATGTAACAGCAATAAAATTCAGTCCATAGAATTTTGATAACTTCAAAGTTAATTTGAGTTCTCAGATTTACTAGAAAAGACTAAACACACACACACACACACACTAACAAAAAAAAAAAAAAAAAAAAAAAAACATTTTAGTTTTTATCAAAAAATAATAAAAACAACCAAAACTAATTTAAAGTATTTTTTTTAATAAGTTTAATAATTATATTTCCTCTAGGTATATTTTTTATCTTCTGCTGAGAGAAAGAAAAACAAATTAAAAACTTACCATTTATTTTGTTTACATTTTTTTTTCAGCAGAAAATTTAGGAATCATCCTCAGAGAAAATGAAAGTTTGACAATGGTGTTCTTTTGCCTAAATTACAAATAGAGTTAATCAATAATTTTCTCCACCTGTGAAATGTAATGTTTATATCTTTTTGTTATGGTCCAGGTTAGGACCAAGGAAGAACAACACGAACACAAGAGTAGAAATAACGAAGATATATTACACGAAATAATAATACAAGATGTGGAAGGTGTTAGTATGACTGTCAGTCTGGTTTGGAGTGAACTACTATCAGCTCAACTCAATTCAACCCTCTCTCTTGAGAGGCGTAGTATACATAGTGTTAGGAAGAGTTCATTCTGTAGTTATAGGTAAGGACCCATGACACTTTTGTATAATCAACAGAGAATCCTTTAGTTTTCCTACACAGCAAGACATGTCTGTACAGGTTTGTATAATACCTTAAAAATGGTGGGCAACTTGAATTCTTTGAAAAGTCATGCATTCAGTTTTCCTTTATAACTGAAAATATCAATTTAATAACAAGAATAAGTCTGTGTAATAAATATTATAACCTTGAATTTATATGGTTATTCATTGGTCACAATATTATGCTGAAGTCTATAAACTCTAATATTCCATTCCATTTACTCTAAAATGATAATTTGAGAACCAAGGATTAGATTGATTGTTTCATTTTATGGCTTATCAACCCTTTGCAGGTTATTTAAAGCCAGGAAGTTTTTTTTTATCTTGTAAGAATTTTTTGAGCAATAATGATTACTAAATAACCCATAGCTGAGAGAAGAGATGGAGTCATACATTTCCCAAGGGTATTTGCATGTAAGTGAATATAACAAACCCAACGGAAATTGAAACTTGACTCTACAATTAACAATTCCAAGGCATTATCCATTATACCTCCTACTCATCCAAGCTTACATTCCCTGCTATTGCCAAGGATTAGAGGAATATTGTAGAAGTTTTTTAATGCTATTCTTATCAAACTCTGGCTGATGCATTTTAAAGCATTTTCCAGATTTGTAATCTTTAAGGAAAGCAAAAGTTCTTCTCCTTACCTCTAGAAATTAGTTGCAAATATACTGACTGAATTGGTCCATTTTTTGTAGATTAATTTTCTGTTTTTTTTGTTTTGTTTTGGGTTTTTTTGTATATGTGGGTGTGCTCTTCAATTTGTATGCTGTTTGAAAAAAAGAAAAAAAAAAAAGAAAAAGTGACTCCTCTTCCTTTATGGATTTTACACCTGAAAAAAAGCTGTATAATGAATCAACAAAAACATTGTGGTAACAGCGAACGCAACATAAAGAAGGAGTTCAACAATAAAAACGATTATTACTCCTTAGAGTACTTAAAACTTTAGAAGATATTACAAGTGTAATTTGACTTGAGCAATTTTATTTCTGACAAAATTAAAAGTGAAAATAAATTGTTTTGTAGAAGAATAGAAGAAAGAAAAAAAAATCCTTGAAGACAAAATAGGATCATTTCATTTCCTGAGATAATATTTCTGGTCCAGGAAGTGAAATCTGGAAAAGAAAAGCCAACTGTAGTTGGGAACATAGTCATTGTGAATGTCACAATCCTCTCCCTAGCTACATAGTATTTTGCCAGGGTTACATACAGTTTTGAATTCAGAATTCTACTATTAAAACCCATAGCTGGGGAGAAAAGAAATAAATTTATATCATCTCTTCTCTCCTCAGCTAGGAGTTGAATAGTAGAACAGTGGAAACAAACATTTGTTAAATTAACTATTTGAATGAAATAAATATAATGGTTGAAAATTAAATAAAAGTTTGTATCCTAAGTGAATATACTTTACTTATTGAAACTAAGAAAAATTGTCTTTTATCACCACATCATGATGGAAATGAAAAAAAATAAGTTCTCAAAAATGCATTAATAATTTAATATGCATGAATACAGTTTAATGTAATTTTTAATTGCATTAAACCGTATCCATGCATATTAAAAAAAAAAAAAAAAAAAAAAAAAATGAAAAACTAAAAATGCAAAAAACAAAATACAAAAAAAATGTCAAATAACAAAATTTATTTTTTTTTTTGTTTTTTGATACAAAGATGTGCTTAGAAAAGAAGTATAAATAAATGTTGCAACAACCTTTTTTTTTAGGGGAAAAAAAAGTTTCTTTTATGAAAAATACTTGAAATAGCAACTAAACTGAGATATACTTATTAATTACATACAAGTTAATAAAAAATTGAAGTAAAATCCTGTAAGCTGGTGTATAGCAATTTACTAAGTGTAGGTTAGATATAGCACAAAACTTGAAGTATGTAGCACCTAGTGAGGATCAAACTCACTAATCAGTCGCAACTGATCTAGCAAGACAAGCTTGCTAACAAAAGTGCCTTATAAACTGGTGTATAGAGTCTGGATTTATAGCTAGCAATAATAATAATAATGGAATGTCATCTGGGATTTGCATCTGGTACAGAAGTTTGCTTTTGAAGTGAAGTATATTGTCCTCCTGATTTTAGATGGAAGGACTTCCCCAGTCTTGAGTATTCCAACCCTGCTGCAGCACTTTTGTCATGGCACTAAGAGAAGTGGGGTTGGTGTAATATCGATGTTAGTGTGACAATGGTTACGGTGATTGGGCAATTTTTGTCCTTAGCCCATATGCAAACATTGGCACACCCCATGTAAAAACGATGTTGTGTCACATCCCGCCTTAGTGGGGAGGACCAGGTAAATATACCTGGGATTTGCATTCAGTTACAAAAAGAAACTTATCCCAAATAAATGAAAGCAGAAAAGCTGGATTTAAATTAAAAAAAAAAAAAAAAAAAACTAAAGTACTAATTTTTGTATTAATAATACAGAAATAACAAATGTTGTCATAGCATTTAAATAATACAAAAATAAAAATAAAACAAAATATATTTTTACTATCATTTAACAAATCTCATTCATTCCACAATATTTTTACAGTTGGGCCACTTTTTTTTTAAGCATTTTTTTAGTATATTGAAAAGTTGAACTTTTTTTTCCTTTAATTATGAAGTGCCATTGTTATTTAAAAAGGCTTCATACTTTTTCTTTTGAGCATCATAAAGCTTTTGTAATTTTTTCAAGGCTGATTTAGGAAGTTCTTTACCTGTAGCATCATGAGTCGGAATACCATTATCATCAAACTGAGAATACTTATCTGTTTCCGATTTAAACAGTTCCGATGGAGGAATCTTCTTCTGGGCATTACGACTCGCTTCTGCTGCTTCTTTCTCTCTCTTTTTACGTTCTTTCTCTTCTTGTTTTTTCTTCTCAATCTTTACCTTTTCTTCCATCTCTTTCATTAAGATCTCTTTGTCTACTAACTTGATGACTGATGGCTGACCCTCAAGGTCCTCAAGACGCACACCCAAGTTAGGTAAGATCATGTCACGGAGATTATCACAAGCTTTAAGGGTTTCTTTTGGCTCTTTTTTCTCACGAGCTAATTGCCGCACTGTTTCTCGGAATTCAGACAGAGCTGTTAGATAAGGCATCACTATTTCTTCCATGTTACCCACTCCAAGTCCAGCCTGTGGGAAACCAATCACTGTATCTTTTTTGATTGCTCCAAAGATATGAAGCATTTCAGTAATATATTCAGCAATGTTAACAAGAAGCATGCGATTGCTTTCCTTAGATAATCTTGTCTTGGAAATATACTGATTTGTAGATGTAACAAGATCCCGAATGCTCTCCAAAGCAGTCCTCGTATCAATCGAGTCACACAAAGCAATATGTACTTGGCTTCGTGTATCATGGTATTTTTGATTGAGAGCAACTTCACTCTCATTCCATTTGCTGAAAGATGCACAACCATGACTGGGTAAATTGCGGAGCACATCTTTGACAGTGAGGAAGAACTCGTTTATGTGTCTTTCATAGGTTAGGGCTATCTCCATAGTATTATCACTGTAATCTAATGTGTCTTTCCAAGAATGAAGCAGAAAAGCAAAGCGTAGTTGGCAGGCAGTGTGCTTTTGCAATGCATCTTTGATTGTGATGAAATTCTTCAGAGATTTGGACATTTTACATCCTTGGATGGTCAAGTGACCAGAATGGAGAAAGTAACGTACCCAGTGGTCATTACCAAAGCAAGCTTCAGCCTGAGCCAGCTCATTATCATGGTGGGGAAATTTAAGATCAACTCCACCTGTGTGAATATCCAAGGACTCACCAAGGATAGCACTAGCCATCACAGAGCATTCAATGTGCCAACCAGGTCTTCCATTTCCCCATGGAGATTCCCAGCTTGGCTCCCCAGGTTTCGATGCTTTCCATAAAGCAAAATCATTAGGACTTCTTTTCTCTGATAGTCTGTCTTCAGAAATACTCAGATCTCCTTCACCCTCTTGTAGGGCATCTTTGTCACCAAATGCCTCTGGGACTAATTTGGCATAGAAATGGTCCGCTGAATCACTAAATTTCAATGTATTAAAATAAACAGATCCTCCAGACTCATAGGCAAATTCTTTATCAATAATCTTTTGAACGAAATCAACAATTTCAGGAACATACCCACTAACTCTCGTGAGGCAGTCAGCCGGTAATACATTCAGTGCTTCCATATCTTTGTGGAATTCTTCTTCCCAGTGTTGAGGCAATTCAGAGAAAATGGCATTTTCCTGAACCTCCGATCCTTTTTGCTTATCGAGAAAATCTGCTAGAATATCTTGCGCCGCAGAAAGAAGCATGTCACTTTTTTCACAATCAGGGGTTTCCTCAGGGAGATCTCCAGTTAAGGTTAATATGGACTGGACCTTAGCAATTATTTTTTCCATCATGGCCATTTTATCGGTGTCTTTCTCGGTTTTCGTCTTCGAAACATAAACAGTCAATGCCTTATTAACATCTTCCAGTACCAACGAAAAGGAATCCTTGTTTTGTGACGTGTACTCTTTCAGAAGGTGGTTTTGCCGGGCCCTTTTTATGATTTTATCGTCGATATCGGTAATATTCATACAGTAGAAAACATCATATTTAAAGTAGTGGGCCAGTACCCGGCGCATAATATCAAACGAGATATATGATCGTGCGTGGCCCATATGTGATGCATCGTAGACAGTTGGGCCACAACTATACCATAATACCGTGTTACCTTTCTGGGGAATAAACTTTTCTTTCTCTCGGGTCAAGCTATTGTACAAATAAAGTTCCGACTCTGTTTGGTTCTCAGGTGGAGTCCACGCTGGTTGACAACGTTTATTCCGTACAACGTTAGACATAGTTCTGTAATCCGAGTAGACGAAAAAAAGTCAATGGAGATCGTCAACAGTCAACACTATATAGTCTGATGCAATACGATCAAGAGGAAGTAGGTAGCAGCCGGCTTGTGTATTACGAAAAGGAGAAATGTGTCGATGACTAGTTTCGTTTCGTTGCTAAATTTCGTTTCGGTGAATTCACATGATGTGCGCGTGTGTATATTTTTATTTTTCTAGTTTCATGTAGATTTTTTTTCTTGGATAAATTTAAAATTCATATTTATTTGTACATTGCAAGAACAAAAATATAGATTAACTGTGATTTTTTTTTAAATTAAGAAATGAAACTAATTCCAAAAATAAATAAATTATTCGCATATTATACGAAGAAAAAGCTTTCGGCCCTACCCACTTCTCAACATCTACTAAAAAGGAAACTAACCATATGAACAATGAAACTGTACATTAAATTTTTTTAAGTAGTTAGTCGAAGTCTTCAGCATTCCCTCGTATAATGCAATGTGTATATGTTTGTAACAAACATTTTTTAACGTGACCGAAGCAATGAGTTATTCGTCAAACTCAAAAAAGTCTGTGTCTTTGTGGTGGATTCTTAAATTTAAAAATGCTTTTTTTATACCAGATGAGTTCCTAGTTCCTGTTAAAAAAGGAATACTTTTTTTTTTTTAATAATTGCATTTTTGGCTCTGCAGATAAATAAACTTTTAAAATTAGGTATGTTAAAAATAAAAAATAATAAAATACATATAAATTCAAAATTTTATTTTTAGTTGTTTTCATCTTAGCAACGAGGCAGGGGATTATTACTTGTTGTCTTTACTTTACTTTTTGAGTTTTATTTCAGAAGTAGATGCTGAAAATATCCTCGTCTGACGTACTTCCTTTGGGCCAATAACATTTTTAACACCCCTTGTATTGGATAAATCATTTTCTTCTTGCATTTAAATGCAAGAAGAAAATGAAAAGTAATAAAACTTTTATTTATACGTACAATGTAATTACAAAATTACTGAAATATTTCGTTATTTTTTGATAACGTGTAAGTTCTCATATTCTCTCACACTCAGTAACTCCTTGCATCTTAGTGGCTTTATTGCCTTGCTTGAGGTGAAATGATTAAAAAAAGTTAGTAAATATATAATGTTTTAGCATCCCGCTACCATTTTCTTATCAATATTGAATTTTGTACAATTTTGTGCAAAAAAGAGGATCAAAAGCTTACTCAGCCTTACAGATTTTCAGGAAATATCAGCTTCTAATTGGTCAATAAACACACAAGTGGGCGTTGCAATCCACCCACGTACAAATATTTTTCCAGCACATGACCAAGTCAAGTTTTCCCGCCATTTTCTGTGAGCCTGTCAAATGATTAGATTAATTATAAATAGCAGACACAAGCTTGCTCACTCTCATCTCTTCTCTTTTCCTGCGAAGATGTAAATCTTAAAGGATCCCATCTCGACCATGTGCAGTCAGATGTTAAAAATTAAAAATATATTCACGCATGCACGTACGCACGGAATTTTCCAAACTACATTACAAACATACGAAGCATTTCCAAACAAGCAACAAGAACTTTTCTCTTTGAAATACTTTTCTAAAGCTAAAAGTTTATTCTGCATTTCTCAGCTTTATAATTCATTCAACTGTTGTGAGCTCAGATAAAAATATTTCAATCTCATCAGTAAAACTTTAATTCAGTCAAAGGGACATAACACCAACAAAATAGTAACATCTACGGATGTACATCATTACACAAAAATAAATATAAATGTTGTTGTTATAAAAACCGTTTTTGTTCCTTCTTGTCTTTCATATTTTGTGGTATTTTACATTAAAAATAAATCATGTCATGTTAATAAGCAGACACCTACAAATGGTGGCATATATATTAACATATCACAACAATGTAAAGAAATAAATAAGCAAAATTATAAATTGATATAAATAGTAAACATTATTATTGACAATATTCATGTTATTATTTCTATGCATATTATATTATTTTCATTTTATTCACTTATGTGTGTGTGTGTATATATATATATATATATATATATATATATATTTGTGAATAAAAATGACAATAGGAAAACTAGTAATTGCTGACGTGTTTCGTCCAATGTGGACTTTATCAAAGCAAAATACAAAATGAATTTAATTGAACGAGGTAACTAATAAAAACAAAAACAGAATGTTCCTAGCAACTGGAATGTAGAGAAATGCTATTTTCATATTGTTAACTGAAAATAACGTTTTTCATATATATATATATATATATATATATATATATAAAATGAGAGAAAGAACAGATGGAGTAAAATTCCACTATTTTATTGTGTAGTGAGTTTAACATGTTTTAGTTCTAATATCTAAAATAAAATAATAATATAAAAATACATATGTTATGTATATATATGTTAGCTCTATCTCTGATATTGAGCGCTTTCTAATAAGTACTGCGCATATAATGTATAAATAATAATATAATATATTACACATATATATTTATATTTATATATACACATTTTTCACATACACACACACACACACACACACATATATATATTTATGAATAAAAATGACAATAGGAAAACTAGTAATTGCTGACGCATTTCGTCCAATGTGGACTTCATCATTCGTATTTTGCTTTGATAAAGTCCACATTTGACGAAACGCGTCAGCAATTACTAGTTTTCCTATTGTCATTTTTATTCATAAATATTGTCTTCTCTACTGGTTAAATCGGAGAAATTTTCATATATATATATATATATATATATATATATATATATATATATATATATAATTGCTGGCTAATTTTGTTTTCTGTTTGCTAGTTTGGCTAGCCAATTCCTGTTGCAGATACCTGCTCAGGGACATTTGTGTTTGTTCAATACCTACAGTACTCAACTATGCTGAGTGGACCTTAGTCATGGTCCTATGAGAGAGCACATAACCTGTCATTATGAACATTTTGAACAACAACAGTACACTTGAAACCTTGCTCATGATGACTTATGATTTTGTGCTCACACAAACTATCAACAACTTCTGGATAGTTCCATCTACAAAATTCCTTCAAATGCACAAGGCTCCACACATACCTTTTGTTTTTACTCACACACTGAAAGAAAAAATAAGCAATGCAATCCAGAATTTTCACCCAATAACACCCACTCCCACTTAAAGAAACAAAATAAAAACTGGAGCCAATTTGAGCTTAAGAAAAGACATAAAAGTCCATCAAATGAACATTTTTGGCAATTGGACAGCATCATAGATCAGCGTTGGAAAGCAACCTCACATCTCCAAGAGACAGCTCGCCAAAGGCTGTCACCCCAGTAAGTCAGAATTCATCCTCCCTCTCCTTTGATATGTCTCTGCGGATGCTTTTACAACAACACTTATCTCCTTCTTTCAACAAGAAACATCTACACTGATTTATCATTTGTTGTATTTTACATTAATACAGTTGTTTATTTCTTTTAAATCATTGTTTCTTCTTTGTTCTGCCACCATACACCTAATATAACAACTGCGGCTGGAACAAGAAGATGGACTACAGCATATTTACTTGCCACAAAATGCTAGAACTAATCAAATAGCAATGAGCAACCATTCTCAAACTGAAAACAGACCCAAAATCCACAAGCGAACACCCAGAATCGCTGACGGACTTCAGACAGAACAACAGGAAATGCTGACTGCTCTCAACTCTGCTTCTGTTAGGATTGCGCACACAACCCAGACCTCAACAGACTAGGAACTGCTCACGTGATGCTATGTGCCAGGTAATACACTTCCATCCAGGTAATGACATCAATCGTTTCATAACCGATTTTCATAAGGCATGCGCAATCCACATAAAACCCGAGCTCACACATTATCTGAGGATAGAAACTGAATTTATCAAAATTGCTAAGCAACTTCTGAATGAGGGCATATTCCAACAGACCTGCAATGACATGACAGCAAAAAGATCACCAATTTTGCAGGCTGGCTTGAAACCGTGATGAGAAGCAACAGTTCATATAAAGGTGAAGTTTCAGACAGATAACAGCAACTCCGAAATGAGCACAATGCCATTTTTTTCTCTCATAGGTGCAATGGTCATGAGTAAAAAAAATGAAGGCCTGGGCTCCGAACATATACCCCCACCTTGTAAAGACACTGGACAGCCACTACTTGGTGGGTGGCATAGCAAGTGACACTCAACATTACCTCAGCCGCAGCATAAAAACAAGTGCTATCCCTAACCTAACCACAGATGTAATGTACACACAAAAAGAGCGACCATATACATAAGCAAAGTGTTCATTAGGATCTCGCTGCCCTGAGGTGTCAAATACAACAGTACACTGATGGATAAATCACCCAGTAATACATAGCTAGAACACCTCTACAAGACTGGAGCACAACATAACCCCAAATGAAACTAGAAGTACATCCACAAACAACTCCAATAACAGAGTCAACCCTGCTGTCTGCAGAAACTACATGAGAGGCTTGACGTGTTTCAGGGGCCAAAATTGTCCTTACTTCCACCCATTTTGTGCTCAAGCACATGTTGCAACTGTATCTGCAAACACACCTACAATGGCCACAGAGCAACCTGAAGTAATAGACATAAATCAACTTCATAAAACAGACAAGATGTGATGGCCCAATTCCAAGTCCTGGACATTAACAAATACCATCACCTCTTTAACTTCCAACATCCACACTCAACGTTGATATTCTTTCACAAAAATAGATATTATTATCAGCAATTTCACTTTCTCTGAGTCAAGCATTGCTAGACTTAAAATGTACCACTTGTATCATACCAATCTCCCACCTAACTGAGTAAGAAAAGAAACACATGCAAGCATCAAACACACACATAAATGGAATTGGCGGTGATGTTTACATTATTGATGAAATAATCAGCAATATCACCATGGGTGACACCAGCTCACCCACCTTTCAGAACATGAATATACTGGTCATTAATGCTACTATACCAATCCTTGTTGGCCAGAACATTTTATATCATGACACGCAAACATAATATACCATAAACAATCAAGATGCCTCAGTTAAATTCAAACCAAGGTGACGTAACTTTTACAGCACCTCTGATCTCAGTCAATAACCCAGAAACAGCTCATACGTCCACACCTGCTTATGGAGTCCAGCTCATCACAAGTTATCCTATGGTGAAACCCCAGGTTAATATCCAGTCCTTAGAGCAAAAACTGGACTGGCTTAGTAAAAACATAGACATAGTCCTTACTTCTCATCCCAACTGCAATGAACTAAAAGTCACAGCAGCCCTGCTCATCAACTATGCCAATATCAATAGTAATGAGGACAATCAGGGCTTATTCATTAAGCCAGTGTGCATATCATAACCACTAATGTCCAGCCCTGTAGCCAAAAGCAACACTCGATTGCACAAGTGCTAGAAGTTGAAATTCAATGCATGATCACTGAAGGTATCATCAAACTCTGTGCTTATCTGGAAGTCTCAAATTTTGAGCTTGACCATGCCAATTTTCTTGCTGCTGTTACAGTGCAAACATGGCCGCTCTGCTAGCAGTGTACATCACAGAGGAACAAAGAGCAGTGATCTGAATCTGCAGAGAACTTTCTACCTCATTTTATGATAACTTGCCAGTTTGTTTTACCACCTTTCATCAAACTTGCAGAACCTTCTTGTCACTGGCAGAGCTTGATGGGTGACCTGTTCTTTCCTCATGCATCACACTTGTTTGGCCACTTCTTTAAACTTCTCAATCCCCTCATACACACTTCTATGCAGTAGTGCACTGTCACTATGTTGTGTTAAAAGCTTCTGATGAATTTAAGCCCATGACACACCTTCTGACCAGAGAAATCAGATCAATGCTCTTTGGTGCACACTGCTAGCAAAGCAACCATGTTTACACTGTAATAGCAGAAAGAAAACTGGCATGATCAAGCTCAAAATTTGTTCCCATGACCACAATAGTACCAACTATGAGCAGAATACAGTGTGACAAACCTAAAGATATATTATGGTGAAAGTGTGGATAATTTTGACTTCCCCTCGTATTATAATGGATAATGGATTGAATATCATTATTCTTAATTTTCAAGAACTACATCTTATAAGAATATTCTAAGAATAATTCTTCTTATTCTACTTCTTATACATTCTTTGATTGACCTCATAAATGTAACTTATGTATTCCATGCCAATAGGAATATATACTTGACAAACACAGTGGATAAAATAAGTAAAGGTTTATTGTAAAAACCAGTACAATAAGAAATAAGGTAACAGTTATGCACACGATCATCACAAGTCAATTCAGTAGTCAGTGCTACTATTGGAAGGTCGGTAGTTCTCATGTAAGTCTGAGTTGTACTCAACAGATCTCAGCTAGTATATCTACCAACCACCCCATGTGGTCAAATGTGGCACAAGGCTGAATTAAATGTGGGGTATCTGAGCCTGTAGGCTTGGCTAAAAATTCCCCATAGACCCTGTATAAAATGCGGTCAGGTAGCTGTTTCTTGAGACAAGACTCTTCCTTTCGACATAGCCTCATCTAGGGATCCTCTCTGCTCAAAAGTAGAGAGTTTGACCAGCACAGCTGGAGATGAATCTCCAACTCTAACAGATCTCAGCTAGACTCCGTAGTTTGTTGACTGACTGATACTTATAGGTAATTACTATCTGTAGTGTAGTTACCCATGGAGGTGACAGGTTATTCCATTACATCACCTTGCCATAGAAAAAAACAACAGAAAAATCTCCTGAGCTTAATATTACTTGCAACATACATATTGCAATTCTGTCAAAAGTTTGGCCATATTTATTATCAGTGAAGAATATAATTTTCTATCTTCATAGAATTTTTAGTAATTTCCTAGATTTTAAAGTTAACTTCAGACAGTACAATCATCAAGTTTTAATGAAGTAAAGGGAACATTATTCTTCTTCTGTGTGCCATGTCCATTGGTGATCATGTCTCTCCAAATCTTCCTAACCCTTGTAGTCATTAGCAGTTTTTCTCCCTTTGCTAAGCTTCCATTCACACAATTTCATTAGGTATCTCACTACTTCCACCTATCTCTCTTTTGCTCAATAGGCCATTTGAGGATTAAGTTTTCCAAGCCCTCCTTCTTCATTATGTTTCTAAGGAATTTCAGCTCTCTTTTTCTGATTCTGAACATATATTCTTTTTGTTTCCTTTTTCTTTAAGATAAGCTTGCTTGTGGCATTCATGCTATTCTTGGTATCCTTCTGTAGAACAACATTTCTGTTAACTCCAGTTTCCTCCTCATCTGTGAGAAGATTGTCCAGCATTCACTGTCATATAAAAGGAAGGATACCACATAGCAATCCAGCCCTCCTTTTCCTTGTTTCTAATGGAATTTTTATGTTTCTCAGCACTTTGCTTAGGTTCTGGAAGGCACCTTTCACTCATCCAACATGTACTCAGATTTTGTTGTCACATTTTCCATCATCTGTTAAAGCACTTCCCTGATATTTCAACTTCTGTACTTGCTTGATGTTGATATCTCCATTTTGTAACTTGCATCTTGGGCTATAAATATGCAGCATAGTAGGTAAGAATAAGCATATTAATACAGAGATAAGTGTATAGGTTTAATGTGAACTTAATAGCAGGTCTATTCATGTTTGTGTAGTTCTAAGAATCAAACTTACAAATGTACCCACCAATGATTGATCATGTGTTTTTTTGTTTAGAAGATATTTGATAACCATTTGACAAGTGTTACAAAGTGGATTTTGTTCAAGATTTTAAAAACTGTGAGGGATATTGTATAAAAGGGCCATGCACACTGATCCAGAATGACATACATTTATTTATCTTTGTCTTGTTTGTCATGTTATATCCATATAAAAAAAAAGCTTCTTTGTTAACAGATTTTAGAAATTTCAGTGTTCATCTATGTATATACTAAGGTATAGTGTTTGAAGTGAACACTGTCACTTCAAAACTGTATATAAACAAAATCATATTTTTAATGAAAGATACAACCAAAGCGTGAAAAGATTATACAAATAAAATCTCCTGGCCTATCAGTGAAAAGCAAGCAATGTTTTTAAGCAATATTTTTCAACAAATAAAAATAAGGAAACCACACTCCAAAAATGGTACCAGTTCAGATCTGTCTACCAAGGTTTTTGTTGCTATCCAAGAGTTGGGATTCTAAACATTTAACAATAACAACAACAAAACACACCTTTTAAATGAAACATTAAAAAGGTTATTCACTGAAGGAAAAGTAGAGGCAGAATATCAGTTGAAATAACATTTAGATATTCTTTTCAGAAATATACAATAACAAAATGTTCAGTTTTCCTTCCAGTGAAGTCTGTTTTATAAAGTAATTTAATGTTCATAGTGCTTTGTGAAATGTGTTGACAGACTTATTTTATGACAGTCAACCAAATGTGTTTGTGAGTTCTTATACAAAGGCTTAGTAGGTGCTTTCTGCTTAATCCCTTCTATTATATGCATGGACAAGGCCTTAGTTAGCTGTATTGTGTGTGGATGTGTGTATGTGTATGCTAGCCTCTGAAATTATTTTGAGAATTAGTATGCTTCTATTTTTATATCCATAAGGGGATTCAAAATCTAATTTCACATAGAGGTTTGAACTTCTGGAATACAGGGTTTTCATTGGTTAGAAAATAATTTCATACTAGCTTGTAAAAATCTTTTTCTTGAATTTGAGGGAGTGGTGATAGGAGTTATTAGTTATTTTATAAATGGTGCAAAAATAACACATGGCAGTTTTACAACAATATTTTGGCAGTATTTGCCCTGGTAATGATTGTTTATTCAAAAGTCTTCTGATGGGATTTTATTGGTTGAAAAATATATAAAACTATCTTGAACTGTAACTATATAGTAAAACCTTTTGGGCTTTGTTAATCAATTGGCATTCCTTTAATATTGCTCTATAATACTCATAAAATTACATCATTTTTTATGAAACACACAACAAACATTTTGTACTCAAACATTATACATTGTTCATACACTTTCAAATATATATCCATTAAGATTTCAACAATAGCATTTTTTTCACATACCAAACAAATATTTTCTTATCGGATAGAAGCATTTGTGTAACTACAAACCTTGATGTATGTTTTTTACTTACATACAAACTTTAACAATAAAACCCAATTTATGCACAAACACTTATTTTCTAAATATATCAAGTAACTATATCAATATGTGCCTAAATTTAATTTATTAGGTTGGTGCAAAAATAATGCCCTTTTCTCACATAGTACCATATGTGAGAAAACGACATTATTTTTGCACCAACATAATATTTTACTATCATTAAATCTATTTGGACTGATAGGAAAACTGGATTTATATGGGAAAGATATAAAAATAATCTGAAACATTTACCAGGAACAAGTTAAACAAATATAGAAAGAGAAGAAAGACATAAAAACATTTTCTCACTAAATTTATTCACCCTATGCACTGTGACAATTCAAAAAGAACTAGAAAACCTATCCGGATTTATTATTGGTGGCAATAATCTTAATGCAAGATACTGTGGAGCTATATTCACTCACACCATGTGGCCATAAGTTTGGGTTTGTGTTCATGAGGAAAAACAGAACAAACAAATGTACACAATAACAATAAAAAAAAAAAACATGGTAAATTTTATGGTAATTTCATACAATTTTATTTATGTATTTCTGTGTATTGGTATGTGTGTGTTTTGCATTACAATTGTGATTAGGTTCATGTTATAAAAGGGAGTAAGTCGCGCCATAATATCACAAGTCCTAGCATGGAGGGTTTTTAAGCATGTGTTGTCATCCTGACAGTTCTTGGGCAAAGAGAGTCATTCTCATGTCTCTTGGTGGAATGTTTGTATTTCTGTCAGGAACAGTCCCTGTTGCATGCTGGGAGTAATTTTATTATTTTTAATTTTTTATTTATTTAATTTATTTTAAATGAGGTTGAAATTTTATTCTATTTATAATTTTCATCATTGTTATTAATTCATATTTTATTTTCATTTATGATAATAACAATGTTCCCACAATACACAGACGATATTGTATTAACAGCAGACTCAGAAGGAAAATGGTAAAAACTACATGATGCTATAGACAAGCGTATGGTTGCAAGAAGGAAATACAACAACAGCAGAAATAGATTTACGTGACTTATTTCACTAGGAACGTGTGGGTTTGGAACAGCTACCTTGTGGTATAGTTCATAAGTCGGCTCCCAGTCTGAGTTGATCTCTCATAGTAGTTCACACTGGTTGGTGTGGAGCTCCTCCTGGCTGACCGTGACAGGTCTATTCCTTGGCCTCCTGTTGACTGCTGTTGTACTTCACCGTGTGACCCTTTTTATGGTGTTTTTTATGGCTTAACGGGCTCAAAAAACAATGCGAGTATAATTAGGAGGGAAGCATTTTTATTGGTCAAAAAATAGAAACACTTTAAAATATTAGTTTATTTTTCGACTGGAACTCGTGCATCGGGCATATGCATAAACGACGATAATGGTCATTTTGTAACGGAGCCTTGTCCCATTCATATCCGGCTCTCGCTCTTAAGTATGTTAGTTTATTTGCCTGCAAATCAGCTGAGATATGTCTTATTTTATTTTATAACAAAGAGAAGATAGCAAAGGAAAGCAAGAAAAAAAGACTATTAACAAAGAAAATGGAAACTAGAAAGACACTTGTGTTTTAAGCAGTAATGGTGGGTCATTACTGATCCTTGTTACATCCCAGTATCACGAGTTGTGTGCCCTAGTTTTATTGTTGTTGTATTCCTTACTTGGTAATAGATGGTTAAAACCAGCAGACGTGTTTTCATGTTATAAGGGAGAAAGCCCTAAATGAACAACCCCAACTAAAAAGATAAAACATGGTTTCAGAAGTGGCTAGAACAAGCTGAGGTTCTTCAAAAAAAAAAAAAAACAGGTAATGAATCTTCAACTGCCAGAAGAATTTATCTTTTTTAATCTCTCCACATGACCAACTTGGCATCAAAGATTCGAAAGATTTCAAATTCATCTAAATTGTATAAGGAAAATCGGACAATTCAAATAATTACCTTAATATATTGTATGGACAAAGAAGCAGAAAATGTTTTAAAAGCAGTTACATTTTCTAAGAAGGAAGATGAAAATGACTTTGAAATTGTAATAATATTCAAAGCTCACTTCATGCCCAAGAAGAACAGAATGCAGGAAAAGACCATGTTTCACTTGGAAACACAATGCCTCAGAGAATGTGTCACAATATTTGCAAGAGCATTATATGAACTTGCAAATAGTTGTAACTTCACCAACAAGAACGTAGAAACAGAGGACAGATTCATTATCGGACTTCTGGACAAAGCATTATTGGAACACCTTCAGTTTACTCCAGATTTGAAACTCAACAAGATCTTAGAAATGGTGAGAAGTTACAAACAAATCAGAAAACAACAGATGGAAAGGCAGATAAAGAACGTTGACGGGGTCTGAATGAAAGGAGGAAATTTTAAAAATACTCTCAGACTGAAACCAGAAGGAAAAATATCTAGGAAAAAATACAGCAGATGCAACTGGCTACATGACTGGGGGCAGTGTCCAGCAAAAGGAAAAACTTGTAAAAAATGCAGCCACTTTGCTATATGTTGCAGGATGAAAATAAGTAACGTCCAGAAAATTAAACACAACATAAGTGAGGAATATTTTTAGGCTCACTCACAGACAAAAATAAAATGCTTAATGATAATTCACTAATTTGAAGATTTGTGGTAGTCACCTGAAGTTTAAAATAGACACAGGAGCGAACATTACAGTAATAAGCCACAAAACATACAAAAAATCATTGGAAGAGACCACCTTTGAGACTGGCAAAAGGAATATTTAGAAGCCCAGGTGGCACATTATCATGAAAAGAGAAATTCCAGACTTCCATAACACATAATGGGAAAAATTACATATTCAAGGTATATGTACTAAATGGTTGGGATATAGAAAACTTATTGTCCAGAGAGGTTGCCCATTTGATGAGAATGGTTATTAAAAATGACCACATCTGAAGATGCACATTTTACAATCAGCACTGTCCATTAAACACCTATAAAACATTAAAACTGACACCATTACCAGAGAAGCCTTGGTAGAAGATAGGGACAGATATCTTCACACTGAACAAATGGAATTACCTTGTAGCAATCGACTATTTTTCATGCTACATAGAAATAACCTGTCTCAATTCCCTTACCAGAACTAATAAAATTAGTAAATTGAAAAATATGTTTGCCAGATGAGGGATTCCAAATGAAGTGATCAATGACAATGGAACTCAGTTCACAAGCACAAGCTTCAGTGATTTGCATCCTGTTATAGTGGAACACACCTATTCTATAGTTAATAGACTCTCCCGCCTATAATAAGTAGGAGTAGTAAGAGTAACAAGTCAGTCGCTCAGAGAGTGAGTGGGTCAGTCAGTCAATGTCGGACGACCGTTAGTCGGATATTAAAGTATCAGCCACCCCAACTAGATTACTGCGTCATTACCTATTATATCAAGTTCCTAACGTTTTGTACGTCGAACCTATTTTAGGACCGACTTAGTACAAATACAAGCCTCCACTGTGAAACCACTACATAACACATCCAAATATAGATTTACACACAGTATTGTAAGTCCCCACTTTCTTCAAGTGAATGGAGCAGTAGAAAGTGGAGTTAAAATCACAAAAAGGCCCCTACAACAACCAGATACTTTCCTGGCTTTAACAGAATACAGTATCACACCGATATTGGCTACAAAAGCAAGTCCTGTGGAGTTGATCATGGGTAAGAAAATAAGGACAGTATTACCAAGGCATCCAAACAGACTAAATCTGAAATGGCCTGACTTGGAAAGAGTCAGGGAGGCAGACTCTTACACAAAAAGTCAGATGAAAAAGAACTACGACAGAAAATATGGTGCTAAAATATTCAAAGCACTCAAAATAGGCAATTGGGTGAAAGTAAAAACTAATCATGAAAAATACTGGAACTCTAAAGGGATCATCACAACAGCGGATCACAAGAATAGGAGATACAGCATCTAAACAAGTTCTAGAATTATCTGTCATAACAGGCAACATATTCAAAATGTTGGTGAGGAACAAGGATTCCAAATGGAAAAGAACATTCCTGCCAACAGAATTTCAGTTTTATAATAGTTACAAAGGAAACAGAAATGAGAATCTTAACAGAAAGGATTCCAACACAAACAACACAAATAGTCTAAGAATACTCCAGATCAAGAGAGATTGTGTCATCCATGATGTAATGAAATAACCTGTCACCCCCATGAGTGAATACACTGTAGGTAGTAACAACCTATATGTATCTGTAAGTCAATGGATTACAGAGTTTAACTGGGATCTGTTGAGTATGACTCAGACTTATGCAAGAACTACCAACCTTCCAATAGTAGCATTCACTACTGAATGGACTTGCAATGACCTTGTGCATAACTGTTACCTTTATTCTTATTGTACTCGTTTCTACAATAAACCTTTACCTATTTTATCCACCGTGTTGTTCAAGTATATATTCCTGTTAGCACGGATTATAAAAGTCCATAGACCAAAGCACCTAAGTGACTACATACATTAAAAAAAAAAAAGAGAAAAGAAAAGAAAAAAGGCTAAAACTATTTATAAGTTTTATGGTTAAGTACACTTTTTCAAACAGGAACATTAAAAAGACTTAAACAAAACAAAAAAAACAACAAGATAAAATAAATAAATAATAGAATTAAATTACAAAGAAACAAACTAATAAATATTCTCAGGAAGGGAGATGTGTTATAAGTAGTAATGGTGGATCATTACTGATCCTTGTTACATCCGGGTATCATGAGTTCTGTCCCTTTTTTTTATTGCTATTATATTCTTTACTTGGTAATAAATGGTTAAACCCAACAGATGTGTTTCTATGTCATGAATGTTTCTCACTCATAACACAGGAACACAAATGACAAACCCAACTAAAAAAATAAAACAACAACCATACTTAAAATCAGAAACAGTTGAAATTTCTGGGACACATTATTAAGAAGAACAGCTTGGAAAATTTAATACTCACAGGATGTATTGAGGGAAGAAGTGGTAGAGCAAAATAGTCTGTAACTTACTTATGAATTTGTGTAAGTGGATAGCAGAGCAAAGACAAAGAAGTATGATAAAGAGTCAAATATTGCTTAAAGATATAAGGAACAGGAAGTTGTGGAGAGCCATGATCACCTGTATAATGAGTTTGTATGAATGGATAGCAGAACTGGAACAAAGAGCAATGATAAAGAATCAAATCATCCTTAGAGATATAAGAAACAGGAAGTTGTGGAGAGTCATGATAGTCCACATCCTGAAGTGATACAACATATAAATGATGATGAGCAAGAAGAACTGTGTTGCTTATGCTATGTGCATATTTATATACAGTCCCCCACCTAAATAAGGATCAGGATTCAATTCTATAGCAGTGAATAGACACCACAGATAGGAAATAATGAATAAACACTCAATGAAATTTAAACTCACATCACTTTTTGGTTCATTAAATCTTGGTTAATGTCCAGATTCTCTAGCAGCTAAACTCTGAGAACTTGATGACCTAAACCCCAAATATACTCTTTCAAACTATAATTTTTTTTTAATCATTTCACCCCAAGTAAGGCAATAAAGATGAAAGGGGTTACTGAGTGTTAGAGAGTATGAGAAAAATACTATTAAGGAGAGTGAACAATAAAAGAACAAAAATTAAGAAGACAGAAGATAATGATTGACATTACATCTAAATTTTTGAAGATTAAAGTTGATTGAGAAGCAGGGAGTTCTAGAGAGTTCCACATGCGAAAAGTGTGATAGAAGAAACTTTTAGCATAGAACTTACAGTTACATCTTGTCATTTCATATGTAAAATGATGAGACCTTGTCACAAACCTAGTACTGAACTTAAATTCATAAAGTCTAGGTACCATCGAGGAAGGTTCATCAGAACAATTACCATGAAAGTATTTATAGAAAAGGCAGAGGGAAGCTACATTATGGCAGTGGAAAAGTGATTGAAGATGAGATGTCAGGTCATTGCAGATTCTTCTTTGGATTTTATGAAGAATTGCTAAATGTATATCAGGAGCACAAGGACATAAGTGGCAGCAATATTCAAAACGTGGATGAATGGTAGACTTATAAGCATGTAAGATAGATTCTTGAGAGGAGAATTGTCATTCAATGATCATTATTAGTGCATAGGAATAATGAAAGATGCCTTCCAGAAACTAAGAAAAGTGTTAAAACTTAGGAGTATTCCATTAGAAACAAAGAAAGAGTCATATCTATATTCCTGTATGGTAAGTTGACAACAGATGAAGAAGAGACTTGAAGCAACAGACATGTGTTTCTACATAAGGATGCTGAGGATACTATTGACAGAACATGTGAGCAATTAGGAAGTTGTAAAGAAACTAGAAACTTGAAGGACACTCACTTAAAATCAGAAAGAAACAGTTGGAATTTCTGGGACACATTATGAGGAAAGAGGCCTTGGAAAATTTAATACTCACAGGTTGTATTGAGGGAAAGTGGAAATCAGCAGGTAAGTTACCTAATGAATTTGTGCAAATGGATAGCAGAGCAAGTACAAGGAGGGAGGGTAAAGAATCAAATATTGCTTAGAGCTACATGAGAGAAGCTGTGGAGAGCCATGATCGCCCATGTCCTGAAAGAACTTTGCATGTACATGATGATGATTATTAAACATTATGGGAAAAATAGATATTAACAGCAATAAAGGCACACAAGACACAGAAGTCATGGTGGAGAATTCTAAAAAATTTATTGCAAAAAAAAACTTGTTATCCTGGGCATACACAACATTAGTGTATTGTTTGCTGAAAATATTAAATTTTGAGCAAATAAAAGAGATTGATGAAATAAGGAATAGGTGATAGCATTAATGTACATTATAAAAATTAAAATATTTTCTTTCCATTTCAAACAACAACATAAATCAAATTAACCTTGAGGGGCAGAAACATGCTTTCAAAATGGTTGTAAAAATAAACAGGTAAATTCCTGAACAGATGTAAACAAATGCAATATTATTCAATATTCTTAATTTACATAAAAAGAGTAATTACCCAAAAGGTTTCAAAGATATAAAATGGGATAATAAGAGAAACAATACTTTACTTTTAAAGGAGCTTCCCATATCACTGTTGTATTATGACGAATGGTTTCTTGGGTCTTGAAGTTTAGCAGCTGGATGTGGCTGTAAATTTGGCGTCTCTGGAATCACTGGTAATAAGGTGGGTTTGAATTTGGAGTTGCTCACTCTTCATGCAGGACCAGGAATTTGAGCTGGAATGGCAGTATGTTGTAAAGGTAGTAATATTAGGCTCCACTCATGAGTTTTTTGAGCCTCTTAAATGGGCCTTGCAGGGTCCTCATGACAAAAGATTTAACAGATTTTATCCTTAACCTGACTATTTCCAGAAGATCTAGGTGTTGATTGTTGAAGAGAGTCATGATGTCATTAGCCCTCATGCTGCCAGGATGAGTCACGTGGGTATGCCGCCTAAAAATATTGAAGGTGTCTACTTGTTGCTAGGCCAAGAAAACCATAGAAAATTTGAGATGCCTATTCTGAACCTGGAAATTCCACAAGAGTAATATAGTGTTTTGAAATTAATAAAATTTTTTTTTCTAACATTTCTTGTTCTTATTTCTGTTCATTTTTAAATATGCTTGTGAATATTTGAAAGATGCTTTTAAATATCACTTGCTGCTTACAACAAATTTTGCTAGCTGCTACTATAAGAAAAGGAAAACTGAAAGAAAAATACCAAAATTTTCTGTCACATGTTCTTAGTTCAATAATGTAGTTGTGTGATACTGGGAGAAAATTTTGATATTTTTCTTTCAGTTTTCTTTTCCTTATAGTAGCAGCTATATATATATATATATATATATATATATATATATATATATATATATAGTTCAATCATGTAGTTGTGTGATACTGAGAGAAAATTTTGATATTTCTCTTTCAGTTTTCTTTTCCTTATAGTAGCAGCTATATATATATATATATATATATATATATATATATATAATGTAGTAAACATCAAAATATTAAATTGTAGTTCATTCTACTAAAGAAGTTCCTCAAATCAATTGTCTTATTAATTAGAACTTAAGCAGAGTACACCACAAATGTGTGTGTGAGAGAGAAAGAGTTGTAGTAATCAAATGTTAAGAATGGACAGAGCAGCTAATTTTAACACACTGTCACAGTCATGAAACATTCACTAGCAATTACTTGTAAGACTAATTTACTAACTCTTGCTCAATGATAGGTGTGTCACCAAAAGATTTATAAAGAGTCAATTAAAAGACATTGTAGATTCTGCATTCATTGTACTGTCATAGACTGATCACCAATTTATTTTGATATTGACTACTAATGCCTTCTCTAATGATAACTCTAAAATATGTCTGCTTCCCATTAAATGCTTCACAAACATGGTCTTGTATGAAACCAAAACATTTAGCATGAATGATGCCTAAGTTTAGGTGTTGCAAATCTTACCAATCAGACTAAAACGAAGTTGAAGTGATTGAAAAAGTATGGCTTCTAAAACATTCTCGGCATCAGTCATTTTCACATTGCTGTAACAGCTTCCCTATGCCTTTTCTATAAATACTTTCATGGTAATTGTTCTGAAGAGCATTTCCTCTTTGGAACCTCAACTTAAAACTTAAATGCAGTAGTAGATTGGCAACTAGGTCTCATCATTTTACAGTTGAATTTGATAGATGTAATCATAAATTCTATGCTAACAGTTTCTTCTTTTGCACTTCTTGGAATTCTCTTTTGGTTTATTACTTTCCTGTCAACTGTAATGTTCAAAAATTTAAATTCAACATCAATTGTCATCTGTCTCCTTGGATACTGTTCTTTTATTGCCCTCTCTCTCCTCAATAACATTTTATCATTTTCATTAACTCTCAATAACGCATGTTAGGGGCTTTATTGCCTTGCTTGGATGAAATGATTTAAAAAATATTGTATACAGACATAAATACTATAACTCTAGATTTATAAAAAAGGTGGCAAAGTTTAACATTTATAGCTGAAAAAAATGGTTTGTCAAGATGTTTTCCCCTTGACACAGGTATTACTATATACTACTTTGGAAACTGTTATTTTTTTAAAAAGCTGCCAAAGGTGGAAAATAATTTGTCACACACAAGAACATGGAGACACCTCTATCAAGACTGGAAAGTGAGGAATGGTCAGGTCCTTCCCAAATATGACAGCAGTACTCCATTCTAGGCCTGATCTGGCTCTTGTAAAAGTAGATGCTAGCACAATGAGCGATACAGGGAACAGACCATTTTTCCAGTGTTTTTAGCTACGGATCTGCATGAGTGCCAAACAGACAGAATTATGGCTAAATGTTAATTATTTCTTGATAATAAAATTCTACGATTAACACTACATAAAGAATTTCAGGAAAATCAGCGTTATTACAAAGCTGAAAACATGAAAAAAATGTTTTATTTTTATTCTAGTTGGTTGATAATAAAAAAAAAAAAACATAGCAAAATATCATATACTAATATTAAGTATCATTTTTAAAATAGGGTCATTGTGTCTTAATGCTCATTTCTCAGAATGTATTTATAAAATTATTGTGAGACTGTAACATACCTACAACATGGACTCTTCCAGGACTATATAAAGTATGCGACATAACACTCTAGAGAGAAGAAGAAGAAGAGGAGAGAGAGTATTCTAATACTGTAGTATCAGCCGCGTATGACTACAAATATTGGACACTAGCACATAGTAAGCTCCGCTTACGCATACACTATCTTTGTAACCTTTTTGTTTAAAATATCTTTCTTACCTCTAATCCATGTTCCGTGTTTTCCTTCTGTGGTCCCGACTATGGGCCCACATCAGTGGCGATGGAGATTTCGAGAAACGAACTCACGCCGAACCCTCAATACCTTACCAGTCCCACATCTGTGTTGACGAAGAATTCGAGAAACGCATTCACGTCGAAAACCGCAATACCTTGCCAGTCCCACATCAGTGGCGACAGAAAGATTCGAGAATTTTGTTCTCACCATATCAATAGCGACAGAGTACTCGAAAAATACCCAGAAACTCCACGCGTTCCCACAGCAGTGTTGAATGAGAAATTAAGCTGGTATTATTACATTAGCTATTTAAACGCAACACCCAGCATCTACATAAAAAAAAAATTCCGATACTAAACAGCAGTGACGAACTAGCGATTCAACATCTACGGAATATTAAAGTCTGTCCAAATAACATTAAGAGAAAGATTTCTTACGCACCCACACACAAAAAACAAAAAAACAAAAAACAGTTTGTTCGTAAAACAAACTGACAACACAAGAGCCGAAGTACTACTGACGACTCAAGTTTTCGAAAAAAACTAAAATTATTTTTATGTAACTGAGTTGAACTCGTGCATAAAATTATTCTCCCCTCAAATTCACTGAGGTGAGTTTTCTCTTTTTTTTGTACCTCTATAAAAAAAAAAAAATACATAAGTGTGGTGAAAATTGATACGATTACGTTAAAATTAACGGAACCACGGAATCGCAAAAAAGCTAAACACATAATTAGTTTAGTTTAACTAATTGTCTGTCCATATTATTTTCTTTTGTAAAAGAAAAAAAAAACCTATCAAGATTTTTTGTGTACCGCCCCTTGGTACACGGGTTTCAAAGCAACAAAAAATCGCTGTTATTTTTGTTTGTCTAAATATGGAAGATTTTCAAAAAGTAATCGTCCAAATGCTAAAAGTAAATTTGAATCGGCAACAAAAATCAGAAGAAAGACAACAACTATTTTTGGAATTACATAAACAACAAATGGAATTCCAACAAATTACGCTTCAGAATGCTGAACTACAACAGAAACAACTTAAAGAATTACTCGTAAATGCATTAAAGGGCTCAAACTCTGAAAAAGATATGATATTCTCCCAGAGTACAATCTATAATTCAATGGAAACCTTTGAATACATACCAGAGAACAACAAAATGTTCGAGGCCCTACGAAGATATTTTCAACGTAGACTGTGAACAATGGCTCAGTAAAAAGAAAGGTACGTCTTCTATTGAGAAAACTGGGAACTACAGAACATAGTAGGTTCGTAGACTTTATACTACCCAAGAAAACCACTGACTTGGATTTTTCAGAGACTATTTAGCTCCTATCGGAACTATTTGGGCCTAACACAACCTTGTTCCACAAACATTGGAAATGCCTGAACACAGTCAAAGACAACCAGCAAGATTTTCTAACGTTTGCAGCATCGGTAAACAAGCTCTGTAATGATTTTAAACTAGCCGAACTGACTGCCGATGATTTCAAGTGCTTAATTTTTGCACAAGGTCTAGTATCAGCAGAAGACACCAAAGTCAGACGATGGGTACTGACCAAGCTTGAGAACGAACAAGGATCGACTCTCCAAAAACTGGCAGAGGACTGTCAAAGAATAATATCTGTAAAGTGTGACTCAAACACTATCGAGGAATTAGGTGTGGCTCAGATTAATAAAATCAGAAGCAAGTCTACCCCCTATTCCCCTAAAAAAGACAAAAGGCAAATCTCATGTCCTAAATTCCGCAGTAACCAAAACCCAAATAGGTTAAAGAAACTGCCCGGACCATGTTACCATTGTGGTAAATGGAATTGGATGAAATTCTGTCCAGTTAAGAACAAAAAATATTGCAAAAATTGCAATAAAAGTGGGCATACTTTAACTTCGTGCTGGTATGCCAACAGAACGAGAAAACCCAAAAATAAAATTAGGCAAGCACAATCTGACAATATTGTTGATAGGAATTTAAGGAAATATGTAACTGTGGATATTTTCAATAATTCCATTAAATTCCAGCACTTGACTTGGGTTCCGATCTTTCAACCATTAACTGGCGTACTTGGCGAAAATTAAACAAGCCGACCTTATTAAAAACGAATAAAACAGCAAAATCTGTAACTGGTGAAAAGATTAACATTTTAGGCGAGGTAATACTTACAGTGACACTAAATGGAGTTACCAAAAAGCTCAAAGCCTATGTATTGAAAACTTCAGATAACTTATTTGGAACAGATTGGATAGAAAAATTCAATCTTTGGGATTGCCCAATGAGTACATTTTGTCGCAAGATACAAAGTTCAACGTCCAATTTGGTAAATCTAAAAAAGGAACTCAAACAACAATTTCCCCAGGTTTTTTCTGGCGACCTTGGGAAATGTACTAAAATGAAAGCTAAGTTCAAGGTGAAGGACGGTGCACAAATGGTATTCAAAAAGAAATGGAATGTCCCTTTCGCTGCTCTAGAGCAAATCAACAAAGAGTTAGATAGACTCGAACAAGCAGGCATTCTGTCAAAAACAGATTTCAGCGAGTGTGCAGCACCTATGGTCTACTTAAAAAAGAAGTCCAATCAAATACGAGTATGCGCAGATTTTTCCACTGGGTTAAGCGATGCATTGCAAGATCACCACTATCCTCTCCCAAGCCCTGAAGAAATTTTCAATAAACTCAATGGTGGAAAATTTTTTCTAAAATCGACCTCTCGGACGCATACCTTCAGATAGAGGTGGAAGAAGAAAGTTCCAAATTGCTCTGCATAAACACCCATAGAGGGTTGTACAAATACAATAGACTGGCTTTTGGAGTAAAGGTTGCGCCTGCAATTTTCCAGCAGGTCATGGACGCCATGCTGGCCAACCTTGACTATGCAACAGCCTATTTGGATGATATACTAGTTACTAGTAAAACTACGGCAGAGCACAGGAACCATATAATAAACGTATTCGAAAAGATACAAGAATACAGATTTAAGGTTAAGGAGGCAAAGTGTAACTTTTTCTTACCAGAGATTAAATACTTAGGGCACATCATAAATAAAGACGGTCATTGGCCGGATCCAGAAAGAGCCAACGCGATCAGAAACATCCCGGCCCCAGATAACGTTCAAGTGTTGCAAAGCTTCCTCAGCCTAGCTAACTTTTACCAAGGGTTCATTAAGAACATGCAAAATTTGAGAGGGCCTCTCAACCAACTCTTAAAAAAGGACAAACCATGGTCACGGACCCCGGAATGCCAAGACACATTTAAGAAGATCAAGAAAACTCTTACTTCGGACCTCTCCCTCACCCATTACGACCCTAGTCTCGACATCATAGTCGCAAGTGATGCAAGCTCGTACGGCATTGGTGCTTGCATTCTACATAAACTGTCAGATGGTTCGCGAAAAGCTGTGGCTCACGCATCAAGATCTCTACTTCCAGCTGAGAAACAATATTCCCAAATAGAGAAAGAGGCTCTAGGGATAATATTTGCTGTGACAAAGTTTCACAGATATCTACATGGTAGACGGTTCATACTGCAGACGGACCATAAACCTCTAATTACAATTTTTTGTTCTAAAAAAGGTCTGCCAGTCTATACTGCCAATAGACTACTTCGTTGGGGAACGATTCTCTTAAACTATAATTTCAAGATAGAGTTCCTAACATCCAAAAATATTTGCCATGCAGACAGTTTATCGCAACTCATTCCAAAAAATACAGAAGTCTTTGAAGACTCCATCATTGCTACTCTAAGGACAAATTGTGAAATCAAAAATATGATTGCGAGTACCATAAGAGAGCTCCCAGTTACTTTGGCCGACATAAAAAGGGAGTCTCGAGAGGATGAATTCATTCAATCCATAAAAAGCAAAATTCGCAATAAAGACCCCAATGTGCCTGAAGTTTTCTTCCTCTGTGATGATGCCCTACTATACAATGACCGCGTAGTGATTCCCAACAGCCTACAAAGAAAAATCCTCAGGGATTTTCACATTGGACATCCGGGAAAGAACCGTATGAAAAGCCTCATACGCTGCTACGTTTATTGGCCAAACATGGACAAAGACATAGCAGACATGATAGAATCATGCAAAGGATGCGCACTTGCAGCAAAAGTTCCAACCATGACGTGCAAACCATGGCCAAACACAGACCATCCATGGCAAAGAATTCATGTCGATTTTACAGGGTCTATAGACAACATGTACTACCTCATTGTTGTGGATAGCCACTCAAAATGGCCTGAGGTCCTACAATGCAAAAGACCAACCACAAACTGCATGATCGGATTTCTACACGAGCTATTCGCACGTTTTGGCGTGGTAGATTGTGTAGTTACAGATGATGGCACTCAATTCACATCAAGTGAATTTAGAGACTTCTGCAAGTCATATCAGGTGGACCACATTACAACAACTCAGTACCACCCTAGGTCGAATGGCCAGGCCAAAAGGTTCGTGGACACTCTAAGAAGGGCTTTAAAAAAGGCACAAGGCACACCGACAGATAGAGCATTGCAACAGTTCCTGCAGGTGTATCAGATAACCCCTAATCCGAACACGCCTATGGGAAGCTCGCCTGCAGAAACAATGTTCGCAAGGAAAATCAAGTCTGTCTTCGACAAACTTATTCCACAGCAAGCAAAGTTCAAAAAAACCGTATCGCCTCATAAGAAATATTTCAATCCTGTCGATAAAGTCTTTTTCAAGGCTTACAAAAACAACATAACATTCTGGGAAGTAGGCACCATAAAACAAAGAATTGGCAAACTGGTCTATATTGTCCAAGGACCGAAAAACACTCACAAATGCCATTGGAACCAGCTCAGAAAATGCCATTTGAAGGAATCGGAGGAATCACTACAAAATAGCTGTGAAGAGCCGTCGACGTAATTTTCGATCACTTCGATCTTGACACGCCCCAAGTCTCTCCTGAAGTGCGACGCTCAGGAAGGAAAGGAAATTTACTCAACCGCTCGACGTAAATCCCAAGAGAAAAAAGTATTAACAGTTTTATGTTTTTTTTTTCTCCTTTTCAAAAAAAGAAAAAAAAAAGAAGAAAACTCTTGTGAGTTCAGTTCTCAAAAAATCTCTTTGAAAAATAATGAATCTTTCCAAATAATAGACAAAGTGTTATTGTAAATTTGAAATCAACAAGACGTGTGTGGGGAGAAAGAATTTATTTAGCAACCTCCAAAAACCACATGGTGATAACTAATAATGGCTACCACCGCATTTCTACCTTAATTGTACTTCACTCATGGAGAGGGTACAAGAGAGACAACTTCATGTTGATTAACAGTTATTATGTGGTATTTAGGAGGTTATCAGTTATGGATGAGTTGTTTATCTTATGATTGCAGGGATACAGAACATACTTATCTCCCTGTGGTGGAAATGTCACATGGGTCACATGATGGCTGCTTAATTACATCACTTGATACAGGGACCAAAACAGCAGTCAATTTTCAGTTTATTTACAACAGCCCAACTAAACAATTTCTTTCTTTATCCTGGGGCCGCCTCATGGCCCTGGCAGGGGCTAAACCTGCCTGTTCAGCAGTTTACAAGTCCATGGTGTCATTTCCCATTAGTAATATATTTTCCCAAATATAGAATGAAATTCCAGCTCACAGTCCTCAATTTGGGAAAACCCAAGACTTGCTGTTTCCCAATTATGACATATACTAGCAGAAGAGCCCTGCGTTGCCCGGGGATGTAACAGTAAGAGATAGATCAAGTATCGACCATCATAAAAACTGAAAAATAAAATTGACAAAGTTTATTGTTTAAGGTTGATGGACACGCATATCTTGATTAGTTTTTTTTTTTTTTTACGAATTGATCAAATCCAAACTCAAACAAAAACATTGTTTTCAATCGTTATGAGTCTCTACCCATTGAATAGAATTTTATTATAAACAATTATTTTGTGAATGGAATTTTTAAAGCATTCTGAATGTAAAAATAAAGAAAAATAAGAAACACTACTTGCCAAAAAAAAAAGTGAAGTTTTGTTGAAATCGGTTGAAAAATGTAGGAAATCTGATCCCATATATAAATGAACACAGACACACACACACACACAAACAACCTGGGTTTTATAATAAATATACCTCGATATGAGTTGTCCTCCTTTCATTCTCGTGACAGTGATGCCTCTTAATCGTGTTTTCAAATTGATTTTGTGCAAAAACAATTGTGTTTTTCCAATTTTGGGCGCTGTCAGGACCACCGCAAGCTAATTTTACGTAGTTCTGTGAAGTTTTGTTGAAATCGGTTGAAAAATGGAGGAAACCCGATCCAATATATAAACAAACAGACACACACACACAAACTGGGTTTTATAATAAGTGTGATGTCCTTTCCTGGGAGATAGATGAATCTGGATTGTTTGAATCTGGAGTCCTAAAACTGGCTTCTTCAGACATAATAGTATCTCCATGTTATATGTAAGATACTTCCTTTTGTTTCTCCTTACACATTGCTTTGCTGTGTAGATGTATGTGATATATTATTCTCCACATGGGTTGCCTGTGTATATATGTATGTATAGTTTTATGTATGTTTTAGTATATAAAAGTCTCTCTGAGAACAAGACATGTTTGTCACTCCTTTTCCTTACAGCCATTCTGTTCCATCTGTGAAGTATGGTATTATTATATCACGGACATAATAATGCCCATAATGGGAGAAATACAAATGGGAGAATAAATATTTCTCCCCTAGCTGTATCCCATTATAATGTTATATATTAATCATTTTGTTATTATATCAGAAATATAATAATGCCATAATCGGGAAAATACAAATGGGAGAATAAATCTTTTTCCCTAGCTGTATCCCATTATAATGTTATATATTAATCATTTTGTTATTATATCAGAAATATAATAATGCCCATAATGGGTGAAATAAATGGGAGAATAAATCTTTCTTCCCTAGCTGTATCCCATTATAATGTTATATATTAATCATTTTGTTATTATATCAGAAATATAATAATGCCCATAATCGGGAAAATACAAATGGGAGAATAAATCTTTCTTTCCTAGCTGTATCCCATTATAATGTTATATATAACTCATTTTGTTATTTATCAGAAATATAATAATGCCTATAATGGGGGAAATACAAATGGGAAAATAAATCTTTCTTCCCTAGCTGTATCCCATTATAATATTATATATTAATCATTTTGTTATTATATCAGAAATATAATAATGCCCATAATCGGGAAAATACAAATGGGAGAATAAATCTTTCTTCCCTAGCTGTATCCCATTATAATGTTATATATTACTCATTTTGTTATTATATCAGAAATATAATAATCCCCATAATCGGGAAAATACAAATGGGAGAATAAATCTTTCTTCCCTAGCTGTATCCCATTATAATGTTATATAGTAATCATTTTGTTATTATATCAGAAATATAATAATGCCTATAATGGGGGAAATACAAATGGGAGAATAAATCTTTCTACCCTAGCTGTATCCCATTATAATGTTATATATTAATCATTTTGTTATTATATCAGAAATATAATAATGCCCATAATCGGGAAATACAAATGAAAGAATAAATCTTTCTTCTATATATCACAACGCCCCCCCAACCCAATCACCATTACATGAAAATATCTCTTCCCACCATATATCAGTATAATTGGAATTGGATGTTTTATGCAATAATTAAAGGAAAATGCACAGAATGTTGATAAATGCAAAATAAATATAAGGTGAAATTTGAAGTTTCAAAAGTTCAAATGTAAAAGACCTGGCACATATGAGAGAGAAATAGTCCAGGAGGAAGTAAACAAATATGCATATGTATGTACATATGTATCCAAAGCTGCCGATTGACAATGTGGTGAAGGAAAGTATGTTTGTTTTTAAGATAGCAAAGATGGTTTAGCTGTCTAATGTTGCCAGCTTGTCATGCAAATGTAATATTTCATTTGAGGGTATGTTACGATGACCACAGCATCGGAGACTGGACAAAATCTATTTATCTAGTTTTGGTTGATTTTCCATGTGTTTATATATACATCTATAGATCTACTTTGAAAATTGCTGCTCTTCTTATCATTTGCTGCAAGTTTTATATCCTAGTTTTGAAAGTTTTCTGCTTGGTTTTACAGCTGGGGGAATTTTGGTTTCCTTGTTATTATTTGTTTATTTCATTTCTAACATCTTGGCTGTGAAAGCATTCTGATTGGTTGCTCGAACTATGCCTTTGTTTACCTGGCAATTTATATTATCGATTTTTAGATAGGGTGAAAAATTTTGGCCTTGTTATTTACTTTTATTTATTTATTTCTCCATTCACACAATTATATTTATACAACTTCGTAATGATATAAAAACCCTAAGTCTATATTTCTGAGATGAGGTATTGTAATTGTTTACACTATTTACATTGTTCAGACTGTTGTCCTCATCTTCATTGACATATTCACCTTCAACATCTGTCTATATTTCTGTGATGAGATATTGTAATTGTTTACACTATTTACATTGTTCAGATTGTTGTCATAATCTTCATTGACATATTCACGATGTTTTGACTGAGTTGATAAAATAATTTTGTCCATTTTATGATGCCGTGGTCACTGTAATATACCCAGAGACAAAATACAACATTTGCATGACTAGATAATGACATTAAAGGGTTCAGTTTGAAATTTTAATCACCTGAAGATGGCCAGAGCGTACAACAGCTGAAACATTGTGAATATGGAAACGAAGCTGAGGACAACAGTCCAAACCATGTAAATAGTGTAAATAAGCTGTAAGTGATTAGTCATTTTGAATCACTGAAATTGTCGCAACATCAGAATCACAATTACCAATATCAAAGTATATTTAAAATAAGAAGCATTCTACAATATGCATTTATTTTTTTAATGATCAGAAAAATTCCTTTTAGGCTCTGAGGAAAAAAACTTAAAATAATCTATTATAACTTCTACTTCTCATTTTCCCATTGTAGATGGCTGTGAAAGCTTTCTGATTCGATGCTTGAACTATGGCTTTGTTTGCCTGGTGATTTTTATTATCTGTCTATTTTTAGAGATTGTGAAAAAATTTTTGTCTTGTTATTTATTTTCATTTATTTATTTATTCATTCCACAATTCTTTTTATACAACTTTTTAATGGTTTAAAAACTGTAAATGATTTGTCATTTTGAATCACCAAAATTGTCACAACATTAGAATTACAATTACCAGTATCAAAGTATATTTAAGACAAGCAGTATTGTAAAATATGCACTCATTTTTTTTAATGATCAAAAAAATTCTTTTTGGCAGTTCTGAGAAAAAAAAAATTAAATAATCTATTATAATTACTACTTACCCTTTCCCCATTGTAGATAACAATAAATGTCTTAAAATATTTTTCATTTCTTGCTTTTCTTAAACTCTACTGCATAATCTTTTATACTTCAGTTGAAATAAATATATAAATTTTATGTAAGCATGTTCAAATCAAGTAAACAACCAGAGTTAAATTAAGTATTAATATCATTATCACAACAGAAAAACTTTAAGCCTGTCTTTATCTATATCAAATTTACATTTTTTGAGACAACTTGATATCATTTACTCCTGTCTCAATAGTAAATGGCAGCTGATGTCAAAACTGACCTTCAGTTTGTTGTTAACTGGGGTAAAGTATGGCTTGTTAATTTTAACATCTCCAAAACTAAACTGCTCTCTGTTAATCATTTGAGAAATCCCTTTCTGACTCATTGTACCTTCTCGGGCTAATGTTCTCAGCTGACATGAAGTGGAAAGTTTATATTGAATCCATTGCTAGGTCAGCTGCTAAGAATGATTGTTCAATGTGTCTTGCTAGACATTGTTTCTTTCCAGAATCTATCTGAAATAATTATAACTCTACCATTCATCCATACTTAGAATATTGCTACCACATATGGTCTGTTGCTTCTGTTATTTATCTAGAGCTCTTTGATAAAATCCAAAGAAGAATCAGTAATATTATTAACAACAGGTACAATGTCTGAAATGTCAGTGTTACAACCAGGATCTGTATACTTGTTTCAATGGAGACACATATGATGATGATAATTCTTTACCCTAAGAATTCCAAAATAAATAATAAAATCTCATTATTTATTCAGAATAATTTAATTCTGCATAAGATCAAATGGAGAGAAATTTTAGATCTAATTTGAAGCAGAGTATAACATATATATATATATATATATATATATATATATATATATATATAAAGACAAGAGGAAAAACTATTCTTAGCTGACGAGTTTCATCCTCAGAGGATGAAATACATTGGCTAAGAATAAGTTTCTATTTGTTTCTTTTTATTCATTTCATCTCTTCTACAGATACACTCTATCTGAGAATATTTACACACACACACACACATTCACTTTATAGTATCAATAAGAAATAAACTATTTTGCTAATTTAATAGAAAACATTTATTTATTAAGATATTTCCAGATTGAAATTCTGTTCTCATCATATTTCTGTTCAGAAGTATGATGCTTTTTGTTTCATTGACTCATGATGATTTTTGTGTCATCAGCTGTGTTATGGTTTCATAGCCACATTCAAAATGAATCACTGCAGTCCAATGGAAAACCTATCAAATTTATAACTAGAAAATTTTAACTTCAAAATGGTAAGAGGCATGTGTCTATCAGAGTTTCACTAGGCACACACACAAGCATAGCGTAACTAACATTTTACCTAGACCATCGGCTATTAATATATAAGATTATTTTAGGATAATCCAACAACCTGTTCACTAAGTTTTTATAACCATAGGAATCAGTTTATGCAAACCAGTGTGAACCAGTAGGATACCACCACCATATATATATATATATATATATATATATATATATATATATATATATATATATATATATATATATATATATATATATATTTTATATATATATGTATATATATATATATATATATATATATAGGGAGAGGAGAGAGAAAAGAAGAAAGGGAGAAAGATTTGATAGCATTTGTCCTTCGCTCTGTACTTTTCTTATGTAAACTTTCTGTTGTTTCTCCCAGTATTTAATGGACCAAGAATACATTTTAAAAAATATCTGCTATGAATTTGCTTCCATTATCAGCATTTAGTATTTGATTGAAAATGTAGGCCAAATCACATATCCTAGATTTTATGATAGTCATACCACTTTCTCCTCAGTTTATCCATCATTATCATCAGTCTCATGACCAGGTGTGGTCACAGGGTTGATGCACAGTTTAGCACCTAACCCATTCCCTCCATATATCTAGGTTGAAAGCTAGAGAGGTACTCATTCATGAGTAGTGTGTCTTTGGAAAGCGCACCTGGTGGAGCCCATCCCACTCCAGGTCAAACTACAGCTGATGTTCTCCAACTTGAGGGCTCACCTTGGTAACAGAGTTCCCTCCATATATCTGGGTTGAAAGCTGAAGAAGTATTCATTTATGTGTAACATATCTTGGGCAAGTAGACCTGGTGGAGCCCATCCCTCTCCAGGTCAAATCACTTGAATCTTGCCTTAGTCATGGACACATCGCCATTAATTCCATTTGCTCTGGCCATTGACTTCAGTCTAGGAGGAAGCAATGTTGTTTCATCACTGTACTTGCTGCATCCATAGCTATGGAACCCAGTCTACCACATTGTGGTAGATGGCTGTTGACCCTAGGAAAAGGTTCATACACCTTTTGACAAGCCTTATTTTTAATCCTTCTGTGTGTCTAGCCACCCTCCTTACCAGAAAAACATGGTGAGGGAACAAGTTTAGCCATCAATGATCCAGCCATGCAGCAAGTAGTATTGGGTTACTTGGTACCAGTAACACTCATAGAGTGACCTGAAATTATATTATTATGTCAGTATATTAATTAAATATAATCTTCTGTAAAACACTGCCTTGTACCAGCCTATTAAACCAAATACATATATACATACATACATACCAATGTTTTTTTCTTTATTTGTCCAATCAAAATACTCCCTTACTTCTTGATAAACTGTTTTTATCATATTTTGTGCTTAGTGAATTTTTATTAATAAAATTGTAGTTAAAGGAATAATTACAGCGAATGAAAGTTTTCTTTTTCTTCACAGCAGATTTCATGGCCATCTGCTAATAACTGTGAGTCATATTTGAATTACATATGCACAAAGTGAACAAAGTTGAATAAAACTTTATATAGAGCCAAATGAAGCAATTACAGGGTTGTAAAACAATAATTTGTTTATTTCTCCACTTCTAATTGACTCTAAAATATTTTAACAGATTTTAATTGATGAAATTCATTTAATGTACCAGCTAATAATCATGCACCATCAAAACACGAACATAGCCATATTTTTCTGAGAATGTGGAATTATGGTTTTCTACCATTTTTGTTTAGATAAATCAAAAAATTACTTCAGTTGCTTTTGTAAAAGTGCCTTCAATGGAGATTGAACTCAGAAGTAGATATTTACCTTTCATTTTTTAATAGTTTCTGTAATTTCTATCTTTTTAAATTTCATGTCCTTTCTAGACATAGGTGATTATGACTTACCATAGATTCCTTTTTCTTTATTATCTGTGAATTCTCATGATTTCTTAGGAAAGACAGTGGAGAGTTTTTCTATTGCCTTCTCTACAATTTTGAATTCAGAATTGTCCTTCTCTTAGACTGACTGCCACTCATGTTTTTTTAATCATTTCACCCCAAGAAAGGAGATAAATCCACTAAGATACAAGTGGTTAGTGAGTGTAAAAGAATATGAGAAAAAGAAAACATTATTAAGAAGAGAGAACAATAAAAGTACAGGAATTAAGAATACAAAAGATAATGATTGACATTGCATTTGAGTGGGAAGCAAAAAGCCAGAAGAGAGTTGCACAAGCAGGTCTCACCATTTTACTGTTGAAGTAGCTAGATGTACCTGTATATTCTCTTCTAATAGTTTCTTTTTCGTGCTTCTCACCTGTGGAATGCTTTCTGTTTTTTGAACAAACTTTAAAAATTTAAATGAAACATCAATTGCTATTTTCTGTTTTCCTGTTCTTTTATTGTTTTTTCTCCTCATTAAAGTTTTTTCATTCTCTTTTACTTCTAGTAGCACTTTGCATATTAGTGGCATTATCCCCTTGCTTGGGGTAAAAAGACAAAAAAAATGAATTGTATCCTTCTTGTGCAACAGAGTTTGTAGTTTGTGGTATGTTGGAACAGAGAGAGAAAGTGTAATTCACCTTCTTCTTCAGCTTGTGGCAAAAGGGTAAAGAGAACTGACCTCAAAGTCCTTTTTCCCTAGGTTGGTAAGTGATTGGGAAGTACTGTGAATGCAGTAGGATTGTCCTTCACTTTGGTACAGGGTCTTTGATCTTTTGTTTTGTTTATCTAAGTATTTTGTTTCAGGAATGAAGTCAGCAGATTGACCTGTCCTTAAGAATGCTGGTGTTAATTTTAATGAGGTGCTATGTAGATGATAACCAGATACTACTTTTCAGGGGTTTTACAAAATATTTTTATTTTATTCTATTTATTAAACTTTGCCTACTATTACATTCTTTTTAAATCATTAAATGTAAAAAGCCTACAAATACAAAACAAAAGAAATGTAAAAAAAATCAAAATGAATTAGCAGCCTGATCTCTCCTATTTACTAAAGAGATATTCTGTTGTTATGGTAACATGAGGAATGTTTGCTTATTAGTGTCAAGTAATGTCTTCTGTTACTATAACAGCAGAGCTTTTCATTACTAAAACACAGAAGATCATATTGCATCACAGACAAATATATAAAGTCACCTTACACTTTTTACTCTATAGAATAGAATAAAAACAACAACTACAGTTCTAAGAAGTAGAATACGCTTTTTATTTAAAATAGTTAATTAAATTGTTTCTTAATTCTGGTGAGAGACAAGTGTCCATAGTCCTAAAACATTCTTCTGTTAAAAATACAGGAAATAAAACCATAGGGAGAGGTTTAGCTGGAACTGATATCAGATTTCAATTTCTATAAATCAAATAAAAAACTTGACAACTTGTAATGTTTTTTCTTTGTTGGGTAGAATAGCAGTTTAAGCTTCAAGGTAAACATAAATTTAAAATATTGAGTAATTAGGCAATATAAATCGTTATTTGTGCTTCTATATACTCATAGATCGTGTGGGTCTTTTTGGAATATTTAACTTTGAAACATAAAATCGTTAAGATAGGCTCATAGGTTTCTAGGAAACTGATTTTCTTATATATGTACTTTTTTTTCATTCAGGACATTTTCTTTTTTTTCAGATATTTTCTTTTTTATTTAATTTTTTTTTCAAATATTTTCTTTGTTTTATTTAGGAAATTTTCTTCTTTTTTTATTTAGAACATTTTCTTGTTTTTTATTTAGAACAATTTCTTGTTTTTTATTTAGAACATTTTCTTCTTTTTTATTTAGTATGTACATTTTAATTTTTTTCCGATATTTTCTGCTTTTTTATTTAAGACAATTTTTTTTTCAAATATTTTCTTCATTTTATTTAGGACATTTTCTTCTTTTTTACTTTTTTTTTTTTATTTTTTTATTTTTTACGCCACTACAAACCACAATTTGGCCGCGCACGAAGACACTTCGCTGACTCACATTCGAGCATTCATCAATCAACTCTGAACACTTCTCTCAACTTTGCTTATATACAGTGAATATAATTCATTACTAAAAGATAAGTAAACATCAAATACGTTTAAGGGTAGACCACTCTGAAAAAACTCTTTCCAAAAAAACTCTTATTACACAAACACAAGACAGCGAGCTAACGAACAATATCAACAAAGAGACATTCACGAATCAAACAATTACACACACATTTTGTACACACGACACACACTGATTACCCAATCTGTATATTGTTAAATTGTATATAAATGTTGCATTGTTTTTCTAAATTGCATGTCTCGTTTGTTTAATTGCATCTGAAAGTTTGTTTATTTATTTGTTCGGGACGCAGTAAGACGCGCAACCAACTGAAATTTCCTTCTGATTCTTTCTTAAATAATTAACAATCCTGCACGCCCCCAACAAAGGAACAGGTTTTAGAGACATCAAAAGAAATCTGAAAGAATCAAAATGTACCAAGTATAAAAATTGCATGCACTACTTTTTCATCATCAGCCGATTAAAGAACTTATCAGTTTCAGTAAAACAGAAACACCAATATTAATTACCTCTGAAGAATTAGTTTTTTAAACAAAAGTTTTATCTTTTCAAATACAATTAAGCACTTTCTATCTGATTTTCTGGTATGCAGAGTTATCATTATTTGCATTAGACTATTGCCCTCATCGTTCTTGTTATTATCATCTGATTGCCTTATCTTAATTTCTGGGATGAGGAGTTATCATTATTTATTTACCCTATTTATATGCGGACAATTGTCCTCATCTTTCTTATTATTATCATCTGATTGCCTCCTCTTTGAATTTCTGGGATGAGGAGTTATCATTATTTACACTATTTAAATTTGGACTATTGTCCTCATCATTCTTGTTATTATCATCTGATTGCTATATGTTTAATTTCTGGGATGAGGAGTTATCCTTATTTACATTATTTACATTTGGACTATTGTCCTCATCTTTCTTGTTATTATCATCTGATTGCCTTCTGTCTTAGTTTCTGGGATGAGGAGTTGTCCTTCTTTAACCAATTTACATGCTGACTATTGTCCTCATCTTTCTTGTTATTATCAACTGATTGCCTTCTGTCTTAATTTCTGGGATGAGGAGTTATCCTTATTTACACTATTTACATTTGGACTATTGTCCTCATCTTTCTTGTTATTATCATCTAATTGCCTTCTGTCTTAGGTTCTGGGATGAGGAGTTGTCCTTATTTACCCTATTTATATGCTGACTATTGTCCTCATCTTTCTTGTATTCATCATCTGATTGCCTCCTGTTTGAATTTCTGGGATGAGGTGTTATACTTATTTGCCCTATTTACATGCTGAATATTCTCCTCATTTTTCTTGTTATTATCATCTGATTGCCTACTGTTTGAATTTCTGGGATGAGGAGTTATCATTATTTACACTATTTAAATTTGGACTATTGTCCTCATATTTCTAGCTATTATCATCTGAATGCCTTCTGTCTTAATTTCTGGGATGAGGATTTATCCTTATTTACCCTATTTACATGTTGACTATTGTCCTCGTCTTTCTTGTTATTATCATCTGATTGCCTTCTGTTTTAATTTCTCGGATGAGGAGTTGTCCTTATTTACCCTATTTACATGTTGACTAATGTCCTAAGCATTCTTATTATTATCATCTGATCAACTCCTGTTTGAATTTCTGGGATGAGGATTTATCCTTATTTACACTATTTACATTTGGACTATTGTCCTCAACTTTCTTGTTATTATCATCTGATTGCCTTCTGTCTTAATTTCTAGGATGAGGATTTATCCTTATTTACCCTATTTATATGCTGACTATTGTCCTCATCTTTCTTATTATCATCTGATTGCCATCTGTCTTTATTTCTAGGAAGAGGAGTTATCCTTATTTAAACTATTTACATTTGGACTATTGTCCTCATCTTTCTTGTTATTATCATCTCATTACCTTCTGTCTTAATTTCTGGGATGAGGAGGTATCCTTATTTACCCTATTGACATGTTGCTATTGTCCTCATCTTTCTTGTTATTATCATCTGATTGACTCCTGTTTGAATTTCTCGGATGAGGTGTTATCCTTATTTACACTATTTACATGTTGACTATTGTCCTCATCTTTCTTGTTATTATCATCTGATTGCCTTCTGTCTTAATTTCTGGGATCAGGAGTTATCCTTATTGATCCTATTTACATACTGACTATTGTCCTCATCTCTCTTGTTATTATCATCTGATTACCTTCTGTCTTTATTTCTAGGATGAGGAGTTGTCCTTATTTACCCTATTTACATGCTAACTATTGTCCTGATCTTTCTTGTTATTATCATCTGATTGCCTCCTGTTTGAATTTCTGGCATGATGAGTTATCCTTATTTACACTATTTACATGTTGACTATTGTCCTCATCTTTCTTGATATTGTCATCTGATTGCCTTCTGTCTTAATTTCTGGGATGAGGAGTTTACATTATTTACATTTGGACTATTGTCCTCATCTTTCTTCTTATCATCTGATTGCCTTCTGTCTTAGTTTCTGGGATGAGGAGTTGTCCTTATTTACCCTATTTATATGCTGACTATTGTCCTAATCTTTCTTGTTATTATCATCTGATTGCCTACTGTCTTTATTTCTAGGATGAGGAGTTATCCTTATTTACCATATTTACATGCTAACTATTGTCCTGATCTTTCTTGTTATTATCATCTGATTGCCTACTGTCTTTATTTCTAGGATGAGGAGTTATCCTTATTTACCATATTTACATGCTAACTATTGTCCTGATCTTTCTTGTTATTATCATCTGATTGCCTACTGTCTTTATTTCTAGGATGAGGAGTTATCCTTATTTACCATATTTACATGCTAACTATTGTCCTGATCTTTCTTGTTATTATCATCTGATTGCCTACTGTCTTTATTTCTAGGATGAGGAGTTATCCTTATTTACCATATTTACATGCTAACTATTGTCCTGATCTTTCTTGTTATTATCATCTGATTGCCTTCTGTCTTAATTTCTGGTATGAGGAGTTGTCCTTATTTACCCTATTTACATGTTGACTATTGTCCTAATCTTTCTTGTTATTATCATCTGATTGCCTACTCTTTGAATTTCTGGGATGAGGAATTATCTTTATTTACCCTATTTACATGCTGACTATTGCCCTCATCTTTCTTGTTATTATCATCTGATTGCTTTCTGTCTTAATTTCTGGGATGGGGAGTTATCCTTATTTACACTGTTTACATTTGGACTATTGTCCTCATCTTTCTTGTTATTATCATTTGATTACCTTTTCTCTTAATTTCTGGGATGAGGAGTGATCATTATTTACCCTATTTATATGCTGACTATTGTCCTCATCTTTCTTGTTATTATCATCTGATTGCCTACTGTTTGAATTTCTGGGATGAGGAGTTATCCTTATTTACCCTATTTACATTCTGACTATTGTCCTCATCTTTCTTGTTATTATCATCAGATTGCTTTTTGTCTTAATTTCTGGGATGAGGAGTTATCCTTATTTACACTATTTACATGTTGACTATTATCCTCATCTTTCTTGTTATTACCATCTGATTGACTCCTCTTTGAATCTCTGGGATGAGGAGTTATCCTTATTTACACTATTTACATTGGGACTATTGTCCTCATCTGATGTCCATCTCAATATCCATCCTAGCTTGTTTGCCTTTAGCTTGCGAATCTTTATGGCAGTTTCGTCCTTTAGTGCTGTTAGTAATGTACCTGCTGAATTGTGTTTATACTAAATTCAAACTATTAATCTCATCTTTGTTGTTGTTATCATAATGTTTCAGCTATTGATAAACTTTGTATATTCATAAAGATTTAACAAATTTTTTAGCAACTATTTTACATGAACAAATTTTTCAAATATTAAATGAATTCCAAATCTATAGAAAAATGAACAAAACAAAGCAAATAAAACAAAAATACATCAACGGCAGAGGTAAAAAACAAGTGAAAACAATGGCCAAATGTAACCAGGATACAGAAAGTGACAGCAAACAAAAAACAGAAATCAGAATCATGACATTCTGTACAATAGTAACACTGCTGGTAACTCACTGCCTAAACAGAAAATTCGTCTGTTTATATTAAGCCCAGAAACATTGATAATCTTGCTATGCATGACACGAATCATTTGCATAAACAAATTCTAGGCACTGCTCAGACCACCGTTGCAAACATATTTTTTGCAAGTGGAGGTGCTCAGGTTCCTGCTGGCCACCCTCTTCTGCATATGCAGCACACTAAGCATTGTCTTTTGGATGGATGGGGACAGGCAGCCTCATTGAAGGTTAGCAACAGTTTACCCTGCCTTTCACTTCTGTTACAAAAAACTATTCCAAAATTATTCTTCATTAGGTGTATATGGATAATCTACAAGAATTTCTATGGAAAATTAGCCTAGTGCAATGATTCCCAACATGGGATGCATGCCCCATCGGTGGGGCATGGCAATATTTTGGTGGGTCATGCATAGGATGTACACCCTTTGTCTTACTATACTGTTATGGGACCTGCCTTTATGGACTAAATGGACTCATCCTGTTACTATATATATGGAGAGATTATGCCTCTCAAGAGAGCTGTCTACAGTTGACGAGTTGACTACTGTACTTTGCCGTCAGTTGGACATGCAACATTTTGTATTTGCTCTTTTTGTTAATAATATGTTTTAACTAAATTGCTGAGTTTGAGTTTTCTTTTGGACCTATTCTGGGTCCACAACACATACCAACAGAATAAGGGGGTAATTCAAGAATGAGTTATTAACAGTAATTTGTTTTTTAGTGGGTTTGAGTGAAAGTGTTAATGTTAATGCATGTTAATGCATACGATGTATATACAGTATGCATACATAAAAATATTTTGTGTGTATGTATGTACGTGTGTAACTGGCATACATGTAAGAATTAAATATTACAGGGGGGGGGTCACCAGAATTTTAGAAATACTAAAGTAGGGCATAGCTCCAAATCAGTTGGGAACCACTGTCCTCGTGGCTTTAAGCATTTTTTTTTTAAGCATTACGCCCCGAGCAAGGTGGGAAGCCACTAGGATGCAGGGGTTTGCAGAAGATTTGGAGCAAAAGCAGATAGGAATGATAGAAGAAAGGATGAGGAGAAGGATAGTGGATAGATCAAGGTAACTGAAGATTTGTCCTCATCTTTGTTATTCTTATGGTTGTTGTGTCTTCTGACCATCATCAAGTGTATATCGATCAGGTTACTAGAAATGGAATTCCAAACTGAACCCTGTTCTCATTCCACTGTTCATGTCCCGAGATATTTTTCCTAGTTCTTATTTTTAATACTGCTCAGTTATTGCTTGCCCTGTTTCCACTGAGTTCAAGTACACACTGCTCGGAGCAGGAATTGAACTCACAATTACTATGTCACTAAATTCACAAACCAGTGATTTAATCCACTAGGTTATTGTCTTAGGTGGAGCAGTCAAACAACTATAAAACTGGACACTTCCTGTCTTTCCTCTCTTATTGCTCTTTTCTTTCTGGCATAACAGAGAAGTGATAACATCACCTGCTTTTTTCCAAGGCACAGGAATATTTTTCCGCTAAACTTTTATACACCCCCACACACATGTGTATTATAAAAAATTTTAATTACACAAAGACCACACTTGTCTTTTTTGTGCAAAATATTAAAATTTTAAATTCCTACCAAATGTAAGTTCTTGTGCCAAAACAGAAACCTAGTTAGTAGGAATAGAAAGACAAAAGAGAATTTATGCATCTTTTCTCCTTCAGGTCAAAATAGGCACAAATAACAAAACAAGACTCAACTACTGTGTAAAATTTTCAGGGAAAAAACATTTATTGTGCAAGTGTGACACGATAACTAGGCGTATATTAAGGTGGATTTCTAAAATATGTATTTTATTTTAATAAATTAAGAATAGAAAATAGTTAAGAATAGAAAAATAGTTTAAAAACATGTGTTTCATTTAACAAAAGTACTAAGGGAAAAAGAAAAGGAAAAAAATAAATAAATAAATGCTTTTTCTTTTTATAAGTAAATTTGTGGAAGAGAAAAGGGCATCAGATTACTGTTAAATCCTACCAGTCTTCCAATAAAATATTTGACTAAGTGATTTGATGTGATAAAAGATAAACGTTTAGAAAATAGATTTTAGATGACCAAGTCAAAAACTGTCTTTACTGTATCTCGACAACACATTAAGGAAATAAAGAAAAGATAATTGAATTTTCCCTTTCTCCAGGCAATAAAAAAAAGAAAAGAAAAAAAAACGCCTGGCTAGTGAGAAAGTGCCAGGGCTATAAAAAAAAACATCCGATGGCCTTCACACGAAGATTTGTTAAGATAAAAAGATAAAAAAAAATCCTGCAAAATACATTGTTGGAGGCCGAGTGCAGACGGGATGTCCGCGGGATGTTTACACATCAAAGGAAGCAAAATTTAAGTACCCTGAAATTTTGAACTTACAGTCGCCAATGCTTATCTTTTGTTTTCATCTGGTGGTCTAGTGGACTTCTGATTATTTCAATATAAATAAGTGATTTTTCCGAGCCAGGCAGTTCAGCCGGACATGTGCTTGAAGTAGCTACATGTGTCAGGCACACTGAAGAAGTGAAACTTTGTTCGTCTGAGTCGGTTGGTTCGGCATTTGATCTCCATTAGTTAGAGTTAGAGCTGAGTGTCACATCACCTGCCCCAACTGCAAGACTAAATCTGAACGAAATAAAGCGTCGATTAAACTCATCTAAGTTGTGGAAGTTCGTTCCTTCAATGGTTTATCGTGTGCCCCCAGCTTGAGACTTCGACTTTTTCAACCAACCTCCGGCAACATTACAGCGTGGAGAATGGCCGCCGGAGAAATTGCACGGACCTCAACATGGGGTGTCACACAAGCAAAGGCAAAAAAAGGTACAAATACAAAATTTACACAAAAATTTCCTTTTGTGTGCCTATTAAATTAGGATAACTATTTCTGATAAAAAGGATTACCATTGAAAAATGGAAAAAAAGGCTTACTGCTTAGGAAAAGACAAGGATTCAATGAGAAAAAAAAAAAAAAAACAATCCAAGAAGTCAGAAAAACAAAGGTGCAAACACTTTTCAGAAAAAAACTAAAACACCTGCATTTACTTGCCCCACAAGTACTTGGCTGTCCCATTAACAATTCCAAGTATTCATCCATTACACCAACCCCGTATCTATGCTTAAAACAGCTGGTATTCCCAAGTGATCACCCATGTAGGTACTGACCAGGCTCAATGTTACTTAACTTCATATTTAAAAGCAATGTCAATCATTACCTTCCTTGATAATGTTTTTGTTTTACTTATATTCTTTCACACTCAGTAACCTCCTGCATGTTAGTTCCTTTATTGCATTGCTTGAGCAAAATGATGTATATATATTGTAGTGACTACTACTATGTTTGCCATGCCTACATTTTTCTCAACTGTGATTGGTTAAATAATAAATACTGTTTACAACAGGAGAATTTACTGATCGCAGTCACCACACTGAATTTTTCCTGCTGTGAATTTCACAGACATGCTTTTGTTAAAAAATCACCAATTGGTTAATTTTTCATCCAATCATATATTTTCTGTGTTCATTCAAATTTCTCCCGTCTTTGCTCCTGGATCCTACCAGTAGTTATAAAAGCAATGTTTTGTTCCAAAAATAGACAGTAGAATTCAGCAACTCACACGTGTCTACACAGAACTTGAATTACATTTCATCATCAGTTCTCTGTGAACAAGCCAAGTTACAAAACAACACTGTTAATTATACAAATAACACACAACTGAATTAACTGTATCTTCTTCTGAATGCAACATTCTATTTCAACATAGAACTTTGAACATTCTATTCAAGAAACATCCTTAATTACCTTTTATGTTATTCAAGCTAACAGATAAAGGGAAACTACTTTTTTCTCCTTAATATTCATACATTACAAAAATTGTTTTGTATTTGTTGATTTTAATATATATTTTATCATTGAAAAAAAAAATCGTTTTTTCATTGTTTTTCCTTGATTCAAAAATGTATAAATGTTAAATGCTCTTCAACATGCAGCCACATTAATCTTTTCAACATAAGCAGCATTTACAATATTATAAAAATTTTATTTCCAACTAAATCTAAGTTCTTGTGCCTGAAACAAAAAAACCTAATTAGTAGGAATAGCAAGCCATAATAGGCACAAAATAACAAAACAAGACTCAACCACTGCGTAAAATTTTAAAGGAAAAACACAAGTATAAAAAAGGTACAAATGCAAAGTTTGCACAAAAATTTTCTTTTGTGCACCTATTTAGGCAGGATAACAATTTCTGATAAAAAGGATTACCATTGAAAAATGGAAAAAAAAATGGTTACTGTTTAGGAAAAGACAAGGATTCAATTACAAAAGGAGAAAACTATTCAAGAAGGCAGTAGTAAAACAAAGGTGTAACCACCTTTCAGAAAAAACTAAAACACCTACTTTTACTTGCCCCACGAGTGTCTCTGGGACATATAGTCATTTTTAAAAAGTCCCTTTTAAATTCAAACTATTTCTACTTGGAATAATTTCTTTGAATTCTTTTCATTCTTTGTTGTCCAACTACAGAATTTTTTACTTGAACTTCAAAATTTTTACATCTTCCTGCAGCTGGCTTGTGACCTTGTACCTTCTTGATGTCAAATGGTTTGTCTTGTCTCCTTGCTGTCAAAAAGTCTTCTCACCTCATCCACTGACCTGTGTTCTATATATTTGAAAACAGAGGCTCACAGAAGACTCCATCCAAGTTTTAACAAGGCTTGATACCAGAGGCTGCAAAACATGAAAAACCACTTTTCCATAAACATGAAATGGATCCTTAACAATTTTGGTAGCTTTTAACTACTGAGCCTAAAAAGATATACATGTGTAACAATTTTTTATAAAAAGTGTCTGGGCTTCATAAAAATACACTTCTCTCAAAAGAACGTGTACAAAAAAAACAACCTAGACAATTAAACATTTATTCCAGATTAACATTTTTAAAGTAGTAAAAGTAAAATTTTTATAGTATCAACCACACAATTCCTAACTTTTAATATTTTCTTTCTTTAGGTAGTGTATTTTCTCTCTTTTATTACTCAGCTATATGAAAGCAAAAATATAAAATATCGACTTGTTGAAATTGTCTTCCATTTCCTTAAACCATCATTTCCATGTGAAAAATATAGTAGCCACTGTTTTTAACTAAAAGTAGTGTCTGCAACAAATGTTACATTTTCATGTTCATAAAAATATGTGAACCAACTGCAATATTTATCATTTACAAGAAATAGCAACAAAGGATTTAAATACTATTTATTTTATTTTATTAGCTTGCTTACTAACAATCTTATTTAATATGTGTGTTACCTCAACATAGTTTTGCCAGTTTTGCCAAGAAGCCAGTAGAGGGCACTCACTGACAAGAAGATAATAAAACTTAAGACTTCATGTTTTTTCTCTCTTATTTCTACCCATCAGCATCAGGCTGATTGTCTGATAGAGTTCAGAATTCATTTGCACCGGGTTTCTTAGGCAGTGCTATGAAAATAGATCTGCGTCTACTAGGGGTGATAGCCGCAACATTGCGGATGCTCATTTAGGCATATATTTTGCCGGTACAGGATTGCAATTATTTTTTTCTTCATCTACACGTCAAACTACGTCAGAATCATTAATAAACTGAAAATAGAAAAAAATTTTTAAAAAATCAGCATTTTGGAGCCATGGATGTCTACCGGGGGCTAAAAGCTGCAACATTGCAGATGCTTATTTAAGGCATATATCTTGCCGGTACAGGGTTGCAATTATTTTTTTCTCCATCTACACCTGAAACTACTAGGCTATAGGCCAGAGTCCAAAAAAGGGCTTAGGTTTTGAGTTCATGGACATTTTATTCATATGAGAAAATTTCAAGTGTTTCTAGGAGTATTTTTCGTGCTGATTTCAAATCTGAAGTGATCTCCAGGCTAAATGTGTGCACTGCTTCAGAAAAGGGGAGATAATACAAGGTGTGTCATTTATGGAAAAAGTCCATTTTCATGGTTTACTTCATGTAAAATGAACTTTAAATAAGTTTTTTAGCACATTTAAGTGTATCAACAAGAAGATGATATATCTATGCTCTTATATTATGTGTTAATTTATTTAATCAGGAATTTTCAGCAAATAAAATGACTTGCATAAAGCCATAACAATGAAAACGTTACTTTCTATTGTCGTGAGAGTTTCTTAAATTTGAATAACCTCGTAAAACATTGCAGTGTACATTAATTTGATAAAAAACATGAAAAACCTTTATATATGTTTCCAAATCTTGTGCCTTCCAAAAATCATAGATGGAAGAACTGTTTTCAAATACTTCTGGTGATTGACTTTTCTTCATTTTGGACTGCCATTTACTTTTTGATGTAATTTTGTCACACATACACATTGATATAGAAATCTTAATGTTTAGACTAACTTTGACTATATATATAAAAAAATATTGTAATAAGAGTTTTTTTTCAGTTATGTTGAAATAATTGTTATCAAGTAATATATTTATAAAAGGAATTGAAAAATAATTGATTGTCCTCTAATCCTGCAAGCTCATCTTATCATTCGCCTTCTGAGGAGTCAGAATCTTCTATTTCATTAATCTGCTGCACTTCATTATTTTTTTTAAGTACATTAAAACAATCTATACACTGGCAAAGGTTGGTACAAGGCAGTGTTTGATGAACACAAGAACAACACCTGGAGTTACAGCTGTTCTTCTTACAGTTACACTTTACTAAGTTCATCAAGGTAGATGGAGTTTTAGGAAGGCTGCTCCAAGGAACAACGAGTTTTTGATCTTCACATTTCCAGCCATGATTTGTTGCAGAAGGAGCATTAATATTAATGTGAAGACATTGTTGCCAAATTACAGCCTGGTAATTTGCCCTTTCTGCATGTAACCATAAACTATTTTGGCAAGGTGGTAGAGTATTATCCAATTTTCCAGACATATGAAAAATATTAAAACGAGCAGTATTTACAGAAGAAACATTTCTCTGTCCAAATAGACAGCACATAAATGTTTCTAGTTGCTGGAAAAAAATCATCTGTCAGGTGCCAGTTGCAGCCTAAAAGTGTGAAAGTTTGAAGAAATTCCTCTGTTTCTTTCATTAACTCAAAGGGTTTTATTTTACCCTTTCTCTTAAAGCAGTATCACAGCCAATGAATGCATGCAAAGAAAGTAAGGCACTTGAAAGAGCAGGTCCACATTTCTTTGCAACTGATTTAATAGAGATCAAACAAGATGATTGGTTGGTATTAGTAGCCATATATAAATCACAGCTTAATTCATTTTGATGAGCAAGGCAAAGAAGAAAAACATCCGTATCTGGAGTCTTAATGATAATGGAAGGGAAAGCAGTTGATGCATGCTTTGCATGAAGCAAAAGAAGGGTATTGGCTTCTTCATGGTCAGTTGTTAATTCTGGCAAAGTTTCTGTGATTACTTCATTTGTGTCACTATGAGGACACAGCATGAAACATCCTTGGCTAAATGAAGCAATCACAGTTTTTCCATGAAATTCTTCTGCTGGCAATTTTTTCCAATGCATCAACATAAATAAGATGAGGGATTCTTTATTTTCACCAGACATGAGGAATTTTCGAAATTGTACCGGTGTTTTCTGTTTTTCATTCAGAACACGTAACAGGTGGCATGGGGTAATCAAACGGTGTCTTCTTTCAGAGTCTTTAATACTCCATGGATTGTACTTATCACAGACAAAGTCAACTCTTGATGACATATAAGTAGAAGGAAGCTTGATTACATATCTAAAAACATAAATACTTAGCTCACCAAACCTTGATGGAACATGGTCTGCAAGCTGTTGTATTACTGCCATTCCATCTAATATCAGTGCTGTATTTTTTGGAATATTGTTAATTTTCATATCAGGAAACTTTACAAGAAAATAATGAAATAATGCAGCTTTGTTGGTACGCTGCAAAGAACCATCAATGTTACTTAGGCTAGATGGGAACTCTGAAAGGCAATGTGAAAAAATTTCTTCCAGGTCAACTTTTCGGGTTCTTGCTACTATAAGAAGCCTAGTGAGAAGGTCTTTATCTGCTTGCAAGCAATCTGCTTGCAAGCAATCTGCTTCCCTCTTGCTCTTTTGTTGTGAATGCTTTTTCTGAAGATCACTAAAAGTTTTTATCTTCATTGATTTTAATGGTGCATTCAACTTCACATTTTTCAAAATTAGTCGTTGCTGAACAAACTGATTAGAAATATTACAGCCTTGTTCATGTGCTGTCAAAATGTCATCTTTAATTTCAGAAGATGCTACTTGGCCAGATGCAATGTTAATTAATTCTTTTTCACAATATGTAAATTGAATTTGCATAGACTCAGTTGTCTGCATGACACTCTGAATATCTGCTTCATCCTTTTGATATCAAGAACTACTCAGGTCTTTTTTATTATGGCAGCCCTCTCCTTTTCCAGCCATTTCAGTACAGTTTTTAGAGATTTGAGCACGTTGATTAAAAGATAAAATCCAACGATGAACAGCATTGTCATTATTTGAGAATCCAATCTGCCCACCTCTGGTCTTGCTATCTCTATTCATTGTCTGTTCAATCATCTGGTCCATTGCCGTCTGACTAAAGGAGTACTGGTTTTGTTGCTGAACTACAAAATCCCCAGCAGCAAGATGTTTTGCTATTGCAGGGTGGGTAGTTGGAACAGCAAGCATCTCATAGATATAAACAGGAAGATATCTAGCATAGTTCAAATGGTCATATGCAAAATACCAAGGTACCATTTCTGCTGCTGATTTAAGGTGAAGGGCCCAATCTTCTGTTCGTGTAGCACGAATAAAATTTAAAAACAAATCTGCCATATTCAAGTAACTCATCCAAAATGCAAAAGTTGGAAATTGGCTGCATCTCTCTTGAATAAATAAGGATAGTTTGCTTTCAAACTCTTTAAAATCATTTGATGTGCAGAGATCTTGGAATTGTGTTTTGGGAAAAGCATAATATAAATTTTTAGACAATGCAATGAATTTAGCTTTTTCTTCTTCACTTTGTGTTTCAATAAAAGTAGATAAGAGTTTCCTCCTTAAGGCTTCAGACATAATTTTTATGACTCTGACACTTTGATTATAGTGCCTGCCTTTCATGACTCCAGGTAGTGATCCTTGTGCCACTGTTCCAGCTTCAAGTAGGACATCAGCTAGCCCCAAATCTTCAAACCACTTTCCAATGACACTGAGAAACAACATGCAGGTGTGGAACTCACCAAGTCTGACAACTGTTTTTTGCATATACATGGCATCATTCCAATGTACTTGCTGTGCTTTAGCATAAAATGCAAGATCAAATGTTAATACAATACATTCAGTTTCAAGCTCATCAGCAATAGCAAGACTTTTCAAAAATACTGCATTCACAGTACTTAGTTGAGTTGGGTTACCATTGACCACAGGCAAATATCCAATATTGCATTTTGGTGGTATTTGGTTCTGTAATAAAAGAATATTGAAACTTGTCCAACCTGGAATTGGAGTAGTGTTTTGGTTGTCACTTTCACAGTGCATATTGATCATGGTCATAGCCAAATCAGTAATGCTTGTTTTGGTCTCACAAAATGATTTAAATAAAGCATTTTGAATGCTGTCAATTGAAACTGAAGGTAGGAAAGGGCCTACTCTTTTTGCCACATAATATTCTGGTATGGGCGCTTCATTTAGCATCACACTGTGCTTCTTACTCCTGATCATTTGGGGCTGGTCTTTTTCTATTGCGATATCTTCAATATGTGATAAGTGATCAGAAGTTAGCTGCTGCACTATGATCCCATTTGTATTATGGGTTGTTCCCTTATCACTCAGAGTTTCTTCTCCAAAGTCATTATTATCCCAGGCTAAATGTGTAAAAGTTTTCTTTTTAAAACCCTCTGGAATGTTACTTTTTGATAGTTGTTGTTCAGCCAAAGCCGTATCCAGTTCTAGAGTTGTGCTGTGGCTTATAGAGTGCCCAAACCCATTTAAAATGGCTATAAGTTTTGACTGACCAGTCCAGTGTCAAACAGCCATTCCCAGTGCATAATGCTTTGGTAAAAACAAATTTCCTCTGTGAGAAAGGTTCAGAATATCTTGTGCTATGGGAAGTAGCTTTCTCTTATCTTTCTCAGACACAGTAATAAATCTATTCTTCATTTCAACTTCATCAGAAAGACCACACATCAATGCCAATGCATTAAAAAGTTCTACAGGAATTATCTTCATAGCACATTCTGTAGTTACACTATTGCTCTTAGGAGGCCAAGATGTTGGTGATTCCACAGAAATAATCTGATTTCTTAAATACATGCTAGCATGATACAAATTGTACCTATTGTTTTCATCGCCATCTGAAACAAAATGTAAAAGAAATCACTAAATAACTTTTTCAAATATTCAGAAATAAAAATACTTCATTACTATTAAATATTTTTGTGTTCTAAAATTTATATAGGAGTGTGATATAAATATTTTCCACTGGTAACATTTGGTAGTAAAGTCTGTTCAGATAACATCACACAATTAGATCATTTAATATTATGTATAAATTAATCAATGATTAGAAGTAAAACTAATGTTAAAGAGTTTACATTATTATTTTAGGTCTTATTATATTTACCTGTTGCTTCATGTTCTTGGGTTCTTTCATCATCATCATCATTATCATCATCACCATCTGAGTCATCTGCTGAATCATCAGTTTCACTTGTTCCCATTAGGTCAGGAACTATTTTTTCACATAACACCACTCTGATTCCTCTGTCTTGGTTTTAAGAAAGTGAGCTGTTGAAAATCATGTAAAATCTGCTGCTTCAGATGTTGAGTTTTAGCCGCTATAGATGTCCCTTCTACTGATTTAAGGATGTTTCTGTACAGTTCAGACAGTTTGGACATTCGTAAGACCTGATTTCCTTTAATGATTTTTTTCATTATAATATCTTTCTTGAAAATATCATATGCAGCACTGTGTTTTGTTTCATTGTTCATGTCTACTAATCTATTTTTTTTGTATCTCAAGAAATTAGTATAATTAATTTTACAAGTATGATGATATTTTAACTCTGCAGTTACAAGATCTTTATCCTGTATCTGACAAAGATCTTCATCATGTTTCAGCTTTGCAGCAAATAAAATTTCATTTACAATGAGTTCACATTGTTGCAAGGGTTCCCTGGTGCGCTTTCCGTCAATTTTGTTTCTTTTATCTTTTCTTTGTCTTTTGCAAAATATTCATTTGGCTGGGAAAACAGAAGAACAGCGAGTAGTTTGATCATCTTTACCAAAAGTGGATTGACTAAAATTACTACTGCTCCTCAACCTTTTCAGACTGAGTTCCTGTTCAAGCTCTTCATTACTGGTTGATGGGGCAGTGTCAGTGATTATTAAATTAATTTCTGTAATGCGGCGTTTCTCAAATTTTTCCAACCTGTAACACACCAGCATAGCTAGCATTGACAATCTTTATTTAAATCATAAAAAATGCTGTAAAAATATTGTAGATGTAGAAAAAATAGCAGATTATTGTAATAGCTAAGGAAATTTTAAATGCCATTTATTTCTACATAGAATTATTTTAAAACAAATGCAAATTACCTTGTTGACAGACAAAGTTGCTCCATTTATTTGCATATTCACAAATTTTTTTAAGAGTTATTTCAGTAAAAGAAATAATTTTTTCATTCGTATTGATTGGTTCAAAATGTATTGCACAAATATTCGGGGAATTCATTTTCGCAGTATTTTAAAATTTTTGAATTTAAGGGATATAACTACTAGCCTAGGAAACGTCATATTTACTCAATTATTACCTCACTTACTTGAATTTTATGCTCAGATTTACCGATTAAATTTTCAATTTAAAAAGCAATTTATAAAAAAATGCGCAATTCTCACCTGGAGAACTTTTTAAATTTAGACTCTACGGCATCGAAACTCCCGAAATCAAGTAAAATTTTTTCATATAAATTTTATGTCCACGGAATGAAACGAAAATCGACCATGGCGGATAGCCTATACCGTACGTCAGAATCATTAATAAACTGAAAAGTGAAAATGGAAAAAATTTTTTAAAAATCAGCATTTTTTGGCCATGGATATCTACTAGGGGCTAAAGCCGCAACATTGCCGATGCTCATTTAAGGCATAAAACTTGCCGGTACAGGGGTGCAATCATTTTTTTCTTCATCTACACGTCAAACTACGTTGGAATCATTAATAAACTGAAAATGGAAAAAATATTTTAAAAATCAGCATTTTGGGCCCATGGATGTCTACCAGGTATCACCACTGTTGTAGATTTCATTTATTATTTCTTTTACCTTGTCTATACCAAAATCATCTAAGGCTGCCAGCATCTCTATTACAATTCTGCCTGTCATGCTGCTTTGTTGCTGCTCAAGTTGACCAGTTCAGCTTCCGCTTCGGTTTTTAATATTTCAGTATTTCTTTGTATTTCCGGCATTATCCAACTCAAAATGTGTATTCAAATACTATGCATATATTAATCAACTTGGTGTAATACTGCACCAACAGTATTCTGACTATGGACAATGACCAATTAATAGAGATTTCATATTGCAGGTGAGCTGATCATGTTACATTACAAATTTGTCGCACAGTGTTATTAAAGATGTCTTTTCAATATTGAACAATTTGAAAGAACAAATAGGAAATAAACTTATTTATCTAGACAGAGCTAGTATAATTTTGGCACATTTGAGGACAAATTTAAGATAACAAGCAATATGGCTTTCGTTTCTCTAGGTCAGTTACTGATGTATTGATGATCATTGCAGAAAGTGTCTATCAAGCTTTAGATAAGAATGGTGATGCTCTGTCTGTTGCTTTAGACATCTTCAAAGTGTTTGACAAGGTTTGGCATACAGATCTTCTTGACAAGTTGACTTTTGAGTTGAGCAAGTTACAAATTTGTCACACAGTGTTATTAAAGAAGTCTTTTCAATATTGAACAATTTGAAAGAACAAATGGGAAATAAAATTTCTTCATCATTAGATTAAACTTCAATGGTTACTTTTATCCCAATAATGACTGATGCACATTGTGTGTTGTGCAACCTTGGGGTGTTTGAAAGTTAACATTTTGAGCCCTAATCCCCACTAAAACCCTGAAATTCTCCCCTAGAGGAGAATTACCCACTGAATAAGAACCCCTGATCTAGAAGCAGTGCCACAACAGGACAAATTGGAGTATTAAAATAATCTAGAAAGCTTAATTTAAGAAAATAAATACTTCAAAGAGAAGAAGACACTGAGTCTAAAAACATAAAAGTAGAGTTGCGGTACAGTTTCTAGTTTAACTAAAATTAGTAGAAAATAAAATTTACTCATGTAAATGATGACCCATCATTGTCAGTACAGGTGAAAGGAAATGAAATAAATTTCAACAAGAAGATATTTTCATGTGGTAGAAGTAACATCAGCATGGGACTTGTTCCCAACATGGGGGTAACTTCCCCTGAATGACTGAAATCTCTCTCTCTGAGTCTGTCTATATTTCTGAGATGAGGTATTATGTACAGTATTTACATTATGCGGACTATTGTCCTCATCTTTGTCGCCATATTTATCACAACGTTTCGGCCGTTGTACACTACGGCCTTCTTCAGGGGGTTGGAATTTCGAACTGAACCCTTTATTTTGATCACTGGGGTAGACTGTTCTAGTTCTATGTGCCATGTTTGATGGATGTGTTATCAGTTATCTCCTGCTAATTTTCCCTCTGAAAGTTCTCCACTGCCTTAACCAGGTATTGAACTCACACTCGTTGGGTCTGTCACTGGATCTAACCAACGCCTTTATCCACTGTACTCTGTGTGTGTGTGTGTGTGTGTGTGTGTGTGTGTGTGTGTGTGTGTGTGTGTGTGTGTGTGAGAGAGAGAGAGAGAGAGAAAGAGAGATAGGGAAATTGGGGGGAGAGTTTGGTCACTTGGGGCAAAAGATATTCCCATGCTAGAAGGAAAAGAGAAAAAAAGAAAGAAAACAATGCCACCTAATACCGTTGTCCTGGGTATGGCAATAAACTCTATCCAACAGGAAGCCTCTGATCAGGAGGTTTTGAAAAGTGTGGAACCACCTATTAATTGTTGTTGTTCCTAGGTCCACCCTGACACGGAGTGGTAGCACTTGTTCGGGTCTCAGCAATTGGCAAATAGTTAACCCCCAAACTGGGATCAAAACACTGTGAAAGTATAAAAATAGATTTTTTAGTCAACATACCAGTAATATATTTTTGAAAAAAAAATCATTACCAGCAATATATATGATTCTTCAGATAAATCCTATTTGCAAAAATATGTCTGTGAAACCTTATCCCCTACAAACTGATTTCTTACAAAGAATGCATATTCTATTCATATGAACCTGTCATAAAACTCTCATTGCATTAAATAACACATTGAGGTTGATATGCTGTAAAACAAAATAAACTATAAACCAAATCTAACGCCATATTGCTGAATTTTGCAAAGCTATGTGGGAAGCTATGTGGGAACAACTTGCAAGAGCTACCACAGATCCTAACTAGAAACAGAGAATTGATTTGTTTGTTTAACAACATATCAACTCCTTATGGATCATTTAATTCTGGAATTTTATTTCCTTGTGAGCTTTGGTATTTTCTTTTTCCAAAAATTCATTTCTGGTAATTTTTTGTAATGTATTTTTATATTTTCATGTTTTGATCCAAGTTTGGGAGTTCATTCTTTGTCCATAGTTGGGACCCTAACAGGTGCTACCACCCCAGGTCAAGGTGTACCTGGGAACAACAGTAATTAAGAGGTGGTTACACACTTTTCAAAATCTTCGAATTAGAGGCCTTGCTGCTAGATGTAGTTTATCATCATACCCAGGACAAAAGAACAGAGAATGCTTAACTAATAAGTAGAAGCAGATTGTCCAACATCACAGTAGGCTACCAGAGAAGTATCTCTGACATCCTTAAACTCTTCTGTGGAGTATAATGCCACAGCCTCACCACACTAGGTGTTGAGATTTCTATGACAAATATGATTTATTATTTGAATTCATACAAAATTGTTCAACTTCAAAGAGATGCAGAAGCTTTTATTATGTTGCTACAAAACAGCTCATTCAGCTTTCCTCAACCACCAAATTCTTCGAAGCTGCTACATTTGAACTCAACTGTAGACAGGTCTAAATTTGAAAACTTCTAGAGAACTTTCATTGTTCCCCTCTAAGAACATTTTGGATTTTATCAACATTATGTCCCAATTTTCAAATGGACATTATCTCTTTACCCAGCTTAATTTTCATTAGGCGTTCAAAAGGATATTTTGGGTAAGCCATCATACCCTTCTTTCATTCCCAATTTAGATCTAATTGTAAATAAATTCTTTCTCTTCAATTTTACACTGAGTAAGAGTTGTTCTTTTCTTGTGCACCGTTATTTTTTTAGAGATGGGTATATTGGAATAAATTTCAGTATAAGTAAGTTAACGACAAACATTACTTTCTGGATGAGCTGATAACTTCTACATAGCATGGGTTGAAGACATTTGTAGATTGAAAGAGGTGACATTTGACAGATTCACCAAAATGTTGCTAGATGTTGCCGTTAAACAGCTAGAAACAGGACACTTGCTGTTGTTTTTCTCTTTACCTTCCAGCATGTGATAGAAGTAACACCAGTAACACCCTGAATGACTGAACTCTTTCACACACACACACACACACACACACACACAATTCCTAACTTTTAATTTTTTTTTATTTTCATTTATATTTACATTAAATTTAATTATAAATAAATTACTTCTCTTCAATTTCATACTGAGTAAGAGTCCTTCTTTTCTTGTGAACTTAATAATACCACTAAGTTTTGTTTCATCTTTTATTTTGGGGATATTAGAATAAATTCCAATAAAAGTAAGTTAATATCAAACTTTACTTTTGGGATAAGTTGATACACGTGGTTAAATAAAAGTGTCACCTAACACTGCGACTTACCCTCCAACGTGAATATAACTTCACCTAAAAGGCTGAAGTGAGAAGATTTATTTAATCATAATTTATTATGTCTAAAAACCATGGCAAAATAACACACTTATTATGGGATTTTTAATAACTTCCACATCAAGTTGAGCAGATGACAAGAAAGAGACAATTGAATAGTTTAAAGACATTTTATAAACAACAATAACATATACATCAAAACATGAATTGAGAGAGTTGCTAAAAACATACTTTTAGTAGGTATAATCAAATAATTGGGTCAATTCTAACACATTTCAGTTAGAAATAGTTGGTTATACTTATCTGTCATTCAAAGAAAAGTTGTTTGTTTTGAGGGCCATCTGAAAGGTTCAAACACATATCTTCTCTTTAGATGCGTGCCTTCTCGTTCACAAAAACTGGGTTATACCATTAAAAATAGATAATAGAATCTTCCAAAAGCAGCAGGAGCAAGGGAAGATAACCTAATTTCTCATATTAATCATTATTTATGTCTAGTTTCTAAACATGGCAAAATAGCACACTGAGAAGATTTACTTAATCATTACTCTGATTAATGTTTTTTATGGTATATCTAAGAAGTTTAAAATTTATTTTAGCATATTTTTTCTCCTTTGTCAATTCTTATATAAAAACAAATGAAAATATTGCCTTGTTGAAATTTATTCTATTTACATCTACCACTAGTAACAATGTGTCAGTTTTGTTTGCCGTTGCTTTTAGTTAAAGTAGAAGCAAATACCACAACAAAGGTAACGGTTCTCACTATCTCAAAAGTAAAAAGAAAAAGAATTAGCTATTTTCTATCACACTGAGAAGGATTTTTTTTGACGAATTTGAAGACTTAGCTAATCATTATTCTGATTAATGTTTATGGTATATCTAAGAAATTTATTTTCTCAGTTCATAAAAATGAAGGCTGTAAAATATGTTGTTAAGTCATTAGTATTAAGATGAAAGGAATCATTATTTATTATGTCTAGTTTCAAAACATTGCAAAATAACTGACTTAAGTGATCAGTTTTGTATTTTTTAAATCAGTAATACCCAAATCATTTTTGTTTCATTTCCTTGATTTGCAAGGACCAATTTCGATGATCAGTAAAATCGGAGTTGCTTCCCTTTAACCACACGTAAGTCTGATAAATAATTTTATGTTTGCATTGCACAGACTTTTATATTCACCAGGCGTCTCCACCAAGGCTAGATGTGACACAAGGTCGTTTTAAGTTGGGGAGCGCCATACGCATATATATGCATATGGGCCAAGGGAAAAAATTGTTTTTTGCCCAGCCCCTGTCACGCGAGCATCATTTTTACAGCAACTCAACCTCTTTAGGGCAATGAGGAAGGGGCTACTACAGGGTTGGAATTCCCCAGGGCTGATCAACTTCTCCCCTCTAAAATGAAGAGAATAACTCCACTTACAGCACAGGCGCAGTTTACAGTACAGAGGACTTTTATAACTAATTTTAAAAAAAGACACTATATATTATATAACATCTTTGTTTTTTAAATATTTTTTAGCTAATTTATTCTTTATAAATAATTTAATTAGAATAAACATTAAAAGCATGGAACTTGTTTCTGTTTAAATCATTTTATGCCCATACCAAGTGCAGTCAGTTATCTCATAATGTAATATACTGATTCTTCTTTAGTACTATTTCCAAGTGAGTGTTTCCTAATATGGATCCTGAATCTAATTGTTTCTTTAGCTTGCACTCTGATTAAATTTTAGCAAGTTTTTATGGGGTGAAATTGAAAGCCCACTTTCTACTTTTTACCCATAATTGCCAAAATAGGTATGAGAACTAAAAATGAAACAAAAATCCTGTTAGTAGAATGATATATAATAAAAAAGAAACAAAAAATTGCAGTCCGTTCATGGAGGAGAAACTTTGAATTATTAATAATCAGCCCTCAATTTTGAAATATTGCTGAATGTAAAAGTTGAAACAGTACTGTTAATGGACAAAAAAACAAAAATGCTATTTTTATGTGTGTGTTTATATATATATGTGTGTGTGTGTATGTGTGTGTGTATATATATATATTGATATGTCTCGGAAAGGGATATATTTGTTTGAAGTAGCAAAGTGGTTGTTGACTACTGTATCCGGGTAAGACAATCTAGCAGGTAACGGTAATGGATGGTACCTCATCATAGTGGTAGGCAATAGGCATAGGCAATAGGCGAAGACAATAGGCATAGTCCATGTACCTCCACATCAGTCTGTACTTATGGCTGACACCAGCCAATCATATTACTGTGAGCGGGAACCCAGGTGTATGCATATTCATTACATCATATATATATATATATATATATATATATATATATATATATATATATATATATATGCTATTATTGTATATTTTTGTGGATTTGGTTAAAAGAAATTGGAGAGAATGCAGATCAAACAAGAAGGCACACTGTACAAAAAAATGATGATAGATACTCAGTGAGATATAAACCCAAATTCTACTAAATATTAGGGATGCACATATTTGGGGGTTTGTGCATCCAGAAAAGAGGGGTAATAAATTCCTGGACAAGTAACTTATTTTTTCTAAAATAAGGCTCAATGGTTGTTGTGGGGTAAAAAAAATCAAGTTTAGAATTAAAATCAATCAAATAACATGTAATATCAGAAGAAAAATGCCAGCATATACAAAACAATGCAAATTTTAAGGAAGAAGGTACAATAAAAGGGTTTCATAGAGGTTGAACCCAGTTAAAAGGGTATATTTACCTTGAAGATATAAAAATGCAAACATCTTTAATTGTTCCTGTGATTTGATGTTATTGAACTTTGTGACAGAATCCATTTGTGCCTTCAGAGTTCAGAGTCTTCAGCATAGAACATTGTTTTGAGAACAGTTTTTGTTATTTGTTACAATAGTCAGGGTGAAAATAAGACTTAATTCTGTTGTGAAAACAACAATTTACTTGTCAAGACATTGTCGTGGAGTGTGTTTTCATGGCCACTAAGTCAGCTTTTCTGATATTTTAGAGTGTGATATGTCTCCCATTCTACTTTGTGGTGCATCCTACTCCCGGCAGTCACACCTACTACCCCTCTGGTGTCACATCTCCTACTATCTTACTGCTGTTAAAGATCATATTGCATGGATTTTTAGAGCCAACGGTCAACTCTGATTTATCAGAAAAATTTTGGTGGTCAACACAAGGATTTCAGATTCCAACTGGCTTGAGTAGCTGTTAGTTAAAAAATCATGTTTATCAAAATTATTTTGGTAGAAAAGCATTATTTTTTTCTTTCCTTTTCCTTCACCTTCAAGTGACCCCCCCCCTCCACTCCTTAGTCAAGGAGATTTGCACACAGAGTGTCATGGTTTGGGTTTCTGTAATTAATTTTATTACCTTCCCCTCAAAAGGCCAAGAGCCAAAATTTACTCAGAGAGAAAAAAAATTTAACAATATATATATATATATATATATATATATATGTGAAAAGTGTGTGTATATAAATATAAATAAATATATATATATATATATATAATTATTTATATATTATATGCACGGTACTTATTAGAAAGCGCTCAATATTAGCGATAGAGCTAACATATTTGGTTGGATTGATGTGAGTTTGTGACCCTGGGTTTCATGCTTTTGTGATCCGTGAAACTCAGGGTCACAAACTCACATCAATCCAACCAAATATATATATATATATATATATATATGTGTGTGTGTGTGTGTAAAAATATATCGAAAATAGGAAAGAACTCGTTAGGTAAATAATCCAAAGTTCTTTAGTATTTTTGTTATTATTTTTAAAAAATAGTGCTCAATACAAAAGTAGAGCATAAATATAATTATTTATTTAAAAATATGATTCTATCGCTACATAAGAGAAACATGAGAACTCTTATGTAGCGATGGAATCATATTTTTAAATAAATAATTTTATGTATATATATATATATATATATATGTATGTATGTATGTATGTATGTATATATACATAGAGAGAGAGAGAAAAAGAGACAGACAGACACAGAGAGAACAACAAAGAAAATTAAATTTTCACTTTATCTTTTCTATCAGTTAAACATTTAAATTTACTTGTTGCTCATTTTATTTTTTGACATTAATATTTGATCACTTGATATTGAGCATTCTAATTACAAAGACTGCTTGCCATAAAAGTGTTATCCTCTAGAAATACACTGGTCAACCTTTTTTTACTTTGTTTTATTTTTTGCAAAACACAATCTCTGTCATTATACTGTGGGTGGTTTTTATTCACATTAGGATTACCATAATGATGTGGGGTTACTCAGATCAAAGCAGCAGAAATTAGCCCCATGTTCACGGAAATAAAAACATACTTGACAGGAAATAAAACATACAGAAATAACAGGAAAAGCATGAATAAATTGTATGTTAATTTCATACAATTTATATTGTGTGTATTGGTGTGTGTATTTTTTAGGTTACAATTGTTTCATGGTACATGTAATGAGAGGAAGAAGTTACTTCATATTATTACATGCCATACCACAGTGAGAAGTTGCACATGTATTGCCTGTCCAAGAATTTGTGGTGAAGAGATTGAATTAAACATCTTTTAGAGGAATGTTCATATTTCTATCAGGAACAGTTTTTGTTGCATGCTGGAAGTATTTTTTATTCTTTTTGAATTTTTTAAATTTATTTTATACAATGTTTTCATGTTATTATTTTATTTTATTTATAATTTTCATTATTATTATTATTATTTTATTTTTATTTTTTATAATGATAATGTCCCTACTTTATATATATATACTTGCATACATACATACATAAAAATACACACATATACAAATATAACACAGAAAATATATATATGTGAGAATTCGTATGTGTGTAGGAGGTCTGAACAGACCCGAGTAAGAAAATCAATAGTATTTATAAGTAGGTTCTATTCTAACAGATTCTTTTCTCACCTGTGGAGATCACTGCCAATTTCTTGCTTATCTACCATCTACAATTTTAAAAAATTTAAATGCAATGTCAATTGCCATCTTCTGTTTTCCTGGAAAGCTGAGTTTGAGTTGCAGCTGAGTTTGTTACAGTCACTTACACACAAATATACTTGGAAAGGGTATGACTCCATCTCTTCTTCCCCCAGGTATGGGTTAAATAGTAGAACTTGTATCTGAAAAAAATGATTATTTTCAAAACAATTATTAGTACAATATTCTTTCTCTCTCTCTCTCCTCTCTTTCAAAAATTCTTGCAATCTAAAATATAAATAGTGTAAATAATCTAAAATATCTTTCAGCTTTAAATACTCCACAAACCGTCGATAAGCTGTAAAAAAAATATAAATAGAGTAAATAATCTAAAATATCTTTCAACTTTAAATACTCCACAAAGGGTTGATAAGCTGTAAAAAAAATATAAATAGAGTAAATAATCTAAAATATCTTTCAACTTTAAATACTCCACAAAGGGTTGATAAGCTGTAAAAAAAATATAAATAGAGTAAATAATCTAAAATATCTTTCAACTTTAAATACTCCACAAAGGGTTGATAAGCTGTAAAAAAATATAAATAGTGTAAATAATCTAGAATATCTTTCAGCTTTAAATACTCCACAAAGGGTTGATAAGCTGTAAAAAAATATAAATAGAGTAAATAATCTAAAATATCTTTCAACTTTAAATACTCCACAAAGGGTTGATAAGCTGTAAAAAAAATATAAATAGAGTAAATAATCTAAAATATCTTTCAACTTTAAATACTCCACAAAGGGTTGATAAGCTGTAAAAAAAATATAAATAGAGTAAATAATCTAAAATATCTTTCAACTTTAAATACTCCACAAAGGGTTGATAAGCTGTAAAAAAAATATAAATAGAGTAAATAATCTAAAATATCTTTCAACTTTAAATACTCCACAAAGGGTTGATAAGCTGTAAAAAAAATATAAATAGAGTAAATAATCTAAAATATCTTTCAACTTTAAATACTCCACAAAGGGTTGATAAGCTGTAAAAAAATATAAATAGTGTAAATAATCTAGAATATCTTTCAGCTTTAAATACTCCACAAAGGGTTGATAAGCTGTAAAAAAATATAAATAGTGTAAATAATCTAGAATATCTTTCAGCTTTAAATACTCCACAAAGGGCTAATAAGCTGTAAAAAAATATAAATAGTGTAAATAATCTAAAACATCTTTCAGCTTTAAATAATCCACAAAAGGATTGATAAGCTGTAATAAACAAATGAATCAATCAACAATGTGAAATATCTTTGTAGTTTTTATTTTAATTAGTCAGGTAAATTTCAAATTATACTCTACATTTTTTAAAGATTGTGTTAATTAATCACCTCATAGTTGACATGTGTACATGCATTGTAGTATTACCGATGCGGATTTTACCAATAAGTGCATTTATACATTGTGGGTTGGAATGAGAATGACTGTGGTTGTAATTTACCATGTAGTAGGGTTAATTACAAGTGGTTGACAGAGAAAGGTTACAAAATTACTGTGGATTTTACAAGTAAGTGAGTCTATATCTAGTGGTTGTCTGGAATGGGAATTAACTTGATAAGTTGACATGAACAGCCTCAAAAGCCAAACTAGGTAATTCAGATTTTACTAGTATACTAGAAATACACTGGAGTCTGTTTTTTTTTTCTAGTGGGCTTTTGGAGAAATATAAAGTATTTAAGTAAAATAAAATGAATTGGAATTGTCTGGGTTTCAACTTGTGAATTAACAGGGTTGTAACTAGCAGGATTGAATGAAACAAGGAGCATGCATCCCTCACCATTGAGACAATTGAGATAAACTAGCTGAGATGAAATAGGTTGGATCCTAACCAAAATTCAATAGAAGAATTTGTTATTTTTACATACTACCTACTACCTGCCTTGATTGTCTATTGCAGTCAAGAATTTAGCTGACCTTGGGTTTGTGTGATAAAAGGAGGAAATTATAAAAATCCTTCCTCTGATCCTGTTTCTATGCACATATGCAAACCAACTTATAACCCAACAGCTGAAAGAAGTGTATCCTTTATATATAGTATCCCAACAGTTATAGGGGGAAAATGTTAACAGGAATACAAACAGATGAGACAAAACATAGCAGAGTAGTTGACATCACCACCCTTCTTTGCATCCCTTTCAATATACAGCCATGAAGAATTTGGTCAGTTCAAAATATTTCCCCAGTTTAAGAGTTTTCATTTGCAATATAACAATTGAGTGAAAGTGTTAGGGACTAGATTTTGGAGACCAACTTTTTCTGTAGGCTTGAGACTGAAATTCCTTGTTGTACTGACTACCAGTCAACAGTTCAGGGCATTGCTGTTATTGTTGTGAATAAAACTGATTGACTAACTCAAAAACCAGTTGTTATTAGATAGACCTTAGCACCACCTAACTGGGAAGGATTAAACAGATAATTGTAACCCTTGACAAATAATTTTATTTTTTATTGTTTTTACAAGCGAGAGTCAGTTGTCTCTTATGAAAGTTGTTTTCTTCTTTACTTTTACTTGTAACTCACTCTCTTTATTTCTGAGTACGTTTTGAACAGCTTTGTCCCAGACTGGCAGTGTGAGATGCCCAGGTAATGGCCATAGGAGAGATAAGAAGGTTATAAATTGTGTTATACTGACCAGTTTTGTGACCAGTTTTATGTTACTCTTTTACAAGTAAGACTTAGTTGTCTATTCTGAAACTCATTCCTTTCTTTACTTTCAACCACCTTCAGTTACAAATTCCTCAGATCAAAATTTTAAACAGAATGTGAATGGAGAAGATCAACTGATAGGGTGAGATGCTCAAACAGCGACCCCAGATCATAAGGGAGATGAGAAGGTGTTTGGTTATACCTGCATTATACTGTCCTGGGTATGATGATAAACTACATCTGTATCCTGGGTAAGACAAAAAACTACGTCCGACAGCAAGCCCTCTGATCAGGAGGTTTTGAGGAGCATGGCTTATTTGCTGGTGTTCCCATGTCCACCCTGACCCAGGGTGGTAGCACCTGTTAGGGTCCCAGCTATGGGCAATTAGTTAACACTTAAATTGGGGTTAAAATACAATGAAAGTGTAAAAATAGGTTTTAATAACAGAAATACATTTTTGTAAAAAAAATTATTATCAGAAATACATTACCAGCAATAGATTTTTTTAAAAAAAGTATTAGCAGCAATAGATTTTTTAAAAAAAAGTATTAGCAGCAATAGATTTTTTTAAAAAAAGTATTAGCAGCAATAGATTTTTTAAAAAAAAGTATTAGCAGCAATAGATTTTTGATGGAAAAAATATTACAAACAATAAAAATTTTGTTGGCATTAGATAACCCATCGAGGTTGATATGCCGTAAAACAAACCAAACCAAACCATGCCGTAAAACAAAACAAACCAAACCAAACCTGCATTAAAAATTTAACATAAAACTTATTGTATATATACCTACTGTACATTTGCATTCACATCCAGTGAATTATTAACTATTCATCTGTCTTCATGAAATCTGTTCTTTTATTGTCCTTTCTTGTTACTAACATTTTCTCATTTCCTTTCACTCTCAGTTGCCCCTTGCATCTTAGTGGCTTTATCATCTTGCTTGGGGTGAAATGGTAAAAAAAAAAAAAAGTATATAAAATAGTTAAAACACTTTATCTGCATAAGGAAATGAAGGTCTTACATTGTAGATATTTGGTAGACTGAATCAACTTTTGACACAAATGAAAGAACTTGCTATTGTTGGTCTAACATGTTAACCACAGCAATTATAAATAATTCAACTGCTCAATTAAATATTTTGTAGGTAGTAATTTATTTCAAGTAGAAAAAAAATAATGTTGGCTAAGTTTTAGATTTGCTGCATACCATTTCATAAAAAGAAATAAAACAACAATAATAAATAACTATATATTGGTATAAGGAAAATTAAGTCTTAGAAAGAAGTAAATTCCACTTGGAAAGCTTCTTCCTCAGAACTATTGCAATGTGGTACAGACTCCCAAGGGGATGCTTCCTTGATCACTACAATCTTAACCTCTTCAAGTCAAGGGTCAGCCATTATCTATCCTACATATCCTCATAATATGAAACACTTGCTAACTCTCTATACACCCTTACAACATCCCAATTCAACTGCCCTCTACTTTGAGTCTTGTATTAAGTGAACAATAGTAAAACCAAAACTAAAAATTCAAGAATTAATGAAGGATCATAACTGAAATGTTTATGATAACCAAAAATTGAAGTGCCCTGTCAATTGGGGCTTCAGAGTGGTAAGACCCACACCAATGAGACGTCCTGGGTAAAACGATAAATTACATCCAGCAGCAAGGACTCTCATCAGGAGGTATTGAGGAGCATGGAACCAACATTTAATTGCTTGTCTTCCCAGATCCACCCTAACCCAGGGTGGTATCACCTATTAGGGTCCCAGCTATGGGAAAATGGTTACACCCCACCAAACACTTTGAAAGTGTAAAAATAGGTTTTAATACCAGCAATACATTTTTGTAAAAAAATATTAACAGTAATAAAAATCTTGTTTGCATTAAATAACCCATAGAAGTTGATATGCTGCAAGACAAACCAAACCAAACCAAACCAAAAATTGAAATCAAAGGCATAGAAATTAAGGAAAGATCATTATGAGGTATAGTTTTATTAAAAATGGTAAGTCTTAGAAAATTTGGCCTTCAGATTATTGGGTTGGAACAAAGGTTCATAGTGTTTTTCAATAGATGGCATTCAGACAAATGATTTCACTTCACACATGAGCTGAAATTTATAGATGCATATTCTCAAATGTGACATTTCACTTTTATGCAATTTATGTGTGGATTGTGAATTTTAAATTCTTTTCCATTAAAAATGAAAATAGAGGGAAATGAAATACATTTCTGTCATTTGGTGCTCCTTTATTTCTATTAAGAAAACAAAACGCTGTAGAAATAGCAAAAAAATATGTGCCATTTATGGAGATGGTGCCAGATGGTGAGAATACAGATTGTGAGTGAAAGTTTTGATCTGGAAGATCAACAATATTCTAACCAGCCTGAAGTTGTTGATGATAACCAAATAAAAACACAGATTAAAGTAATCCAGGTCACATGATGCAGGACATGGGAAAAATATTCTACATATATCATATGTGCATTGTAAGGTATTTCAAAACACTTGTATATGTGAATTGCTATGATGCTTAGGTGCTTCATGGTTTAATGGAGAAAAAATTAATGGACTGCATTTTTATCTGTAATTCTCTGCTCAAATGCAACAGAATTGACCTAATTTAGAAGAATACAATCACAAGTAATGAAAAATGTATTGTTTACAAAAATGTAGATTGAAAAAGGTCTTGGAAAAATATCTTGTAACTAAAGAACATGATACTATGTCTCTAGTGAGACTGGAAGGTTATTGTTTATTAGGAACTCCTTCCACAATCAGACATTGATTTCAACTACATACTGTTCTGAATTGGTTCAATTAAACAAACAATGAGAAGCATTTAGAATTGACCTATTGGAACAGTATCATCTTCCATCAGGACACTTGCTAAACCTCATGTCTTTTTGCAAACTGAGCAAAAATTAGCACAGCTTGGCTGATATATCTTACTATAGCCACCATACTCATGTGACCTTGCACCAAGTATCACTACAAAATTCTCTTAATGGGAAAGTTTTTAATTCTCTGGAAGCCTGTAAAAACAACTTAGACCAGTTCATCACCCAGAAAAATGCCAAGATAAAGAAGAGAACCTTGAATCTGCCTTAAAGATGGCAAAAGGTAATAGAACAAAATTGTTACATATATGGTTGAATAAATCTATGTACAAATATCTAAATATTGTCTTTGAGATTCACTTAAAAATGCTGTATTGTTTGTTTGTTTAGCAGCATATCAACTCCTTATGGGTGATTTAATGCTGAAATTTAATTTTCTTAACAGCATTAGGAATTTATTTCACAAAAATGTATTGCTGGTAATATTTTTCTTCAAAAATCTATTGCAGGTAATTTTTTTTTTAAAAAATCTATTGCAGGTAATATTTTTCAAAAAATGTATTGCTGGTAATATTTTTTTTCAAAAATGTATTACTAGTAATATATTTTTTTTTTACAAAAATGTATTGTTGGTATTTTTTTTACTATAAAAATGTATTTTTATACTTTCATAGTGTTTTGACCCCAGTTTGGGGGTTACCTATTTGCCCATAGGGTGGACCTCGGAACAACACTAATTCAGACGCCTTGCTGCTGGATGTAGTTTAACATCAAATCCAAGACAATAAAAATACTGTAAACTTTTGTTTCAATCTAATAAAAATTCTTATTTTAAATTAGATTTAAACATATGATTAACCTGTCTAAGAATGTAAATTTATTGTTTCCATCATATAACTATAAAAGTTTTTATATGTGCATTTTTACATTTGAAAAAGTTTCATATGTTATCCAAAATTGGGGCATACTTGATAACTAAATATTCAGATTCAGTTTTCCAGGTTCAATTTTTCAGACTGTATCTCCTAAGATTTAATTTTCTGAACCACTGAGAAAAAATTATTATATTTTTGAAGAAACTTATTACCAGCAATATAGTTTTGAAGGGAAAATTATTCTTGGAGATACAATTTTGAAGGAAAAATTATTACTAGCAATGCTTTTGTGAAGGAAGAATTACTGCCATCAATACATTTTTAAAGGAAAATTTTTACAAACAAAATATTACCAGCGATACATTTTTTGAAAAATATTACCTACAATAGATTTTTGAAGAAAAATATTACCAGAAATAGATTTTTGAAGGGAAAAAACATTACCAGCTGTGACACTATTTCGCTATGGTAATTGGCTAACTAATTAACCATAGAAATTAAAAACAGGAAAGACTTAAGGCGAAAAAGACCTATCTCGAAAGATAGACTGATTGACGTTAAAAGATTTTATTTTATTTACGAAAAAGATACTTTTCACAAAAGACAGTAAACCCATGGAAAAAACAATGTGTGGGGTCTTGTCAAATAGATTAATATCATTGTGAGGGAATGCCTTGTCAAGGGAACCAGAATTCAGAAAGAAAAACAAAACATTAAAGATATCGGGCCGACACATGGTGGCTATAAAAAATTTTAGCCTGAGACGATTGCAATACAGGTAGGGAGAATCAATATTAATTATCTTTCCAAGATATCATTTATTTTTAATTCTTGAGTGCCAGTGAAGAAAGGCCATGTGGCATCTGTGAGAATTTTGGCATGGGAAAGAAAATTGTGAAGAGAATCATTATTATTTACTTTATCAACGTGTTGATTTAGACGCAGAGACGTTGAATTGCAATATCGTGTATGTAAACTTTTGGCATGAGACAGAAAATAGAGTGGAGAATTAAGATTTGGCGGGATAAAAGAATTTAATTTCTTAACAAGCCAAGGATTCCATTATAAAGCTAACTTAACGAAAGGACCAGATGGCAAACTTTGACAATGATTAATAGTGTCGGTATAGCGGGCTGGCTAAATGAATTTTGGGTGGCCAAGAGATATGATAGAAATTTGTGAATTTTGTAAACAAAAATTCTAGATTATAATTTTAAGGAGGCCAGCTTAGCCACACCTGCATGACCAGATATCATTGGTCAGGTGGTAGCATGGTTGATAGGCAGTGGTGAATGGATGAAAAAGGTGGAGAAGTTGTTAATGCCTACTGAAGGGATTGGAATAAGATATCAATGTGAGAGAGAGGAAGAGTCTAGGCGATCAGCTCTCCTCTGACCTTCCCAAGAGAGCCCCCCCCCCGAAATGGAAAATGATTAATTTTCCAAAAATGGGAAGTAATCAATTTTTCAGGCCTGACAACAAAGAGATTTCCTGTTGGGAATCGTGATTACCGAGAAACCCAGGCAGTGTCTGGCCCTGCACTGGGTTTTGGTCGGTATCCATATAAATGAACGTCCCCAGGCCGAGAGACAGTTTACAGTTTTGCAGTTCAGTTCGACAGTTGCAGTTGGAGTTAAAGTCAAAGCTAACCAGAGTGTTGCCTTGCAGAAGCTGACCGAGAGATTCCACAACCTCCGACTTCGCCTATCCTAGCAATAGCAAGTTATACTGACAATCGAAGCCAAGCCAACACCTAAGAACTAAATTAGGTTCCAACTTGCTTGAAATATAGAAGTGTCACATTTTGTAGGAGACAGGCTGGGAGAAAAACACACTCCTGTATATAACAGAAGGATAAAGTTAATCTGTTATTTCTTAACATACTTGGACCTCTTGGGTTTTTCTTTTATTTATTTTTTTTCCTTTGCGCTTGTGTGATACCACCTTCAATCTGGACTCAGCTTACACTATTGCCTGACGCCTGATTGATCTCGTCTACCTAAGATCAAAGTCGCAACATGGGTAGGTTAGACTTGAGATCGAAGCAGTTTCTCCAATACCCAGACATTGTAAGTGAGCTGGGAACGATAGAGCTGGTATTGAACCAGTACAGCTTGTGAAGCTGTTAACATCAATGACCAGAATTCGACCCTGGATGGGCCAGGGGATTTTGCCAAGTAGTGATTGTTATAAAATAAATTAAGACATATCTCGGCTGATTTACAGGCAAATACTCAAGAGCGAGAGCCAGATGTGAACGGGACAAAGCCCCGTCACAAAATGACCATTATCTTCGTTTACAAATGTTCCTGACACATGAGTTCCAGTCGAAAAATAAAATAATATTTAAAGTGTTCTATTTTTTGTCCAATAAAAATGCTTCCCTCCTAATTATACTTCCTTCGTTTTTCGAGCCTGTTAAGCCATAAAAAAATGCTATAAAAGGGGTCACACGGAAGTTCAACAGGCAGTCAACAGGTGGCCAGGGACGAGACCCATCACGGTCAGCAGCTGTCAGCAGGAGAGCATCAACCACCGTCAACATGTGTGAACTACTATGAGAGATCGACTTAGATCCGAAGCCGGCTTATGAACTATACCACAAGGGAGCTGTCCCAAACCCTCACATTCCTGTTGAAATAAACCATGTAAACCTGTTTCTGCTGTTGTTGTATTTCTTTCTTGCAACCATACGCTTGTCTATAACATGATGACCACCGATTGACCAGGACACAGGCTGGTGGCAGCGACAAAGAGTCAAACCCAAAATGCTGGTAGAAGAAACATTACAGTTTCGTGCTGCGACTGGGAGTTGACCACGGGCCAAAGGCTGGGTGTCACACAGCAATACTTACTATGAAAGTGTAAAAATAGGTTTTAATACCAGAAAAACTTTATAAAAAATTATTGCCATCAATACATTTTTAAAAAAAAAAAATACCAGTGATAGATTTTTTGAAGGAAAAAATATAACCAGCAATACATTTTTGCAAAAAAAAAATATTACCAGCAATAAAAATTGTCAGCATTAAATAACCCATTGAGGTTGATATGCTGTAAAACAAACCCAACCAAACCAAACCAAACCAAACTGATCCCCCCACCATATTAATATATAAGACGTTAATGAATAATAAAGTCTGACATGAAAATTGTTTAGGGAACAAATCTTTATAAAATGCTATTAATTTATTAAATTTTAATGATTTCTAAGGAAAATAGCTTATATTCCCCAATTTAAAAGCATGTTAATGGGTTCTCTATTTTTTAATGGCATGTTCCTTTAGGTTTTAGTCAATTATAACTCTCCACAGATTCCATTTCTTTATTATCTGTGAACTGCCATGACTTCTTGGGGAAGATAGTGAACTGGTTTTCTATTGCCTTCTCCATGGTTCTGAATTCAGTGTTTGCCTTCTCTTAGACTGGCTACCAGCCAAGTATAGAAAGCCTGGTCTCCTTTACTATTTAACCCATATCTGGTGGGGAAAAGAGATAGATCCAGGGTTTTCTTAAGGACATTTGTGTGAAAGTGAATGCAACAGACTAGCCTGGAATTAGAACTTAGCTTGTTGTTGTATAATGTGAGACTACAAAACAAGATCTAAACGTAACATGGAGACAGCTAAGGGAGTTGGCACAAATGGGGAATTTGCAATAAAGATGTATTAAACATAACAAGCTGTATCTTGTTCTTGATGATACAAAAATTACTGATTCCAGTTTCTCCACCAATAGCAATTACCTGCATATCCCCTGTGTTCCCTTTAAACTTTGTATAATTTTATGAAAACAAATGTGAATAAAAGCACATTATTCATAAAAATTATAAGATATTGTGGAATCTTCCACAACAAGGCAGTTAACCCCTGCTAGGAAATGCACTATTCCTGTTGTAATTTTCACCATCACAATCTTACAAAATATATAACAAGCATTCATTGGTTAATCACCTTCAATCTAGCTTGCTGATTGGTCAGTTCTGACCAATCAAACCACCTGCATGCGACAAATCTGTTTTCCCGCTCAATATGCTCGGAGCCTCCGACGTGATACACTATCTTATAAAAACAGAACATGTGTAAGCTCCCTGTTGTTTTCTTTTCATTCATCTCTCGCATCTCATTCCTTGCTGCGAAGATGTAATCTTCAAGACCTTAACTAATGCAGTCAGACATTAAAGACCATTACCAACATTCACACAGGTACGAACTCTGAAATCTCTTCTGAACTTTTACCAACTTGTACAATACACAATTCCAAACATGCTAAAGAAACTTTATTCTTCCTAGACTACAGTTTAATAATTACTTTCACTTTATGAGCTTAGGTACAAATATTACCTAGTCTAAGAGACACAACTCTGTCTAACCTTTTCACTCGGTATTCATGCATGTATATCAAATATTAATAAATTCAATTGTTATGTTTTGAAACAAGATGTTTTTGAATAATTATTCTATGTCTTGTATTAATTGTTGTGGATGGAAGATTATTGAACACAGACAATTTTAAGCCTTCTGATAATTCAAACCTTCTATTTCTCTCCAACACACAATATCATCACACATCCGCAACAATATCAAAATTTGGCAAACAAAAAAAGTATGTAAGTTAAACTAAAAGTAAATGTTAATTTTTAACTATTTTTTCTGTTCTTGTTACAATAAAATATTACCTCTAATGTAATCAAACAGGAAGGTATGGTTGAACAATTAATGTATCCTACAAATGGATAAAAGAGAAAAGGGAAAAAAAACTGTCTATTATTAAAAAAATATTTGGAGGTATTTATCCTTGTTTCCTCACTGAGATGGCATATGAAACAAGGTTGGGTTTAATGTGGGGAACCCAAGTGCATACACCGGGGCCAAGGACAAAAATTGCCCAGCCCCACAACTGCTGACATCACTATGACTATTAACCCCACCTCTTTAGTAAAGCTTCAGGCAGCTGTTCCCCAAGACTGGGCATCTTACAGTATTTATTTTCCTCAGCTGCATCTCTATCCATGGACAGAGCCACAACTGAGTTAAACTCTGCCCAAAGACAGTGATGCAATTGAGAGATGATAAACACCACCCACCAAGTGCACAGACAGTAAAAGAGAAAGTATTTAACTGGAATTCTATGAGCCACCTATGATAATCTTAGTCAGTGGTGGACAGGGCCTAAAAATATTGGTTAGCTGGAAACAAAGACGGTCACATCCACAATTACTACAATGCTATCATTTAATTTTCATAACAAATAAATAAATTTAAAAAAAAAATACATATCAAAAAAGGGTAGAATTAATTTTTTGGTGGGAAAAATGTATATTTCTGAGTAATTCCAGTGTACATGTACTGTGTATATTGCTAGCAGTAGATATCAAATGTAAATACAGAATGTTATAATTAAATTATTTATTTATTTTTTAAATTTAATTAATTGGTTGATATTCTAAAATAGTTTACTACATAATTTACGCATTAACAGGTAGTTAAAATGCACAATAGAACATTGCATGAAGTCCACTATATTAAGAGCAATCATTTGTGTTCATTAGACGATTGTGTAAATCTGCCAATAATTGCTTCTGCATCCAATTCATCTAAAAATTCCTTTTCAATGGATGATTCCAAATTCTCCTCAGGTAGTAAATTTCTTAACCTTGTCTTTTATGATCTTTAGCTTTGAAAACGTCCTCTCACATTACACTTGAGTAATTGATAGTGTGCAGAGGACTTTATAAAGTTATTATTCCTTTTTATTACTAAAACAGTTGTCAATCTTTGTTATTGCATTTTTTTTATATAGGGGGCTCATTTGTCATTGTGCAAGCTGACACAATGGCCAGTTCACCACTGGTCTTTGTTTACAACAGGAACTAATATGATCATGGTTGGCTTGTGGTACTGATAATGGTCGCTAAAGGACTATAGTAAAATGACCATTTTAATAAATAAATGTTATATATATACATATAATAGCATGAGAGAACAAACAAAACAACTAGTACTGCTGGTGAGGCAAAAAGAAAAGATAACAGGAATTGTTAATATAAAATTCTTTGTATTACTGATACAGAGGATATGAGGTGAAGGTTTCTTTGTGGGCAAGGGAAGCGACTTGGAAGAAAGGTAGAGTTGATAGGGCCAGGAGTTGGTGTGTATGCCAGATTGGTTGACTGAAGTCACTGGTGTTGATGCTGAGAGCTTGCCTATACTGTAAAAAGCTTAACTGTTCATTGCAATTCTGTTTCAGTTGTTATGAGCAATATTCTTAAAAACAAATGTGTTGGTTCACAAACTCAGTTTTTTACTTTTCATGATTTTTCTTTGGCAGCAATGTTCATGATTGGCTCCTTTTATAGTATATTTTATATTTTTGAGATGATTTGTTTTGTGAGCCAGATGTGATACTCACAGCCCCTGTGCAGGGGATGACTTTTTTATTTTTGGTTTTACTTTCTTAGCATTCACATCTGCCTGACGTGTAGTATGAATCAGAATGCGATCTAATTTGAAGCAGAGTATAATAAATAGATAAAAGAAAAGAGTATACATTTGTGTGTAAAATCAATAAATAGTGACTTCTCCTTTTCCTCAGATATATTTGTTAACAAATTTATCTATGATTATCTCCATCACTGGAACTAAGTGATGTAAAAATCTTTTTCCAGTACTGTTTAGAGTCATAGCAGTAAATAAATCTATAATGAAATCCTATTCTTTATACTTCTATGACTATTCTGAGGGACACTTTGTCTGGGAAATTCTCTTCAAACTATAAAATCCTCCCAAATTAATCTGATTTAAATCTTCTGTCATAGACAATAATAACATTTTTTGGAAGTCTCTCTGCAGCAACTTCCTCTACCATCATCAGAACAACAATCATTTTGATTTTAAAATAAACTACCATCACAGCCTGTAAGGTTAACGAAAGATTTGGAATTTTTATGAGATAGGCTGTTATTTGACCTCAACCAATATATACATAAACAGTTTTGTGTGAAGAAATGTCAATAAACCATCATAATCATTGATGTCGTCATCATCATCATCATCATCATCATCATCATCAAAAAGAAGTCCCTACAAATAAGGGTTACCTCCCATGGCTGTTCTGACTCCCCCTACCTTCTTTGAACAGGAACTGTAATCACGTGACTCTATACCAAACATAACGCCACCGCCATGGTGTTATGGATGGGCGCTGGTGACGTTTCCTGGTCTCACTTATGACATGAAGAACAAACTACATTCTGCACATTGCAAACAGAGTGATGACTCAGGTTGATACATTGAGTGCACAGGTTAGATTTTCAGTTTTTATTTTTTATCTTTCAGAAACGCTAACTATTAACCGAAAATAAGTTTATTTTCCCCTAACAATCGCTTCACTAACATAACACTTACACACACATAACAACATTCGGCTGTCAACAAACATGGCGATAGTATTCACTTAAGTAGTAGCAGTTGTTCACCTTTTACTTTTCTTTCTTCCTTTTCTTAATTATGGAAAAAAGAAATCACTTATTACATGACTTTTGAGCGCCGATGTCATAAAATTGAAAATTTAAGAATCCTGTACACAGGTCCGATCGAATGTTTAACATTGTCTTATTGTCGTTTCTAGTTTTTCACTAAAAAAAAAATCATTATTGTCGGTGGTTTGTTTATTACTTTATTTTATTCTTTTTTTTTTTTTTCAATTATTTATATATTGTATGAAAATTGTGTACAAAATCAGTCCTGATTTATAGTAATAAGTAATCCCACTGAAAAATGACTGCACCTCATGACCACCTTGCATTTCTTCAACTAGTTTTCTTATCTTACTCGACAGAGATATCTAATAAAATATACGTATACTCACGGTTTCGATTTGCTAAACTTATTACTGATAATGCTTTTCTTTCATTATCTCTTTCCTTTGTTTAATGTCTGTTTCTTTGTATCATGTCACTTTATTTTTGTTATTTTTTAACTAAACAATTTTTAAAATGATTGACCCAAATCTTAAGGAAAACTCAAAGAGCAATAATTGTAGTTCTCTAGTCTTAGGTCTGCTTGTTTGTTTGTGAGGACAACTTGTAGGGCCACTTTCATATAACATTATCAAAATGTCGTTATTACGATTTGCAAATTGAAAAACAGAATATTGGTTATGATCGTATGTTGTATTACTTAAACACACACACACAAAAAAACATTCTTTGATGTGAAATGTTGGTTTAATTGCGATAACATTGCATAACGATTTGATTTTTGTTATCGCGAGCATCCATAGAAAACGATTTTTTAACTGATTAAAGAAAAATGGTACTCTAAAGATTTATTTTTTTTTATCTGTTGTCTAATAATACTATTAAAAATGAATGTTGTATTATTTTTTAAATACATTTATTATCAGTGTTTTATGTTAAAAAAAGAATCTAGAATTTATTTTAATTTTATGACCACATCGTTTTCTTTTAACTTTTATTTCTCCATCTCTGATCATATGATAAATATTTTTTTTGTTTTTTTTGCAGCTTTAATTTCCGAGGTGACTTTGTCATCATCAAATAAGAATTAATAAGATTTTTTAAAATTTGTTTATTCATGTATTGTACAGATATAGCTTGTTATCATCAATAACTGACAAGTATTATAAAAAATATTATATTCACGCACGTACAAATAATAATAATAATAAAAAAACAATTTTAAATTAATTTTCTCATTTCCTTGCATAAGCCTGTTGCTTCTTACTCAAATTGATACACAGTTAAAAAATTTCGATTATTTATAAGATGTATCTATCTATTTCAATAGTAATTAAATCAGTGCAAGCTTCTTTGCTTCTTAACGTGAACACTGGAGATAATTATCAATTTAGTTTGCTAAGCATACCGTTACTAAAACACTTAACTTAGTTGGCCTGAACTTTGCTAATGTTGATGTTTTTAGTTATTTTAGTATAAGTCCTATCACCCTTTCTTTAAATTAACAATCCAGCCAGTGCTCTGTACCGCCATCCAACGTAGTAAAAAAATAAATAAATAAATAAATCTATTTATCTTTGCATAAAAAATTAGTAGGAAAAAATCCGATTGTAAAGCAGAAGCAGATTTCGACTTTCCGTTGCACATGACCTACTACCCACCTTATTTTCTTTCTCTCTCTTCCAAATTACCTAAATGGTTGTATATGTCGATAGTTGGGTGAAGCTTTAAAAATACTACTGACAGACCTAGATAGAACTTTACTTGTCTGTGCAGGTATTTTTAGTTAAAAGTAAAAACAGTTATTGTTCATTTCAAAATTGAAAGTAAGAATCACCGTTACTTAAAAGTTAAAATTAATTATCATTAAAATTTTGATATGAATTTTTAAATAAAAGGAAAAAAATGTATGTGCTAATTAATAATAAAGACCACTTGCATGATCATTTTGGTGTTATACTCAGCAAACCCATATTCAGATCTTACTGAAAAAAAAAAAAAAAAATGATTTATGATACCATAGCAAGAACTACTTTTTAAATTTTATGATATGCTTATCAGCTTATATATGCTTTTATTTTTACTTACGAGGGTACTGAAAGAAAAGTCTTCAGCCAGACCCAATTCTCAATAATAAACCATATTATAATGAGGGGCTACTTGGTCGGACCGAGAACTTTCACACCACCCCCTCCTTGCATGCTTAGACGTTAGGAAATTGAACATTAACCAACTCTCATGCTCTCGTCTCGTTACTTACGTCATTTCTTCAGTAAAACCATGTTAAAAAAAGAAAAATGTTTTGTTTTGTTTTTTTTCATCTGTGAATGGATGGTGAGTTAAAAACAAAACACAAGTAATGTTCAAAAACCTTCATTAGTGTACTGTAGTTGTAGTGTTTTTTTTGTTTTTTGGTCACATGGAATTTGACTGCTAATCAGAATTATTGGTTTAGTAGTTTAACTACTTCCCCATTTAGGTTCATAGGGGTTAGTTCATTTTATAATATAGTATACACACTATTTATCATGTTTAGCCTAGGAAGTGAACGATTTTTAAAAAAATATTCCTCACAAGATTATATATTTTAATTTTATTTTTGATTATCATTTTTTTAGTTATCATTTCTGTGAAATGAAATTCCATAAAATATTATTTTATGAAATAACTTTCTTTACACTTTTACAGTGCTATTTCAAGTATTTATAAACTTTTAGTTTTATTTTTGATTTCATATGTAAGCTAGTAAAACACATAGTAAGTTTAAGTTACAACTTTCATAATTTTTCTATCGTCCTCTTATCAAATAGAGTAAAAAAACAACAAATGCTTTTACCGCCTAAAAAAAACCAAAACAACGCATTTTAAATGTCTTCTTTGATGTTAAATTTGTTTATTTTTTTAAAAGATGTAGAAATAGCCTACGAAAGAAAGGACGTATTAAGAAAAAAATTCTGTATGTAAATTTTTTTTTTTTTATTCATCGACTAGACGAAAAATGTAAAAAAAAAAAAAATTTAAAATTGCTTAGAAATCCAATACGTCTTCTAGATGTGCTTCTAAGTAAATTTTAAGCATAGTTGTAAAAACAATGTTTGCTTTTTTTTGTGACCACAGAATCAAAATAAAGTTTATTTCTGCACGTTAGTCTGTGATGTCATATTGACAACAAAAACATCAATAATTTTAAAATAAATGTAATCCCTGACTTCAAAAGCGCGCGAAAAAAAAAAGTTACAGAATATCAGCAATGCAATAATTAAGAAATTGGTATTTACATTGTTCGAACTGTTTCCCTCGTATTTATTGCCATATTCACGACGTTTCGGCTGTTGCACGCTCCAGCCTTCTTCAGGTGACTACAATTTCAAACTGAACCCTTTATTTTGTCCACTGGGTTAGATTGTTCTGTGATACTACTTGCCATTGCTGTGGTAAAATGGGAGACATTAAGAGTTACCGAAAACCCATGAGAAAATTGAAGGAGTTAATTCACATATAAACGGCTTGAATTGTAATGAAAAAAGAAAAGAAAAGTGACCCAAAACAACGGATTTAAAGTTGATTTGTGGCAGGAGGGAGGTGGATAGGCCACCCACGCTCACTGAAAAGGTTGGTGAAGAGGGAATTCCTCAAAGTTTTGTTGTAAAACAAAAGGGGATTCACTGAAATGTTCCTACTGCACAATGTCCCCATGCCAGTTTTGGGCAAATGTGCATAAATAAGAATGTGCAAAGAAAATTCATCAGGAGAGAGAGAGGCGCCACGTGATTGCTTGCTGAAGAGAAGCACTCTGATTTCAGCCTTATGTGGAACTTTACCAAAACTGCAGGCTAAATTTGTACCCAGTCGACTATAGTGTCATTTACAATTTAGATGTGGGCTGATAAGTAATTGCATGCAAACTCTGGTATAAAAAAATTATTGTACAGAGACTGTTATAAAACCAGTATTTACTTTTGTTCAATTTATTCGAGTTTTTTTTTATATATCCTGTACATCATTGCCCCACTTGGACCAGCCCAACACGAAAATATCTGTGACGATTCAATCTTAGCTGCCTTATAATCTAAAAAATCACGTGGGTAAGGCTAGCTCTGGATTGAAGTGGTCACTGCAGTGACCAGCTGTGGTGTTGGAAGCCTTGGAGAACTAACTGGGGTGTGTGCATGTTTACAGTTCTAGTTCAATGTGCCATGCTTCTTCCAGATGTCTAACTCTCAATTTGTGTGTGTGTTCACTAGTGCAGTAGCCAGTAATGAACTCACAGCTCTTTGGGTTAAGTCACTTTTATCCATTGGGCCATGTGTCCTTGAGGATATCAATGTATGAATTTTTGGGACTTATAAAGCTCCGTCCTCATTTTTTGCCAGAGCTCATATTGCAATTTTGTTATTGCTTTTTTTCTAGCACATATTACTGGTTCCCATATTGTATTCATTTCTATGCTTGGCTGGTTTAGGATTTTTGTGGCATAGCATATGTGCTGATTCTTTAAGTTTTCATATTTTGCAGTAAGTCCCAAACATTCATACACTGATGTCTGCAAGGACACGTGGCCCAGTGGATAATTGTTGGTTGGTCCAGTGACTTGACCCAAAGAGTTGTGACCAAAAAAAAACAAAAAAAAAAATGGATAGTTTAGTTAAATGGAGATAACTAATACATCTGGAAGAGGCATGGCATGTGGAACTAGAACAATCTACCCTGGTGGATGAAATATAGGGTTCAATTCGAAATTCCAATCATCTGAAGGCTGGAGCATACAACAGCCGAAATGTTGTGAATATGGCTATAAAGGTGTGGACAGCAGTTCAAACAATGAATACCTCATCTCAGAAATATAGACAAACAAATTGGTATATTTATATTTAAAAATAAATTCTTTAACCATATCCTTATATAACCAATAGTTTAAGAATATTTTTTATACTATATGCTTTTATGAAACTTAGCAAAATTAAGCATATTTCTTATATTATATCAAAAGTATAGATAAAAACATAATTAACAACTTTTGATATGTTCACACTTGATATTGCATAATTTTTTTACTGATATAACATCTTCAGGGAATTTCATTTATATAACAGTAAAAGAAAATTGCAACACCTGCCCAAATTAAAATGTACACATGAGATATTGAAAGGGGTAGTGAAACTGCCTCCCCACTCACCTCCCAAAAAATATATTTCCACAATTGTTTCTAATACATTGGCCTATTTGGTATACAATTCATTCATTAATAATTGAATACTGATATATTTGTTAAAATCTGATAGATCCCTGACTTTTATTCCCCCAATTTTTAAATATAGAAGTAGTGTTTTTCTTTCATTCTCTTTTTTTTTTTTTTTTTTTTTTTTTTTTTTTAGGAGGGCAACATTGATATTTAGGCAAAAGTTTCAATGTCACTCAATTTATGATAATACTCATGCATGATAATGTTTTCATCAAAAGTTCAAGGCCAATATCCAGATTAATGTTTTTTTTTTTTTTTTTTTATTCCACCTAAAAATTTTATTTATATTTTAACATTTTTAATAAAAAGTGAAATTTATCTTTCATTGAAGTTAACTACTGAGTTTATAATTAAAACACAAAATAATTTTAGTAATTTCAGTTATATTAGAAAATAAATTTAACTTTTTCCAGTTAATTAACAAATTGAAATTATCAATACATTTTCCGAATAAGATGGACAATAATTCTTTTTTCGAAAGTTCATATGTTTTATGCAATTGTCTTTTTTCCTTTTTAATTAAACAATAAAATATTAATATTTACTTAACAACTTCATAGAAATAATTCACAATTTGATAGATTTAGGAACTGAACATGGGGTTGTAAATTGAATAAAGTACTTGTAAATGTAAGAGATAAATTCCTATTCTTTTAATATTTTCATTCTGAAAATAAGCTTAACTAAACAGCACTAAATTTAAATTACTACAATTGTCTTATTAATTGAAAAAGAAAGAAAAAACTTAGTTCGCAATATGTAATTAAATGAAATTAATCAATTACTATTCATATAATGGCATAAACACATCTGTAATCGTTAAACTAGGAACCTCCATATGTTTGCGATACCTAAAGTTTAAAATGGATTTTTAAAAAAGAAAAATGTTTATTGAAGCTTTTATTTTGGTTATAATTTCAAGCTGATAGATTAAATTTAATATTTCCAATAAGCAAAATACTAGGCTGTATTTTAAAAAAATAATTTAAATTAGGAGTTTTCGTTTTAAAATTTCCTAAATCTTTGAATTTAGCACTTTTTTCTTTTTTTTTTCTTTTCACTATTATAAAAACTTTAATTCTCTTTATTAAAAAAAAAAATATACTTTTCTGAGACTTTATTTGAGGAATATTTACTGATTTAAAGTATAATTAAACAAATATTATTTACTTTAAGTTTAAAATATCTCAGAAATGAATTTTCTTAACACTGGTAGCAAGTTTATTTATGTTAATAGGTTGTTAACAACTCAATGACAGTTTGTTCTGGGGGTGGGGCTTAGCTATTAAAAAATGATCACAGAATCTAATGTGTGCACCTCAAGTACTTGGTAATCTTCTTAAAATTTAAGAAAGTATATTCTCTGTAATCTAATATTGAATTTTAATGAATTTTGGCTTTAAATTTACTTGTTATTGCTGTTATTTTCTGGTAATTTTGTACATGTTATATTATCTATAAAACTTGGCTTGTTTATACACGTACAAAAACAATTCAAAATTCTTTTAAGAGGTCATCAGATTGTAATAAGCTTTACAATATATCATTAGTAAATATATTTTTACAATAACAATATTCCTTAAGAGTTAAACCATTGAAACTGAATTTTAAGATTTCAAAACTTTATAAATTATTCTAATTAAAATTGTTAAAAAAAAAAAAAAAAAAAAGAAAGAAAACAAATCTTGTAGAAAAAAATTTTTTTCTTAAGATAATATTGTCCTTAATATATTATTCATAAAAGGAATTAAATAATGTCTTAGTTTTATTGTTTTTTTTTTGTTTGTTTGTTTTACGGTTCAGAGCAGATTTTCGGTAACTGTCATTTTTTTTTTTTTTTTTTTTTTTTTTTTCAAAAAAAAATAAAAATAAAATGATTTAAATTCTCTAAAGAGTTCTACTTTTAACTAATATAATCACTAAAAAGTTACATCTTTGAATTTCTTGAATTTTCATAAAATTAAGTGTGATTAACGCATATTAAAAAAATATTTTTATACCAAGATTTTCTAAAAAAATAACATTTCTAAAATAATTTCATTAATTTGTGAATAAGTCCTGAAAGCTTGATTAAAAATGAGACAATTATTTTGATTTTTGCAAGAATGTCCAAATCGATGTCTTTCATCACAAAAAGGTGCTATAAATCTTAAGTCTTTTTTCTTTTCATTTATGACCTTGTAGATTTTTTTTTTTTTTTTTTTTTTTTCCATTAGTAAAAAAATATATGTAATCACAAATTTCAAATAGAATTAACTCGGAAAAAAAAAAAAAAAAAATCTCTAATTTTTGTTTGAATTTTGATATGAGTTATTATTTATTAGTGATAGGATGATACCAATATTTTTACCAATTCCGATACTGTTCTAAGTTTCTGATTCCGATATCTACAATGATTAAAGTTCATTATTTTCAGACCATACAGTTGGTTTGGGAAACTTAATGAACAAAGTACATTTATTAATAAAACATTTAGTAGAAAAATGAATACAAAGGCTTAGGGAATTAGATATCCTTTAGATATCCTTTTTATTTAAAAAAAAAATTTGGTAAGCATTTAAACAATAAAGAGAACAATTTCTTTATGTAAATCACTTAAGCACCTAGCTACAGTTGACATTGCTTTACTTTGGTTATCATCAGAAATCTGAAAAACTTCCAAACTACACTTTTCTGTTTGGCATTGGATATACTTGTCATAATTAGGGTCTGAAAATAATAAATATCGGTTAAAATTTAAATTTTTCATTGTTGGATAAAAAATGTTTCTAGTTTTCTAATGTGTATAATTTGTAACTATTCAATTAATAATGGTTTGGTATTAATTGTAAAATAATTTTTTTTTTTTTTTTTTTTTTTTTTTTTGTCTCTGTCTCTGTCAATCAGTTTCAGTTTCTACTATGGGGTGCTATCCTATGCAAGTAAAAAGTGTGTTTTACTGGGATTTACAGTCAATACTATTTAGACCATAAGGGTTTAATGTTATTAATAAGTGATGGGAGATTTAAACATAAAACTAATTAAAATTAAGGTAAATTAGTTGAATGATAGATTCATAAATTGTGTAATACAGAGACACCCAGTAGAATAAATCATGCTGTCCAACACACACGCACGTATATATACCTACACACACATGTGTATTTACATAGATATATGTAACCATATATCCACACACATATATTCTTGTGTAATTTTGAATCTGCTCCTATGTTTACATTTCATAATTAGCTCTTTCCGTTGATTTAATAGTTTGCATTGATTTTTGTATTTTATTATCCTGATTTTCTCCTAGACATAGCTTGCACCTATCCCTAAAACTATTAGGGGTGTTCACGAAACCTAAACTTTTCCAATTTATTTAAGAATTCAGATCCTTTTCCTTCATTTTGAAAGGGCTATTTGGTGTTTTAATTTTGGATTGGTAAATGAGTGTCTGTGTATAGATCCTGTTTAAATTCTGCAGAAATGCCAATGCAAATATTATAATTGGTCATATTTTCTTTAGGGATGATGGTTGCCTGGTATACTACCCTAGTGAATCTGCATTTGCCCTCGACTGGGCAGTTTTTCTTAATTCTACAATTACAGGAGGGTTCCATGCTAGATTTCGTTTTTGTCATAGAATTTACTTATAATGTAATTATTATGGGAATTAATAATTTGGTACATTTTAGTGCGGGAGTACCTAATTTTGATCAACTTCCTGTTGAATATCTTATTTAGAGGATTCTTTTTTGTGGAAGTGTTTAGTTATTAATTTTAAGTACTGTCCAATATTAATACTTGACAGTTTGCAGAAGGTGGGGTGGTTGAGCCAAATGATTTTTCTTTTTCTATTTTTATATCTACATCCCACTTTTTGTGTATCAGTATTGTCTATAGAGGTTCCGTAAGACAGCTTATTTTTCAGACTACTTTTTTGGAGGGCCTTTTCATATGGATTTTTATTTTCATTAAAGATTTTTTCATTGGATGATAGTTTGCTATTTTTTGTACAAGCAGTAGTGAGTATTTGTCTTAGGATTGCATTGGGGTGGTTAGAACCAGTATTAGCGACAACTAAAGGCTCGAGTCATAAATAAACTCCAACCCCAGACTACTTCCCCTGTAATGAGATACCTTACACCCTACCTCAGTCACCAACACAAGCCACTTATCAAAAACAAGGCATCTCACAGACAACCACTTAAGGGCTGAAGACGGCTAGTGTCTGACCAGCTTGAAATAGACTATACGCATGTGAGGTAATTTTGGTTTTTGCTGTAAAATATATATATTGCAACAATAATACTCTAAGCAGAAAGGCATCACCCTATGTATTGTGGTTTAATTTCTGCATATATTTTGATAAAGTACAAGAAGTACCTAATCCTGCAGGACAGTGAATAAAACTAAATGCAAATTTTAAATTTGCTTACAAACATTTAATATGAATTATCACAGCAACTTAATAAATAATAAAGGTTTTCAATCTTATCTAAAAAAAAAAAAAAAAAAATATTCACTAAGTTTTACTACCTAAAATAAATTTCTCACTAAAAAATTTAATTTCTAAAATGAAACATCTTTTATTTTTATTAAAAGAAAAAAAGAGTAAAAGATTAAAAACCTATTCCTTTATTTTAATTTTATTTTAGAGATACAAGAAATTTTAGCAAACTTTACAATAACTGTCTATATTTCTAAGATGAGGTATTTACATTATTTACATTTTTTTTTTTTTTTTTTTTTTTTCTTTTTTTTCACTGTTGTCCTCCTCTATATTGCCATATTCACAATGTTTTGGCCATTGTATGCTCCAGCCTTCCTCAGGTGATTGGAGTTTCAAACTGAACCCTTCATTTTGTCCACTGAGTTAGATTGTTCTAGTTCCACATGTCATGCCTCTTTTAGATGTCTCAGTTATCTCCCTGTAACTCAACTCTCTAAGTTTTTGTTCATCACTGCAGTAGCCATGTATTGAACTCGTAGCTATTTGGGTCAAGTCACTGGATCCAACCAATGCTTTTATCCACTAGGCTATATGTCCTTGAGGATCCAATGACTTTAACCAAAGAGTTTAAGTTCAATACCTGGATGCTACAGTGGTGAATGAAAACTTGGAGAGTTGAGTTAAAGGGAGATAACTGGGGCATAACATGTGGAACTAGAGCAATTTACCTCAGTGGATAAAATAAAGGGTTCAGTTTGAAATTCCAATCACCTGAAGAAGATTGGAGCATACTACAACTGAAACATCATGAATATGGTAGTAAAGGTAAGTACAACAGTCCAAACACTGTAAATACTTTACAATTATTTTTTTTTAGATATTAGGAAGTTGAAAGCTAAATAACGCTGATATCCAACTTGATTGGTTCTCAGAACATTTTTGCTGTAAGACAATTTTGTCTTTATATATATATATATATATATATATATATATGCAAAGTACCTTGTGTATCTGGCTCACATTATTGTTACTTCGATTTAAACATTTTAATAAGTGAAGTTATACTAGTATGTACCCAAATTTGTGGTAACTAATTGAATATTTGAAAAAGGAAGAGACATTAGCAAAAAAGAAAAAGTGTGATTTAGATTGAGGAGATGCAGTGTAACCCGGATATAAGAGAGATTTTCTCTGGTCCCAAATTAGAGCCGTACTTACCTAAACAAAATAGACCAAACCCGGATATAAGAGACTTCTCCGGTCCTGACAACTCTCTTATATCCAGGTTACACTGTATATTGATATCAATGCAGGACTTCAGCAGAAAATGCTTCATTACAGTCTGCCACAAAAAAAAACATTATTTATAAAGCATTGCTTGGAATTTGCACACATTTTAAATTATTTTTTGTTAATTTGATATTTTTTCTATTTTTTTATTTTTTTTTATTTTATTTTATTTTATTTTTTTAAATATTTACTTTTTAATTTCTTTTTTGATGTTTGACCCTGTGAAAAAAGACATCCATATATACTTGATAACAAGAGGTACTTCTCATATTAAATTGAACATTATTTCAAAAGGGACGTTCAAGATAAGGCTATTGAAAGGTGGTGGGGGTGGCAAAATTGCCTTATGACAAAAATCCTATACAGCGAAGTTTCCTGCAACAAAAATGTTTATGGCGAATGTTCTGGATGTGAACTTGATCATTTTATAAGGTATGAGATTCGACTGTTACAAAGCATTAAAATAAAAATAAGATTAAAAATAATTAAAATCTTCATAAAGATTACAACTGTAAATATTTTTGCATGGGATTGATTTTTTTTTTTTTTTTTTTTTTTTTTTTTTTTGTTATTTATTAGGTGATGAATTTTTCCTAGTTTTATTTTAAAAATATTAAAATAAGTTGTGAAAAACTTTATGCTTAATGATACCAGGTAAAAATGAGATAAAAATACTTGTTTTTCACTTATTTTATACACTTCTATTTATAGAACTTGCATCTTGTTTGGCTCCAAGGAGGAATAAATGAGAAAAAAAGTTCAAAATATTTTAAATGCCAAGATAAAAGTTAGTTTTATCTTTTTTTTTAAGTAGATAATTTCGAAAGCTATATTTTAAGAACTACATGAATTTCGTAGAAATAAATTTAAGTTTCATAAAAATGTTTTCTTTGTAAGTCTTGGTCATTGATAAGATTTTTATCTATTTTTTATACTATGTAAACAAAAATAAATCTTTTTAATAACCAAAACTAAAAAAGATGATTTTATGGATTAAAACAATTATAAAAACAAATTGTTGTAATTTAACTGCCTCACCATAAGGACAATTTGTGACACAAGGTCAACTTTTCTTTTCTTTTTTTTCTTCCTTATGTGAAGAAATCCGAAGTAACATTGACAAGAATTCCATACATCCATTTTTTATAAACTAAGAACAAATAAGAATTGTCTTAAAAGAGAGCTCAGCAGAACAGTGTGAATTCATTTTGTGTTTATATTACATAGTTTTTAGTATAATCATTAAATTAGTAATTTATAATATTGAATGGGTGAATTAACAATATTTAAAAAGAAATTAGAAATAAAAATTTTGATTTGAACTGAAACAGACTTTAAAATATCGAATTTTATGGAAAGTTCGAGAACTGAGTAGAAACTTGCGCTTTTTCTTTTTTTTTTTTTTTTTTTTTTTACATAAAGTTTGTATCATACTTAACTTGGGTGTCATTATGATCTATAGATTTTAGTTTTACTGATAGTTTAAAATCAATAAATATTTATCTTTTCATCATTAGTACCAGAAATAGAAAAATAAGTTTTAAACAAAATCTGAAATTAGGTTAAAAGTTTTCCAGCATCTATTCTGATATCCCAAAACGCTCCAATACTGCATCCAGTTCCAATTAATCACTCTTATTTACATTTAGATTATTGTCTACATCTTTGTTGTTTTGTTTTTGTTTTTTTTTCGCATTTTGGCCATTGTACTCTCTGGCCTTCTTCAGGTGTATATTGATTTGGGTAACCTACAGGGAATTCCAAACTGAATCTTTTATTTAATCTATGGGGGTAAACTATTCTTGTTCCACTGCTCATTCCTAGAGATAAGAACTAGATGATATCCTTAGACATGAGCAGTGGAATGAGAACAGTCTACCCTCGTAGAATTGGGAATTCCCTGTAGGTTACCTAGGTTCATATATACCTGAGGAAGGCCGGAAGTCACAACAGTTGAAATGTTGTGATAAAGACAACAAAAATGGTAACAATAGTCTAAATATAAATAGTGTTGTCTTTTAAATGAAAAAAATTAAAAAAAAAATGCAAATGTACAAAACAATGTAACTTTAGTATTGTAATGCTCACATTTTAAAATTCTACCCAAGTTCAACTGATGGAACTTAATAAAACTTTCTGTATTTATTCATTGATTAGTGAAGGGAATTGCAATTTTCATGAACAAAATATGGCCACAACTTTGAAATATTGTAAGTTGGGAATTATCTCTGAGGAATTTGTAACTGTTATTCTCTCCAACAAGGACCTTCAGGAAAAGGCCACAAACACTTAGTTTTTTTTTTTTTTGTTTTTTTTTTTTTTTAAAGGAAACTTAGCTAAATTTGAATAGTTGTGATTTTATAATAAGTTCCTGAATTTAATATTTTAAAGTAATATTAAATGTGCATATCCCAAATTATTATTTTGATTTTTTTTTTTTTTTTTTTTTTTACTATTGCTGCAGTTATGTATACATATGGTAGATTCATTGAATTACAAAAAGTAGTGTGAATATATGAATTGTTATGGTTAATTTTCAGTTAGCCTCTGTCAAATAAAATCACTTGGGATGTTTCATTAAAAACTATAAGTATCTACTTTGTATATTTGACAGTTATATCATCAAATTAAGTTTGTAAATTGTAAGCTATAATACAAAACAAAGGATTCTTTTTACTTTTAATGATAAGAGCAATCATTAATTTCCTCTGTTACTGGATTCAAAGTGACTTTTGTTACTTCTCCATATACATGCTTGTTACAAAAAGGATACATTTGCAATAGCTTTAAAAGAAAAAAATCAGACAGTGTCTTTATTGGTCAATTACTGGCATAAAGATAGACCAAGTTTAGTGAAAAGGAGGAGTAAGACAAAGACTTTTTTTCCCTCATTTATACTACAAAACAATCCAAAGAAACCTGGAAGACCTACCAGGATTTATTATCTGCAGACATTTTAAAAACATCAGAAACGTGGATGACATTGTTGATGGAATGCCGCAAAAAGAAACTGAGTAAAAGGTAGTAATGAAAAAAAAAAAAGCAAGAAGGCAAAATGCATGGTTGCCAGCAAGAGATACAGCCCAATGTATGAGGTATTGGGGATGTTGAAATCAAGTGGGTGCAAAAAGTTAACTATCTGGATAATATAGTAATAAATGATTGTTTAAAATAGTGTGGTCAAGACATGTAAGCAACTACAAAGTCTTAAGGAAAATAGGAAACATATTTGTAATAGTTATTAGGTTGGTGCAAAAATAATGATGTTAAAAAATACGTAAAAAAAACATCATTATTTTTGCACCAACCTAATACAATTTTTGAGGGTTTGGAAAAATCTAACACTAATTGAATATATTGAGGAGTTTGTGTGGATGGATGGATGGATGGTAAAAAAGGGATACAGAGGGATGAGCAATGAAAGATAGGAGGCTGTGGAGAGCCATGATTAGAATTGTCCTGAATAGATTTGGTGTATGAGAAGTTTTATTTTACTTGTTTAAATATTTAAACCAGTAAAATAATTTTTTTTTTTTTTTTTTTTTTTTATTTCAGTAAAAATAAGTTTTGAGATAAAACAGAAAGCTACAAATCTAACAAATTACTTTTTTTCTTGTTGACAGAAATTGATAGCTGCTTTTTTTTTTTTGTTTTTTCTTTCAAAGCTAAACAAAATTGATTTTTATATTGAACTTTCTGGGTTGTTTTAGATTGTATTCAAGAAACTATATTTGGGTAGGTTCGAACTCTTCATAAGCTAACTTCTAAGATATCTGTATCGTTTAGTCTACCTCTATTTCTGACACTGAAATTTTATAAAATCTTTCATCAGACTCTTACTAATAACTTACTACTCATTTTGTTACAGTAGATATTTCATAGACAAAGCCAATTTTTGTACAACACAGTTTTTGTGTAGCCTCCCCCTCCACACGTGCTGAAACTGAAGACTGTATTTTTTTTTTTTTTATAAAACCAATAAACTAATCCATGCTACCGAGATAGTTAAGTAGCAGTTTATCACTGATGGATTTTTTTTTTTTTTCATTGATACTTTATCACTGCCTCTTTTCTTGTTCATAAAGCAGCTAATGAATACTGACTTTCAAATCTCAGCTTTTTCTTGATCTTCTTTTTAGGTTTTCTTTGCATACTTCTATTTCTATTTTTGCCCCTTTCCTGTTAATTTTAATTTACATTAACTTTGTTCTATCTAAAGGTTTATTTTATTTTTCTATAAGTGGCAACTCCTCACTACTATCAAGTATGATAAGTGAAGATGCAAAATACAAAAATTAGATGATGATAATTTTCTTGTTGGCAATATTTCTATCAGTTATCACAACTACTACCTTTGTCCCATAATTGTTACAATTGTTAAAATTGCAGGCACATTTCATAACCTAAATGGAACAACTATTATGGGACAGGTAGTATCATTTTTTTTTTCCTAAGTTTTTAAAACATGCTGGACTTGGATATGAACAATTTTGCATGACTTTTTAGATCATTAGGAATGCTTTGTTGAGTAATTCTTCTTCATGATATCTCTCGGGACAGTTGGCTTTATTTGATGTTGCCTATTTCTGTTCCAGGTAACATGCAACAGTTTGTATTGGGTTATATGGTACTAATGATAAAGAACAGTCTCTGACTTGACCTGAGCCTCCAGCAATAATCTGTCAAATGTAATTGGTAATATTATAGGGAACAGTATTTTCCCTTAATTTCCAGGGGATGCTGAATGTTTCTTGACCCAACTGAGAAAGCTTTTTTGATGTTTGGCCAGATTTTAGGAAGAGAATTGGTCTGATAACCTTTCAGTACCTACTTCTGTAGTTTCTTTTTGAATATATATATATATATATATATATATATATATATAATTTTTTTTTTTTTTTTTTTTTTTTTTTTTTATTTTAACTGTATTGTAGCACTGTCTTACTCGCATTTGGTTTTTATCTCTTGTTTAAAAAAAAAAAAAAAAAAAAAAACTCAATGTGTTGTTCTCTTTTGGCCAGCCTCAAAAACCTGATAAAACAAAGATCATCAAATCTGAAAACTGTTTTATTCACCCATAGGGACTCACCTATTTTTTTTTTTTTTTTTTTTTTATTATTAATTGCTTATTACAACATTTGGAATATAGTTATAATATATGTGTAATTGATGGAGAAAAAAAAATGCTGCTGCTTTATAACTTAAAATTTCTGGAGTTTTAATATATAATTTTAAAACACAATTCTTAATAAAGTGCAATACATGATACGCACACACACACACGTGATCATGTCTCTTTTAATTCATGACTGACTAGGCAGAAGTTTTCCACAGAAGGCTGCTGTTTTTTTTTTTTTGTTTTTTTTTTTTCTGCAGTAAAGTAGCCAAAGTTATAGGGCCCAATCTGTCCTGCTATTCAATCCATAACTGGTGTTGGGAGGAGCAGAGATGGATTCATACTTCACATGTAACAAACCCAACTGGAATTTGAACTCTGCTCTGATTTCTCATTCTGAGCCGCAGTGGATAATACAATTAAGGCAATAGAAAGCAATGTTAATTTATCTTTTATTTTGCTGCCTCTTATTTAGAAGCACAAGTTTTTAATTCAATTTTTAACTACTATTTAATACCCCTGACTATGTTTAGCTTGTCAATAGTGTTGGAAACTCATTAACTTTTCATATAAATTCTTGGCTACATGCATGCAACAAGTTTATGGGGTTTATATGTAGTCTCATTTTACTCAATTAAAACAGTTTTTTTTCTTTCATTTTATTTAATGATAATGTTGAATCAACAAATGTTTTATAGGTAATTATTCAATTCAAATGATTCTATACTTTTGTTAATTGTTTATCGTCTCTCAATCTTGCTTGCTATTTTAGAATCATTGATGTTTCATTCCTGGTGTTGCATCTCCTTTATATTCTCAGATCAACATGTAAAATTTGTTTCCCAAATTTTCATTATTTTTTAATAATTTTATTTTTTATTTTATTTTATTTTTTTGTGTGAATGTAGCATATTTAGGAGCTTATGATAAACTTCAGTTATTTTTATGCAAATTTAAAAAAATCTGTTCATGACTGATGAAATGATTATTAAAATAACCTTAATGGCTTGAACAAAGAATGGTGTATATGCCCGACTTTGCAAAAATGTTAATTGTATTCAATTGTTTCAAGAAATATATTCTCACTTGAACTAGAATAGATTTGATTAGCAGCTTATATTTTGTTTTTGACATAACCTCATAACCTGAGAACTTGTTGCATAAATTATGACTATATAAATATTTTGAGAGAATTTCACAATAAAAAATATAAAAGTAACCTAAATATTGTTAACAATCATCAAATTTTTTAACCAATAGAAATATTCATCAGTTTTTGTATTTGGATTAATCGTATCAAATCTGTCCAGTAGACATGAATTTTTTTTTTTTTTTTTTTTTTTTTTTTTTTTTACTGAAAAGTTAAGCATGAATGATTAAAACTTGTAAAAAGCACAAAATTCTCTTACAATGACTTTGCTATTGTGCTGTAAATAAATGGATATTGAAATTTAAAATGTTACATTTGTCATAAACTGTATTTTTAGCAACAATGAAATAAGTTTTAATACATGCACTTTGTGAGGCTGGACAGATACAGGCATTTTCATGACCAAATACAAAAACATTTCATTTCAAAGTCTATGATTGTAGACACCTAGTGAATTCTTTGTGGGACTATTTTAGTAAGCATTTATCAAGAATTAATGAAATTAAAGGTAGGTTAAATTCATTTAATTGTAATGAATTATGATTGGATTACGTGATAATTACTGATGCTTAATTTCATGTATGAATATACATAGCTTATGGCCATATCATGTTGAATCACCGATTCTCATATGATTACCAAAGTTAATCAATGCTGAGCCTGGTCAGTACCTAGATGAGTGACTAATTCAGAATACAATTGCTGCAGGCTTGGATATGCAAATGGTGCAATGGAATTGGCTCAGAAGTGGGAGTCAGAGCTGAATTCCAATTCCAGTCGTGTTCATTGTATGCATTTATGCACAATACACTCGGAAAAGATAGGAATCCACTCCCCTCATCTATGGATTAATTAGTAGAATTGTATCAGTAAAAATCATTATCTCCAAAAATTTCTTAAACTCTAAAAATATTTTCTGGCTTTGAAAAAGGTTAAGTTGTAAAAAAAAAAAAAAAAAAAAAAAAAAAAATAATAATAATTGATCATGAATGTACTTTTTTTTTTTTTTTTTTTTTTTAAGTATCTTCCTGTTTTGCCAACAAATTAATCAATAGTGGCTTATTCAAATGTTAACTTTTATTTAATCACTTAAAAATATCCTCAGTACATAAACTGTTTTCTTAACTGGAGATCAGATGAGGATAATCTTGTTGGCAATATTTCTACCAGTTATCACAACTGCTACGTTTGTCCCATAATAGTTGTTACAGTTGCATGCGCATTTCATCCTTTAAATGGAACAACTATTTTGCATGACTTCTTAGATCATTAGGATTGCTTTGCTGAGTAATTCTTCTTCATGGCATCATTCAGGGCAGTTGGCTTTATTTGATGTTGCCTATTTCTACTCCAGGTAACATGCAACAGTTTGTACTGTGTTATATGGTACTAAAGTAGTGTTAATTCTTTGGTAAGAAATTACTCTGTATATTTGTTATGTTTATCAGTTTCATCACATCCTCTTATATTTATTTTTTTTCTCTGAGAACACAAAATCTACCAGTGAAACAGATGTAGTCCATCTGTTGGTTAAAGTAAATAGTAATCTTGTAAATATGTCTGAACAGAGTTCATGCTGATATAATATGAATTAGTTGTGTTTCTGCCTAGAAATATCCTACTTGATGCATTGATATCGGATGATTTTTTTTTTTTTTTTTTTTTTTTTTTTTTTTGTACAAAGAACTACTTGATATATTGATGTGTGAATTCTTCCTTCTCCAATAATACATATCATTTGATATGATCAAGTTCAATATATAGAACTTGAAGATAATGATAGTAACTGTCTTAATTTCATGCTGACATTGTGTTTATTCTTTAAATATAAAAGCATGATCTAAAAATAAAATTGTAAACATGATAGTAATAAAATATATACTAGTAAAATATTTGGAGGATATTGGGTTACTTCATTCTCTAACAGAAGTTTGACCACCAATTATTTGTATAAATACTTATATAAGTCGCCCTTTGTGTTTTTCTTTTAAGCAGTAAAAATTCTCATTATCTTAAAGATTTAATAATAATCTTTATACAGTATCTCTATTTTCTACATCTATGAGAATTTTTGTGTTTGTCCATCTGTAGCCTATGAATTTTAAATATTTTACTTTTATATATTTTTTTTAATTTCGCCGATTTCATTTACTTTCTTTTTCTTTTTCTTTCCATCACTTTTGTTACTAGATATCCCACTTTGTGATAATAGAAGTTCTGCTAGGAATGAGGAAATGTTGTAAGAGTCTGGGTGAAAATTTACTGTAGATGATCTTGTGATCAAGGCACTCTGTAGACATTTTTGTCATAGCAAATTGTTTTCTCCTTTGATCAGAGTAGCATTTTTTTTATGTCAAAATTGTGGTCAGTCTTGTTATGACGGGCAACCAAACAAGGCATTTGATGTATTGTTTTGTAAAATGTCTCTTGTGTTCATATAATTATGCACATTTAAGGTACCTTTTACCTTGATAAATTAACATTTTTAACTAAAGAATTGTAATGGTTGTTCATTTTTGTCAAGTCAATTTTAATTAGAAAGATCTTTTATTCTTGATATCACTAATAATATTAACATTTACCTTGTGTGAGTTTTAAAAAAAAAACAAAACAAATCTCTTGAATTTACTTCATTTGTGCCATTTCATTAATTCCAAATCAAGTATGTTCATATACTTGTACAATTGTATTGTTCCTGTCTTTATCATACTAGAGACAATTTCAGTATAAAATGGATTGATAAATTTGAAAATAGAACAAGATAGAATTCTTTTCAAACTTTGACATGTTTGATGAATTGTGACATAATCAGAGAGGAGAAACTGTAGTATCAATATGAAATGTATTTAATTCTTAATAGAAATTAATCTCTGTAACATAGAATACTAAACAAGGCATTTTTCTCTTTTAAAACTGTCTTTTACTGTTCTTTTTCTGTGCTGCATTTATTTTATTATCTGTTAAAGAATAGAAAGGAAATGTGCAGTATACAACAAAAAGATACTAATGAATTTTAGTGAAAGTGTTGATAAACTTTTTAAAATGAACCTAGCTTGATTTAATTTATAGAAAGATAAACATATGCCATATTTGTATGTTGTGACCAAACATTAACTTCTTGAAATTAACTTAATTCTGATAAACATTGTTCCGTGATCTCCAGATGCATAATTTTTTTTTTTTATGTTGGTTTTTAAATAAATTGGCATACTGCTCTACCTTTTGTGCTAGTTTGATTTGTTAATGAGACTCAACTAATTTTATTTCTGATCCCAATGGTACCACATCATTACCTGTTTTTATCTTAGTACATCCCTATCATTAGGGGCTGCACCACAGTCAGGCTAATTCTTGTGAAAATAATTGTGGACATTTCTATTAACACTTGGTCAACACCTACATTCCCCACTGTTACAGCTGTCAGTAGGCCATTGCCTACTTATTTTCTGGTCTGTCTACTGTGAAATCTTCTGCAAAATCTTACAAAAATAACATTCTATTTAAGAATTGGTGCACATAAAAGTGAACTGAAAATGTATTGAGAAATTGGTTTTATCTCTACCTCATGTCTGATTTAATAATTTTTCACCAAAGCAAAAATCTAAGAATTTTTATTTTTCATTTACTCTTCACTAACAATATTTTTATTTCTTTGCTCTTATAAAAGATAAAATTGCAAATATTACATTATTCAAAAGAGTAAATAATAACTAAAACAGAAAATTATTGTAAAAAAACAAAAACAAAAAAAACAAAACATTTGAGTAAATTGTTTTTTTTCCTAACAATTCTCAAAATATTGCATCATATACCCATAAAAACTGAAATAAAAAGTAAGTTGTTAAAACTTAGGGAATGAATTTCCCAAATATTATGTTATGTTTTTCCAATGTTTTGTTACCTATGGACTTCATCACCTTTGGCAAAATAAGATCATAATTGTGAAATTACCATGAATCAGAGGTTTTGAGAAAAAAACTATTAAGAGGTCTAGAATTGATAACTATGAGAGACAGTTAATGAAACTTTTGGGGTTTTATTCTCAAAATACTCTAGTTTTCAAATGTTGTGCCACCTTTTGCTACTTTTAGGGGCGGAAGATGATATTTCTCAATTTTTCTGTGTGGTCGGCCATGTAAAAAAAAAAAAAACTTTTTATTTTTTTTTTTTTTTTTTTTTTTTTCCACCAGAAAACTGCTAGTATCTACGTTTTGGTTACTACTTGTAAAAAAAAAAAAAAAAAAAAAATCTTTTGATTCCTGGACTAAGAATGTATAAGGTTATCAATTTTCATTACTTTCTAGCCAGTGAATCAGAAGATATAAGAGTTTTTGTGAGATCATTGTGTTTGGAAATGTCTGTTGACAGAAAATGCGGATTCAACAAAATTTCAACTTGTGACATTTTGAACAGTTAGTAATTTTCTATAAAATTTTCAGGGCTTTCTGATCACTATAAAATCTACAACATATATCAAAATAAAAAAAAAAGCCTCTTTTCGGGGGGTGGGGGTGTAAATCTTTTGTTTGTATTGACATGGAATGACCACAAGAGCTTTTTATTTAACAATCTAAATAATTCAACTATTAATCAATAAAATTCTGTGGATTTGATATTAGCAAATTTTAAATTATCAGATTTACTATTGTCTCTTGTAGGATATCTAATCAGGTTACTTTCAAAGCACAGTGCAAATATTTTGCAGGGTTTCTCTTATTCCATAATAGAAAATTGTTGTTTCATTGCATTAGTCAGGAGACTCATTATACTGTTTCTACTTAATGTTGACTAGTTTCAATGGCTTCTAACTTTTCTATCATGTGGTGATGAAGATACTATGCTGCCATTTTTGACTGATTTAAGCATGCTTTGGTATATCTGTTACCTTACAATATTTTTTAGTTTCACATATTGCATGAAGGTACCATTCTGAAGGTCCATCTGAAGTTTTCATTAGTGAATTGTATGAACACATAATTCAGATTCGCAATGTTGATGTCATTTCTCTTTCATTTTATAGAAAATTTAACAAAAAAGACAAAGATTATTGCTAAGAAGAAAATGCAAAAAAGAAGCAATGAGGAAGAAAGAGATAAAGAAAGCAAAGAAGGTTAAAAAAAAACAAAAAACAATGAAGCATAGAAGATGAAAGCAATGAAGAAGAAAATAAGACCAACAGAAACTATTACTAAGAAGAAGAAAAAAAAACAAAGAAAACTGAACAGAAGAAAAGATGAAGGCAAAAATAAAGATTACTAAAAAGAAAAGCGGCAAGTAAGAAAGCAACAAGGAGACAAAAAAGGCAAAGTAAAACCAATGAAGACAGTTGCTAAGAAGAAGACAAAGAAGACCAGGAAGAAGAAAGCACAAGAAAAAAGCAATGAAGGAGAAGCAAAAAGTATACCAAGAATTATTTTCTTACTGGCTTTATTTAACCTGTATAGAAGGATGATTCTAACAACATGTACGATACAAATGTCACCATGTTTATTGTAGTCGGAGAGAACTGTGAGACAGTAGCCAAGAAAAGCAAAAAGAACTAACCATTAACTGTAAAAAAACTGAATGCATGGTTGTCATCAAAATAGTCAATCCAAGTTGTGAGTTACGTTTCTGGAATGTCAAAATCAAGCAGGTACAGAAATTTAATTATCTGGATAGTAGTGTAGTGAGACTATAAGTGACACAAAGATCTGAAACCACATGTAAATAGCAAAATATGCTATTCAGAAACTGAGCAAATTAAGGGATCCAAAAAATTTCTTCAGAAATGAGTACTGGACTGCTGTGTAATATCTAATCTCCTCAAGCTATTTCCGCCTATGAAGAGATTTGAAGTGACAGATATGTGGTTCTACTGATAAATATTAAGAATTGCATGGATAGAGCCAGTTTTCAGGAGAACTGGAATGACAAAGAAACTGCTAATAATTAAAGAGACAGCCAAAATTTTGGCAACAAATAATGAAGAAATACTACTTGGAGAATTTAACTCACATGGCATATTAAAAGTAAGACAATCAGGGATAAACAGCAAGTAACCTATTTGTCAAGTTTGAGTAAATGAATGGCAGAACATATTAAAGACAAAGTGGTAAAGATGCAAGAGTTATTTAGAGCAGCAAAAGACAAGAAGTTGTGGAGAACTATGATTGTCCCACATATCAAAAGGACATGGCACATTGTAGTAATTCTTTTCATTGAGTATATATTTTTTATTAAATACTAGCAGCATGGCCCGGTGTTGCCCGTGCTTGATTCAAAAATCATACGACTCGTGTAGCAATCGGTATCACTTGACTTAAAATATTTTTGCCCTTCCTTGCCTTTAAAGGAGTGCCCTTTGCCGTGCTGATGTTGCTACATGCCTTACTTCTTGCCTGTCTCACACTCCGGATTTTTTCTAAGCTCTATACTAAACATTAAATCTGTTACGAAAAAAAGAACTAAACAAAATGAACACAAAATGATCAGCTTTAAAAAAAAAGGACTCTTAACTGGAAAAACCGAATGAAAAAGGAATGTTAACAACAAATACTTTTTCACACCCAACCCAGTTCTGTGGAATCAGAATCAACATTGAGTTTAAGCAAGCGAATGAGCCAATTGGAGTAAAGTACCATGCAGATTTAAATTTTTCCCACTTGTGACAAATGCAGCTATTGATTGATTGATTTTTTTTTTTTTTTTTTTTTTTTTTTTTTTTGCATGCTAGCATGCTAGTTAACATTTGTGTCAGTCAGCTGTTGGCTCTCACTCTGGCCAGTACAAAATGGCCGCAAATTACATGAAAACTGCCATAGAAGCATGAAAAAATCGATTATTTCCACTTTCGATGGGAGTTGGGAAATGCAAAATTGGTCTTGGCCTTCCCACTAACTTGGAGCATGTGCATGTAAATTTTGGTGCAAATCCGTTGAAAATTGCGGCTGTGCATTCGTCACACACACACACACACACACACACACACACACACACACACACACACACACACACACATCCTGCCTTTTATAGATAGATTAAATCTGATGAAAATAATAGTATCTATTTATGTAATTTGTGTACTAAATATTAAAAAGTGAGTTCTATACTAATTGTTTACCTGTAGACTTTTTGTCATTATGGTAAAAGTGAACAAAATGTGTAAATATTAGGTTGGTGCAAAAATAATGACGTAATAGTGTCGTTTTTTTGACGTTAAAAAATACGTCAAAAAACAACATTATTACGTCATTATTTTTGCACCAACCTAATATGTATTGATATATAGAAATAACAAAATAAATATGGTGTAAAGAAACCAAAGTGGCATGTTTGTGTGCCATTCTAAATCTTTAAAAAATTAAATAATTTTACACTTGAGTATTTTGCGTGTGTGTGTGTGTGTGTTTTTTTTTTTTTTTTTTTTTTTTTTTTTTATGCATAAGAAACACACGCAACAGATACTTTTAGCAGATGTTTCAATGTACCTTGTACTTAAAGGCATTCTTGCTTTGGTTATTGTCAAAGTACTTTAAATGATGATAGGATTTAATTTCACATCTGATTACTCTGGTATTGCAATTTCTAGCAGTTTGGCTTATTTTATCCCAGTCACTTTTTCAGTTATTTTTTTTGTTTTTTTTCTTCTCCTGATCAGATGATTATAACTAGTGTTTTTTATTTAATTTTTTTTTTTTTTTTTTTTAAAGATTTAATATTGGTATATTTAGGAAAGATAGAGCAGAGTTCAAATTTCAGTTGAATCCATTGCATTCACTTATGTGCTAATACCCTTGGGAAAGGTATGAATCCTCTTTTTCTCCTCCCAGCTATGGGTAAATAGCAGGACAGTCCGGATTCTATAGCTTTGGATGGTAACTGGTTTACCACAGAAAGAAATGGCGACCTTCTACAGGGAAAAAAATCTGTCTAGCCTAAGCGTGTATCACACATAGCACATAACTGATGTAATGTAGATATTTGTAAATGCTTATTTTAATTGTAGTTTGCATTGACAAAAAACCAACCGCAATAGTATTTTTTTGTTTTGCTACCTTTCTTCTACTCTACTGAATACAGTGCATTTCTTTTTCAATTAATCAATTTCTCTTTTTCACTCTTTTCTTTTTGTTTAGTTCATTCAATTATTAAGCAGTGATACTCACATAAACAAGTAATCTTCAGAAACATTCCAAATTATTTTGGATGTCACTTTTTTTTTTCTTTTTCTTTTTTTTAATAGAATATAGTAATTAAAATTATTTTATTCTGATACATTTTTAAATAAGTTTTATAAATTAGATACTGTATTACATGATTGACTACTAAGTATATGCATGTATATTACTAGCCTGTAAGCATAAAATAAAATGTTTAAACAAAACAAAAAAACTTGTGAATTAAAAATAGTATTTTTATATTTTTGCCATATTGCTTATAGTTGTGATTTTTATCTGAATACTTATAAAAATGAGTTTACAATATCTTGTTTTTGTATTTAAGAAAAATGTGTCTTTATGATGCTCTCTTTTTTTCTTATTTGGTACTGGATTTTCTGAATGGTATGTAGGGTTTTGATTGTAGTATTCAGCTACTTATGAATGTAGTAAGCTGGTCTAATGTTGTTTTAATCTTGGTAAAATATCAATTTCAATTTAGTTGCCAATATATACCGTGATTATAAAAAAACCTGCCTGAGCAAAGAATAGATTAGAAAATACAATCTCTGATAGCAATCATGTTTTTGTTCATTTGAATAATATTAGAGTTGGATATTAATGCTTCCTTCTATAATTTGAATAATTCTCTTATTACAGACTATTATGACTTTTACAATAAGTTGTAATAATTAGTAGGTGATGTAATAGTTTTCCACTGCTTTTATTGGGATTTTCCTATTGTAAATTCCACTTGGTACAAATAAGTGATAACCTGACATTATTCAGTGACCTTGGTTTCTGATTTGTTTTTCTTTCAATCCCTATGTTGTGTGTGTGTGTATATATATATATATATATATATATGAGTTTAGCCTAAAATAAGGGCAAGCAAAAATTGCCTCAGGCAATTTTATTTTTCCATATAATGTTTAAGAAAAAAACAATGTATCTTCTAAAATGGCTTAACTCGAAACAACTTAAGCTAAGGCATCACTGTATTATTTTTCTGTGAGTTTAGACTTGTTTACATTATTGTCAACAAAAGGATCCTTTACTTGCTGACATGAAAATTAATTAGTAATTTCTTATAGATAAAAATATTTTCATGACTAATTTAGCTTTCAGAAGAACATTCTCTACTTGTCAATTTGTCAGAATTGAAAAACATTCATTTTCTATTATTTTGGTGTGTGTGGAGTGGGGGAGCCTTGCTTATAATATAAATATGTCAAACTGATCCCTAAATTTTGACATACATGTAGTTTTTTTCCTTTTTGAGGGGGTTCAGTCTAATTAAGTATTGCTACTTTAAAATGAAATGTATTATTGTGTGTGTGTGTGTGTGTGTATATATATATATATATATATAATTTTTCATTAAAAACAACAGACAAGGTACCACGGTTAAGCTTTTTATTTAATATCTATTGTGTTTGAACAAGAGTTTTCTTTTCTGGACAAAGAGTGTGTAAAATTTGTATTCTGTGTATTTCTCCCCAAAGTAAGTAATAATGATAATGAACACAGTCAAAAATTATATACACGTTTATTACAAAAGCCAAATGTATATTAATTACAAACAAGACAAATCTTCACTAAGACATATTATAAAGAAATACACTACCCCAATTGACCAGAATAAAAAAAAAAAAAAAATCAAATTATCTATTATAAAAAATTTAAGACAGCTAACCTTATCCTCAAAAATAACAACATACCAGCTAAGTCAAAATTACAAAGAACGAACATTATCTAAGAGTTCAAATGCTCCTTAAGGAACCGTGTTCCTGATCAAACCAGACTCCTAAATAATTACATCAGTTACACAACTACATGCTTATCCAGACTTCTTGCGTTACACCTATCTGATCACAGCTCCATTAGAACCCATTTAAATACACACACAAACTTAGCAGACTCCATTAGAAACATACTAGTAGAAAACACAAATATAATAACTGCATCCACCTGTAAAAAAAGATTAAAAATAATGGAAGCTTTAATAATAAAAAAGAAAAAAGCCAACTCTCAACAATATTAACTACGAACAAGGCCACAATGTGCTAACCGTATTTGGAAATTAAAACACTCCTACTACATAAATGCACACACTCAATTAAGCTGAAAAATCAAATCATTCTTGATAATGGCTAAAGGTATAGCCGAAAACGCTTTGGACAGTTTTTACACACTCTTTGTCCAGAAAAGAAAGCTCTTGTTCGAACACAAGAAAAATTAAACAAACAGCTTAACAGTAGTAACTCGTCTGTCGTTTTTAATGAAGCATGCATAAACTAAGGATTGCTGCCTAAATATACAAATATATATATATATATATATATATATATATATATATAAATTCTGTTCATTTTATTTACAGTATGCATAAATGTTACAAGATTGAAATAAACTTGTAACATTTTGTTGAAATTCCTTTCATCTACCTTTTTTCTTCTATATAATAAATGCGAATGTCAGTCTCCCTTTTTCAATTGAAGAGACACAACTCTCTAACTTTCAATAGCTCATGTTGCAGAAATTTTGAATTCCCAAATTTTTGTTACTGTGATTGGTTGCGGTGATTTTATATATATATATATATATATATTACACAATAATTTTTAAAATTTGGGAATAATTGAGATTAATTGTGAAATGCAATGAAATCATCCATGAAATAAAATAATTGTTTGTACAGAAAGTAAAGACCTACACACATCAAATTGTCTTTAAATGAAGTGGAAGCAGGAGAATTATTGTTGAGCTTTTAAAAGGTAAGCTTAAATATTCTTGCAATTCTTAAATGCAGCGACCAATTCTGAGTTTTTCTGTAGTTTATCGTTGCTTATTGTATATGGCAGAAGCATGCCTCGCAAAAAGAAATCTCTGCCAGCAGAGTACCAGATTGCAATAAAAAGAGCCAAGGCTGCAGTGCGGAAAAGAAATTCCCATGCAAATGAAAACCTAGATCAAACAGCATCCAGGAGAGCTTCCAATGCCAAGAATATGCAAAGACTTAGGGACTCTCAAACTTCTGAACAAGCCACAGAAGGAGCTAGCTTAAATGTCACCCAAAAACCAACATTTGGCCTGATGTGCTGTTAACCATTCAGCCACACAAACTTTCTGGTTTGCCAAGTTCAAATTATTACTTATATTTACTGAATGGTTAACAGCATGTCAAGCCAAATGATGGTTTCCATATGGAATACAGGTTCGATTCATGTCAGAACATTTTTTTTTACAAAATTTTTTTAACATTCACGCTGGTAATTGTATTTAATATTGTTTTAATTAAAAAATGAGCATCTACTGAAATAGGTTGTATCTATAAAAATAATGTACGAAAAGAAAATATATTAAAATATTTGCTGGATTTAATCCATTTCATATATGTTGTTGTTTACGTTAGGTTATGTTTCAGAGCAGAAATGATATATCGAGAAAAATTGTCAAGGATGTGTTGTTATAAGCAGTAATTTGAATTTTGTTAACCGGAAGTTCTCTGTGGCTGAATGGTTAACAGTTCATCAGGCCAAATATATAATTGCATCCCAAGCAAAAAAGAAAAGCATTAAGGAAAGAACAATAAAAGATGACATTGAATTTAAATTTTTGAAGATCAAAACAGTTTTAGTTAGCTAAAGATGAATTCCAAAAGCTAAGAGATAGAAAAACTTTGTTAGAAACAAAGAGAATACTGAAATGTTATGTGATATCTGTCCTACTGTATAGCAATGAATGCTGGACAATTTCCTCAAAGGTTAAGAAACTTGAAGCAATAGAATTGTAGTTTTACAAAAAAATACCATGGACTGAACATGTTAGTAATGATGTGGTTTTAGAGAAAATGGAAACAAAAAGGAAACTTATTCTTAACATCAGGAAGAAGCAGTTGAAATTTCTGGGGCACATAATGAGGAAGGAGGGCTTGGAAAATCTGTTACTCACAGGATGGATTGAGGACAAAAGGAACAGAGGAAAACAGCAAATAACATTGACAAGCTTCAGAAAATGAATAGCAGAACAGGGTTTAGAAAGAATTAAGACAGAAAATTTATTTATAGCTGCAAGGGACAGGAAATTGTGGAGGGCCATGATTGCCTACATCCTGAGGGGACACAGCACATAAATAAAGAGACTGCCTGAACATTGATTGTTAAAATCCATTTTGAGAAGAAATTGGTATATCTTTCTATTTTGAATGTTGATTTGCTTTCTTTGCAAAATACAGTATTTTTTAAATTAGCTGAAATGATTATATCTTGTTTTGCTCTGAAATTTTTCTCATCTTCTATTTACATAATTAGTAATTTTTTAATTGACTTGTATGCTTATATATTAAAATTATTCAGTACATATCTTTAAATTTTCCTCACAATGTTTTTTTTTTCATTTTCTTAAAAAGTAATTTGCATGACTTTCCGTCTACTTCATTGCAGGCTGCCAGCAACTATGTGCTGTCACCTGATGCTGAGGTATTCATTCCACAACAATATAAGGCTGCTGCAGCTCCTGTGCTGATCCCTAAAGATGCCCCCATCATACCTCAGCCATTTTCTACACTGGCCGATGGCGGCTCCAAGCATCCAAACAGGATGGGCAGTAACTACACAGCACCACCAATACACGCAGATGCATGTGCAGTATTACCAAATGGGTACGTACTTGATAAATAACTTCTTATATATATAATATATATATATATATATATATATATATATATATATATATATATATAATAGTTTATGAAAAACTAGGTAATCCGTATGGGTAAACCTAAGGCGGGTAAAATCCAGAGAGCTCAATGTAAATAAGTCTGATGATCCGCAGTCCTTTTAAAAGTGCTGTGGTGAAATAATTTATTACATGGAACCATAAAGTGGTCTGTTTTTTTTTTTTTTTTTCCTAACATTTGTTGCAAAAAACAATTTAAATACACATTCCAGATATCTAATAATTGTAATATAATATCTTGTAATAATTATAAATGTGTCCTCAATGAAACCTGTTTACTTACAGAATGAGACTGTATATACCCTGTATCTCATCTCTTCACTAAATTTGAGAAGTTATCAGCTTCTGCTGATAAAGCAGAATACTTTGCTTCTAAATTCTCTTCTGGTTCTACTGACTCAATTGGAACTGAATCTCTACTGTGTGATATGCATATAACTCCATCCATGATTTCTTCATTCATCTCTAAACTTCATCCCCACAAAGCATGTAGTCTTGATGGTATCCCTACAAAAGTCCTAAAGAAATGTGCACCTGAAATGGCTCCTGTTATCCTAAACTGTAACAATAAATGCCTTGCCCCTTCTTGCTTTCCTATTTAATTGAAATTCTCTTTTGTAGTTTCTGTTTTTAAGAACTCTGGCAAAATGTCTGATTCTTTTACCTATTGGTCTATTAATCTTCTACCTCATTTTGGCATAGTTTTAAAGGTTCTAATTAACTAGGAATTGGTTAAGCATCTCATCTCGGGATTTTCTTTCAGATAAATAATATGGCTTTTGCTTCTCTGGGTCAATTGCTGATGTGTTGATTATTATTGCAGAAAACATCCATCAAGCTTTATATAAGAATGGTGAAGTTCAGACTGTTGCTTTAGATATCGCAAAAATGTTTGAGAGATTGGCATGCAGGTCTTCTTCACAAGTGAAAGGGTTATTTCTGAATTCATTTTTGATTTAATTCATTCTTATCTAATTGTGAAATGAAAGTTGTCTTGAATGGTCACTCTTCTAGATCTTTTTACTTTAATGCAGGTGTGTTGTTGGACTTTATCCTTGAACCTACTTTCTTCCTAATTTTCATCAACAACCTTCCCAATGTTATCAGTTCTCAACTTGGTATCTATGCTGATGACACAACTATTTACTCCTGTCTTAGTGGTAACTCTGATAAGTTTGATATGGTTAAATTAGGAGCTAATATAAAAAAAAATGCCCCCCCCCCCCAATCTGTTATTTGGGGCAAGAAATATCCAGAATGAAACTGCTCTCTTTTAATTATCTTAGAGAACATGTTTTTTGCCTACTATCAGCATGGCTGATGCTAACTTCCAGGAGAGTTACTCATTGTACCTTCTTGGGATAATGTTTTGCACTGGTATTAAGTAGAAAACATATATTGAATCACTTGCCAGGAAAGTTGGTTCCTGTTGTTGTGCTAGACAATTTTGTCTCACCAGAATTTATTTTACACATAAGTCTACCATTTATCCATGCTGTTCTGGTGCTTCTGATATATATTTAGAGATTCTTGACAAAATCCAGACAATATGTAATGTTATCTGTCCCACTGCCTTAATGTATCTTCCCTGTGTTTTTTTTTTTTTCTACCTTAAATTTAAGTGCAGTACTTGATTGATGGCAAGATCTCCTCATTTTACAGTTGAAATGGCTTGATGTAACCATAAGTTCTATGCTAACAGTTTCTTCTCTTGCTCTTCTCGCTTGTGGAACACTCTTCCAGCTTCTTGATTTCCAGTCAACTTTGATCTTTAAAATTTTATATGCAATGTCAGTCATTATCTTCTGTCTCCATAATTCCTGTTCTTTTTATCTTCCTCTCTTTAATATTTTTTCTCAGATTCTTTCACACTCAGTAACCTCATGAGTCATAGTAGCCTTATCACCTTGCTTGAGGTGAAATGATTAAAAAAAAAAAATCCTTTTGTACCATAATTAAAAAAAAAAAAAAAAAAAAAAAAATTACCAAGGATGTTTACTTTATTTTCTTCTTTCTGGTCAATTTAAAGTATTCGATTTACTCTCTACATTTTGGTTTTCATTGAGTTAGCAATAGCTACCACATTTTGATTTTTGAAAATTTTGTACTTTGTTATTGCAATGTTTGGTTTGAAATAAGTGTTGTCTATTTTGTGTATAAAAAGTGATAACATTTGTTTACTTTTGATACAAGATTTTTTTTTTTCTTAAAAATGCCTTTACTTATTTTTTTGTCTTTTTAGGGGAAAATAATGAAGAAACTAATCAGGATTGAAATAGTTGTAATTTCTGTAAACATTTTCAAACTTTGACTCTCTTTGTTATTATAAACTTAGTTAGATTTTAACCCATTATTGTATCATTGTAGACATTGGTTGGTACTTAACATGTGGGTTATTACTGTAATCAGGGTTCTCTTGCATGTTCGAAATTTGCAGTTAATAAAATGCCATGAAAAAGCTAAGTACTTTGCTTGCAATGGAAATTAGTGATTACCTGTCAATTACATTTGTGTTCACTTTGATGTATAATTATTGGCTTCTTTTTTTTTTTTTTTTTCTTTCTTTCTTTCTTTTATATATACATTGATACATTGTTGAGTAAGACCTGTAGATATTTTCACTAAGAAAATCTCTCTACAGTGATTATTACTATAACCTCTGGGTATTTCTTTCTTTCTTTTTTTTTTTTTTTTTTTTTTTTATCCCAAGTCAGTTTGAATAAAAATGTGCAGGTCAGAATAATTAAGCTGATTAATTGGTATTTAAATTTGAAATAATGTTTATCTTGGATATTTTTTGTTTTTTAAAATGAATATCTTTATTTTACAATTTTTTTTTTTTTTATTATTATTTTTTTTTTTTTTTTATACTCTTGTTTTTTATGGTTGTAATAATATTTATGAAGCAAATCATATGTTTACTGAAAGGATATGTTAAATAAAAATATCAAAAAACATTCAGTTAAACTCTCAACATTGTTCATTTACATTAGATGCAAAGTCTCTTGTTTTTTGGCAGCTTTGAAAATGGTATTTTCTTAGAAGAAATTATCCTTTTGCTTACTAAATCTGGATTACTTACACATCCTTTTGCTTTGATATTAATTCAATGCAAAATATAATCAGTGTTACTTGATTTCAGATATGAATTAGCATTTAGAATTTTCAAGAATATTACCTGTTCTATAATGTAAATCCATACTAATGCTCTCTGTTTAAGGTGTATTTCAATATTTAACAATTGGGATGATATATTTGTGAATAGAAAATATTACAAAAGTTATTTGTTAAAAAAACAACTGTATGCATACTCTTGTTTTTGTGAAATTGAGAAAAAAGACATTGAACATTTTAATAACTTTCTATGAAAACTGATAATTAAACTATTAATTTGCTAAATAGATTACTATTAACTGGATGTATAAGAATTTCATCCTTGCTAGATATGTTTACACACACCCACACAATTCATGGGGATATATGAGAAAGATAGCAGTTAATCCTAGACTTAAAATTGTTGGTTCCACAAAGCAATGATTCATGGGAAGAAGCTACTCAAGTGCTCATCATTGGAATATGAAGGGAATGAGGGTAGTTTGCTACAATGTGCCTAGCATAGCAGGTCTTGGCTGTGAAGGTTAGAACTGAGAAATGTAGTTCATCTGAATACTTTCCATGGAAATAGCGATCAAGCAGCAAGAGGCTTGCAATGTTTGTGAGAAATGGGTTATAGGGTGGAAAATAATTCACCAGTCCCAAATTGACTGGAAAATGAAGTCCGAGCAATTCCTGCATATACAGTGACGTGCATAAGTATTGGATACATGTTATTTTTCTCTTATAACTCTAGTTTATGTTCGCCATTTTGCCTGATATTTGGTAAGTAGTATCTCGTAAAGTTGTTTTAGTTGTATGTGTAAAGAAAATTAAAAACTCATGGTTGAATCAATTTTTTTTATCAAAATTCAAAATTACCCTATGCAAAAGTATTGGATACATGACACTTTTATCAAATTTCCAATCGAAAGTTTGTATTTTAAAAGACTTTAAATATTCAAATTTTCAATAGTATTGGAATGTTATCTCTGACCAATCAGAGAAGCACACAATTGTTTACAAGATAGTGCTACTAATCATCTGACTCTGATGTGCATTCTGCAATTCAAGGATTAAAGATGGCAAAAACTAAAGAATTATCCAGAGATATGCGAGATAGAATCATTGAACGTCACAAAGGAGGACAAGGTTACCGAAAAATTAGCAAAGAAATGAATCTAGCACTAAGTACAGTAGGAAATATCATCAGAAAGTATAAGAAGTATGGTGACGGTACAGCAAACCTTCCGAGAAATGGAAGACCGAGAAAAATAAATGAGAGTACTTCAAGGTGGATCAGCAGAAATGTGCAAAAAACCCCTTCATTACTTGTTCTGAAATTAAAACTGATCTTGAGGGTGCTGGAATTAATGTAAGTAAGGATACCATTAGCAGAGCTCTATATCGTACAAGCTTTCATTTAAGATCACCAAGAAAAGTACCTTTACTGAAAACCAAACATGTCAAAGACCAATTAAAGTTTGTCGAAAATTGGGAAAAGGTAATCTGGTCGGATGAAACAAAAGTTGAACTATTTGGAAGGAACACAGTGACAAGTGTTTGGCGAAAAAATGGCACAGCCTTCAACAAGCACAATACCATCCCCACAGTTAAGTTTGGGGGTGCTTCCATTATGATATGGGGATGCTTTTCATCCAAGGGCACTGGTGAGTTACAAGTTATCCATGGTAGAATGAATGGTAGCATGTACAGGGAGATTCTAGAGAAGAACCTTCAGAAATTTGCAACTTCTTTAGGACATGGTCGGAATTTTGTGCTTCAACACGACAATGATCCCAAACATACTGCAAAACTTACAAAGGAATGGTTTAAAAATAATGGTATTAGTACTCTCAATTGGCCAAGTCAGTCTCCTGACTTGAATCCAATTGAGAATTTGTGGAATACTTTGAAGGTTAAAGTTCATAAGTGGAATCCACAAAATATCAAGCAATTAGAGGAATTATGCAAGGAAGAATGGGGTAAAGTAATGGTGGATCAGTGTGGAAAACTTGTGGCCAACTATAGAAAGCGACTGGAAGCAGTGAAACAAAACAGAGGCTACGCAACAAAATATTAAATTGATGTATCCAATACTTTTGCAGAGGGTAATTTTGAACTTTGATAAAAAAAAAAAATTGGATTCAACCACGAGTTTTTAATTTTCCTTCCACATACAACTAAAACAACTTTACCAGATATTACTTACCAAATATCAGGCAAAATGGCAGACAAACTAGAGTTATAACAGAAAATAACATGTATCCAATATTTATGCATGTCACTGTGTGTGTATGTATATATATATATATATATATATATATATATATATATATATATATATATATATATATATATATGGCAGCAGTACTACATGTTTGGCCTGATCTGGCTCTTGTAAAGGTAGGGTATAGATAGTTACTGAAGTGGGACAGGAAATTGACCATAGAAGTAATAGACAAAAAAAGCATGCATATCATCTTTTACCAACTACATAACTTGGAGAATACTTTTATTTCTTTTTTTCCATGATGAAAATCTATAGATTTTTTTTTTTTTTTTTGTTAGAATATATATTTGTTAGAATTTATTTTGTAAACTCCCCTAGATATTTAAATTAAATAATCCAAAAGTTTGATGTTGATGATTTTCAAATAGGTAGGAATCAATAAATAGTTCAGTATATGATTGGGATTGTTCCTAGGAATAATCAGTTAGATCTACTCCATTATAATTATTCTATCCAAAGCACCCAATTAATGTACTTATTTTCTAATTCAAAATATTTAAACTGTATGAATTTGTATTAATAGATTCAAGGTATTCATTTCTTTTTCTTTTATTTTAAAACTTTATTTATTTATTTTTTTTTATTTATTTATTTTTTTTGAGTTATTGGAATTCTGAGCCTCCTTACCAAGACCAATATCATGATAATATTACTCTTTCTATTATAATCAATTTTAAACTAATTTTATTAATTGCATGATACTTTCCAAATTAATAGCATCAGCAGGTACTTTTCTCAGTAATTATAAGTATACTATTGTAGGTTCTTGTGTTGAGAAATATTTTCTTGATGTCTCTAAGGCTCTTGTTGATTAACAGTTACAAATTTATAGATACATGACTCTTAATTACCAAAGATGTTCAAATTCTCACATCATGATATACAGATTACTAATTAAGATAACATTTATTGATGATTATATTTATCATTCAAAATTTATTTTGCGAAATCTAAATTGGAATTTTTTCTTCTGTTTATTTCTTTATATTTTTTATAAACTCCAAGAATAAGGGTATTGCCTATACTTTATTATATTATCTGTTTCACAAGCGTATTTTGATTTTTAAATATTTAAGAACATTGTTGAAGACTGTAAGATTTTGAATAGAAAGGAGTTATTTTGCTTAATAAATTATTCAGAATGTGAAAATTGAAGCTTTAAAATTCTGATTTAAAAAAAAAAAAAAAAAAAAAAAATTTTAAGCAATCATGAAAAAATTATAAATAAGGATTTAAGTTTAAAAAAATTGTTGATACATTAAAATAAGTATTCCCTACTATTTGAATCGGAAATAACTACTGTATATACTTGTGTATAAGCTAACTTCATGTATAGTGTGATTCCTGATTTTTTTTTTTTTTTTTTTTTTTGCATCAATTTTAACCTCTCCAAAAAAAAAAAAGGTCACTAAAAATGCACAATTTTTAACCTTTTCAAAAGAATTACATGTGTCGAGTGTGACCCCCCCCCCACATTTTTGTGTAAAAAACCTGATCATAAAAACTCTCTCTATAGTCAAGTATATATGGTATATCTCATTGCAGACTTAGAAATAATTTCCGTGCTTTAACTATATCAAGTAATAATCATAATAGGTTTAAACATGCCCATACATGTGTGGTAGCTAGGTTAGTCTTTTTTTTTTTTTTTTAATCTCTGATCTTTCAGTTAGATTTCCTGGACTTTCATTATAAGTTATATTTGTATACATAAGCATTCCTATGTTTATACATTAGTTTTAAAAAAATCCCGTAATCCCAATCAATAAACCAACAAGTACTATATCAGTTTTGTTTTGGCAACAAGTACCGCTAGTCAATGTCACAAGTTTCTATCCCTAGGCTGAGTCATTGGTTAGTCATAAATCAATACAAGAGGACTTATTGCTATTTTCTATGCTTTTTGCAGTTCTTTGCTTGTGTATGTATGCATTCGCCAGTATGATGTTCTGGTTTAGACTTCTAAAATATTCAAGAAAATTAAAAATAAAATTCTATTTTGGATAAAAGTATAGAATTCTTTTTGATTATACTAGTCTCTCCCTCCCCACATAGTACATGTAAAAAAAAAAATGTGATAATTTGTGTATGGATCAGCATCACCTAGTACTCCCTGGTACTTCTACATAGGATCAGTATTTGCATAGTCTGTGGGAAATGTTATGTACACATGCACAGATTTTATTATGCAAGGTTTATGTCCGATGAGTGATCACTTGGGAATACCAGGTGCTGTAATCTTGGATGTGTGGGTAGTGTAATGGATAATGGTTCCAAATGAAAAATTGGAGAGCTGAGTTACATTCACTTATGTGTAAATACCTTTGGGAAAGATATAAATTCACCTCTTCTCCCCCAGCTATGGATTAAATAGTAGGGCTGGTATCTAGAAATCATAATAATCCCCCCAAAATTGTTAATACAATATTTTCTCAGAAAAGAAAAAAAGAATTATCCTTACAATCCAAAAATATATTCAGGCTTTGAATAACCTACAAAAGATTAAGTCATAAAAAAAACAAAACAAATCAATCAATTTATTATGCAAAGCAATGTTTTCGCAATAAAATTATCGACCAAGTAAGATTGTTCAAATTTTCAAGATATATTTATATGAGCAATATTTTGCTTGATTTTTCCACCTTATCACTATTTTTAATAGCAATAGATGTACATAATCTAACTGGTTTTGAGGGTCCCAGATTTTATTATGAAAACAAATTAAGTGCAACATTAATTTTCATTTATAAATACATCCAAAGGTTATAGACTATAAAAATATTTTGATTTTTAATAATGCCTAATTTTTTGATAATGCCTAATTTTTTTTTTTTTTTTTTTTTTTTTTAATACACATGTGACACTGGGACTCAGTGAGTTAAACAAAAAAAAAAAGTTGGGGGGGGGAAGAGACTACTAACTAGATGTTAATTATTGAAATTTGCAGGAAAGTGAATTGAAAAGCTAAGAAAATTAAAAATGAGATTTGTTTAAAAATTATCTTTTAAAATCATAAAAAGAAATCCCAAATATTTCCAAGTAGAATTGAACCCAAATTTAATTAGACTTGAGGAAAACCAAGATTACTCATCTTTCCCCACTTCCCACTGATAAGGAAGACAATGTATCCTCAGATGTCAGTCCTGGAAAATAGAAAAACATGTCGATTTTTTTTTTTTTTTTTTTTTTTTTTTTTTTAAATGGTTGGTCACTGAAATAACATCTAAAATTGTTCTGGATGAAGAGCCAGGAATAAAATCTGGTTTGACTCGGACACCCAGGAGAAAAAAAAAAAGAATCCGTACAAAAAAAAAGATAGTACTTAAGATCTGGAACAGGTTGGTTCATTTTAATTTCTGTGACATTTGTCAAAATTTTTATGGCTGACTTCCTTTTGGATTTCTTTGGATACAATTGATAAAGAAAAATTAATTACTAGCCCTGAAGTGACAATAGGTGACTGGATGAGTGGACTTGTCGATTGAGAAATCACCTAAAATCAACCAGCATGAGACAAGCTGAGAAAGGAAGATTAATGATTAGAAATCTCCTTTTCACCTACGCATACCAAAAGTTTAGTTTCATTACAGACAGTGTACCAGACCTTGGAGTGGGCTGAGGTTGGATGATTAGTTAGTGGGAAAAGGAAGAGATAGATTAGCATTGCCTATATGGAGCAATGTTATGAGATGTGAAGTGAGTTGGGATGTGTGGGTGGTTTGATTCCTCTGATTACTCTCAAAAATTGGAAAATTACACAAACATATTTTGAAAACATGGGATTTTAGAAAAAAGTTGATGCTAATGGTGAAATACACTCAAACCTCAAACCCTCATCACCCACACACTTGCTAGATACAGGACTCCATATAACCTGGAGGTTTGTACAACTTGAAGAGTCTCCACATATTGCTACTGGAATCCACATCATTTGCTGAGTCCTGAAGACCAGAACTTAGAAATTTAAGTTGCTACTAACACAGGCTGTAATCTCCAGAAGAGGATCCCAGTGTCATTTGATTATAACTGTAAATAGGAAGGGTTAAAACTACTGTATACAACGAATCATGTATAAACCAGACTCTTGTTATATTTTTAATCAGAGTTGATTCTTTATTCCAAAGAATTCTTTTTTTGTGTAGCTCCTCACCATCAACCTATTCTTTGCTTCAGTTTACTTCATCAGTGATCTTTTCACACTCTGAGATTGAAAACACAATGTGGCAAAGGAGTGAAGGAGACAAACATCAGCTAGATCAAGTGGAACTGTACTCATCAACATGATACCAGCGGCAAATTGGTAACACTTTAATAAGTGAGGAATCAGTTAGATAATAACTATGGTGGTTTGAAGAAACCTGAAGACCAATGTGGGAGACTGGATTGCACATATTAATATGGGCTCTTTTGATATTCATCAATCTTTCACCATTAATTTTAATTTTTCTATTATTTTTACAATGAAGTTGGTCTTAACCAATTAACGTTGGTAATATTTTCAGGATATCTCTAGATGAGCATTATATCTTGTGACTTTCAGCTTATATGTCTATCCTTATTAAAAATATTGATAACCTGTTTGCTGGGTGTTAGGCTTCGTTATGCAAAAATAAAAATGCAACTTAACGTTTTATTGATAAATCCAGAAGACAAGTTCAGAGAAACACTTTATTAGCACAGTCTCCCATATAGTTGAACAAATTATATTATTGTTATGCATGTTAATATGGGCTCCTGAATATTCTATAATCTTTACCACTCTTTTAACCATTAATTTCCTTAACCTTTCTACTGTTTCAATTTTAACATTATTTATGGTGGTTTTAATTGTTTCCCCAGAGTTCTTCTTTGCTTCTAGAACTTAGTGTAGGGTTAACTGGAGGAGGTAATGTCTGCAAATCAAATAATACTCTGAGGGTCACTTGACATGTAGCCTGATATAATAATTAGCTTTCCCAAATCCTTCCATGATTACTGTGAATGTGCTAGAATAATTCTTTGCATTTATCTTCACTTTATCATCCTCTTTGTAGGAACATCTAATTTTAATGCCTCCAATATCAGCCCAAAAGATTATTCTTCTTTCATTGTCTTCTAAATTTTGTTGGCTGACTATTTTCATTAAAAATTATTATTGAGAAATCTGTTCTAATGTACTTCCTTGCTCGATGTATCTATTTCTCATGTTGATTTTTATTTAAGGTGATAGTTTGGTTGGCTTTAACAATGTTTTTAATATTCTGCATCTTTTTTTTTTTTTTTTTTTTTTTTTTCCTTAATAAAAAAATAAAGCCACTGAGATGCTAGGAGGTTATCAGGTGTGAAAAAATGAGAAAAAGAAAACATTATTAACATATATACAAAAAGAAGAAAACATTAAGAAGACAGAAGATAATGATTGACATAGTATTTAAATTTTTTAAGATCAAAGTTGACTGAAAATGCTGGTTTTAATTTCTGAGGATGATTGCAAAACACTTTCCCCCCTCCTTAATTTATAGGCAGAAGCACTCAAATGCATGCTGAGATTTCAATCCACTTTTCTTGCTATTACTCTTCTAATTTTTCTTGGATCTCTTTTTGTGTCATTCTTAAAATTAGTTTTATTTCTTGTTTTCAATTTCTTTTTGGATTGTTCTGTGATCCTTGTTCAACTTGATTGTAATTTGCAAAATTATCATTCCTATAAATTCAGTAACTTGTTTCTCTTTTGAGATTATCTTTCTTACAATTGACAGCAGTCTTTTTATAACTGAAATTAAAAAAAATAAATAGATGCATCAAAAGGACAGTTTTTCTCATGACACTCCTTTTTTTTTTTTTTTTTTTTTTTTTAACTACCTTCACTCTTTAGTAATGTTTATTATTTTAAAAAGTGATGATTAAAATTGGAATAAAACCTAAATATACAATGAAAGTGAACTTATACTTTTTTTTGTTTTTGAATTTACAACAAAAATATTAAACACTATTAGATTGCTTACAAGGATAATTTTATATTTACAACATTCCAAAAACTAATGCAATATTTATGATTTACTAATTTATAAAGAAATAAATGTGAAAACAATTTTTTATTCATAAATTTATAAGCGTTTGTTAAATTTATTAAATTATGTGAACCAAATCCTTATTATTTACATTATTCGGACTATTGTCCTCATCTTTGTCGCCATATTTATCACAACATTTCGGCCATTGTATGCTCCGGCCTTCTTCAGGTGGTTGGAATATCGAACTGAACCCTTTATTTTGCTCACTTGGGTAGACTGTTCTAGTTCCACGTGCCATGTTTGATGGATGTTAGTTATCAGTTATCTAAATAAAAGGTTCAGTTTGACATTCCAACCACCTGAAGAAGGCCGGAGCATACAACGGCCGAAATGTTGTGATAAATATGGCGACAAAGATGAGGACAATAGTCTGAATAATGTAAATAATGTACATAATACCTCATCTCAGAAATATAGACAGACTCCAAATCTTTATTATTTACCATTTCATAAAGTGTGAGTTAAATGGCAATTAGTCGATGTTTTGCCAACCATTCCAATAAATAATATAATAGTGTAAATAAACAATCTAATAAATAAATAAATGTACATATTAAAGTTTGTGTATGTATGTAATATTAAATGTTATTTCCTTGATGAGCTAAGATGGAAAGTGAGACAGATACTGGAAAAAGCCAAGCCACAAATCAAGTCACAAAACTAGAGAGGTTGGCAATCAAAATCCTACAGGGGAATGATAACTTCATCATACTACCAGCTGACGAAGGCAATGTGACTGTAATCATGGACAAAACAGAATATACAGGAATACTGGAATACCTCATTAGAAATGGTAACTAAAGTAAAGAAAGATCCAACAATGAAAACTATCAAAGCTCCTAATCAAGAACAAAAAAAAACATTTACCACCTAAGACATACAGGCAGTTGTCACATTACAGCAAGCTACCACACATATACAGTTTTCCCAAAATTCACAAAGACTGTATTCCACTCAGACCAATTGTTAGCTGCTAAGACTCTGTGTGCCACCCTCTGAATTGCTTCCTTGTGGATATAATTGACTTGTTAATAGAAAAATCACCATGTGTCCAAAACTCCGCCCACTTCTTGGAAGTAATCAAAGATGCTCCCATCCAATTAAACCGGATGGTGAGCCTGGATATGGTGAGCTTGTTCATCAAAGTACCCACTGAGGAGGCACTTTTGGTAGTCAGGGACAGACTGGCCTCAGACATGTACCAATATACCAATAAATAAGCTGATGGAGATGCTGACTTTCTGTCAGAGTATGGGTCCAAGACATCTGTATACCACAAGCCAACATTCACCAGACAATATCTCAACTTAATAACTTCCCTGGGTACAGCAGCTCTGACAAACTGGGATAGAAGGGTGCAAGAGGATAACAACACTCAGGGCAGGCAGACTGTGGCGGTTTTCTATGTGAAAGGATTGGAAAAATACAAGATCACTAGTCTATATAACATGAGAATGACCTTCAAAAGTGGCTCAACACTTTGGACACCTCTTCCAATTAATACCTCCCATAGAGGAGAACATAATTAAGGACTCTGTGTATGCCATCCCATGCATCTGTGGTAATAAAAGTAAAAGAGAAATACATTGCCTTCTTAAGATAAAACTGCAGGAACACTGTAAAGCCATAACATGAGAAGAAATAGAAAAATCAATTGTAGCTGAATATACATATGGAGGAAAAAGGAAAATTTGACCCAAATAGTTGCAAGTTCAATAACTGACTACAAAAGCTTGGGTTAAAGAGAGATAACTGATACTGAGGCATGGCACATGAAACTAGAACAATATACCCTGGTTGATGAAATAAAGGGTTCAGTTTGAAATTCCAATCACCTGAAGAAATTCGGAGTGTACAACAGCTGAAATGTGAATATGGCATTGAAGATGAGGACACACAGTTTGGACAATGTAAATAGTGTTAAAAAAATTACAATACCTCACCTCAGAAATATAAAGATATCAGCCAGTTTTATACAAATTTTATGGGTTTTTTTTTTTTTTTTTTTTTTTTTTTTCCCCTATATGCATCTAGGCTTTTGCTGTTCTCTTCAGTTGATTCATTCACTTGTAAAATTTATATTGGAATATCTTTTATTTAGACAGGTAGAATTTAGGCTTTCACTGCAGATCCATCTAGACTTTAATGAGATAATGTTTGGTGTCACTTTTTCCTCTTAACATTGAATAAGAAACTTTAATTTAACTAGAAGCTAACTTTTAATACCACTTAGCTGTCTGTAGGTTGGTTCTGCTGACAAAAGGCCTTAATGATTGACCACTCACCAGTTCCTCACACTAAGGTACATCCATTCATTGAAGAAATTAGTACTATACATTTGTCCTTGTACTATAAAATTTGATTGCTAACAAAAATAACCAGAGTAAAGTGCACAACGAGCAGAATTTCTTTGAAGAAAACTCAACGAAAATTTTGTTTTGATTGCAGGCTTTTGTGGATTTTTTTTTTTTTTTTTTTTTTTTTTTTTGTCATTAAATTAAGCTGTTGACTTCAGTGCAGGTATAAACAGAATTGATTTTGCCCAGTAATTTATCCAACATAGTCACTTTTCTTTTCTTTTTTTTTTTTTTTTTCTTTTTTTTTCTTTTAGGCCAAATAGATTCAAACACCTAACCATATCAAAGCTTTGTTATATAACACTTGTCTATAATGCTTAGTATGTTTCAAATATACCAAATTAGCCATGTGTACTTGGCATGGAACATCTTGAGTCTAGGTAATTTAGCATTTGTCATTTTTGCTATCTCGATATTCAAAAGTCCTGTCTTATATATGCTTTCATCAGATTTGAATTAGCATTTATAGCAAAATATATTCAAGTAATGTAACTAATTTTGCCATGTTTTTATTTTATTTAAGTATGAGCCTTAATTGTAGCATTTTTTACAGTTGTTAGTTTATTATTATTATTATTTTATTTTTTTTTTATTTTTTTTTTATTTTTTTTTTTTCCCTCCTTCAGGGATATTGGTGGCTGGCAGGTACCTGGACGTGTAATAGGAGGCAAAAATTACTCTGGTAAATATCATTCCATTTCTTGTTTGAAGACAATCTTTGTAATTATTTTGTTGAATAATTCTTCATTCTATAAAAAATGCCTACACGTGACTTTACAAATTATTATTATTAAAAAACAAAATGATTGCCATAACTCTTCCAATATTTTCAACAGTTAAGAGAAGCGCATGTTTTAAGAAAAAGAACAGAAAAAAGTCTTTGACAATGTTGAACAATATTTCTACAGAATGTCTGTCTTCAAGTTATATTTAAAAAAAATTTTCAAGTATAAAAATACATATATCTACAAAAAAAATTGTCTTTGTAGAAATGTTGATTGTCTTGTAATGAAAAAATGGCTGTACTGGTAATGAATGCCTCAAAACAAATGAAACCCTGCTAGTGTGAAGACATGCAATTGAAACGTGCTCAATATGATGGTGATCTTGTTCATCTTGGAATTTTCCGTTAGTTGATTAGTTACTAAGAGAAATTAATCAAAAAGCTTAGTATAAATCTTAGGAACTCTTCTGTCATTCTGTTCATTTCCCTGGGCCAGGAAGTTAGTAACTTGCGTGTGTAACTATCCTCTTGCATTTTAAGGGTCAAAAGGTCAGTCGATTCTGTATATTTTTTTCAGAATGTGCACTTTAAGATGCTTATCAAAATTACAGTTGTTCATAATAAAATGTTTTGCAAGCTCCATTGACATTACATTTTATTTTTTTGTAGATTTATATATTTTTATACTTGAAAAATTTTTAAAAATATAACTTGAAGATATCCCATTGAAGTATTGTTTAACGTTGTCAAACACTGTTTTTCTTTCCTTTTTCTTTTCTTACATTGTGCTCTTCTCTTAACTATTATTATGAGGATGATGATGCTTAGTTCTTGGACAAGTTGAGATTGTCCTTGGCTTATTCAGTTGCTTTGTACTTATATGAAAGAAATCAATTTGAGATGATTCTATGTTTCTGAGTAATTTCTTTTTTCAATTTAGGAACTCCTTCTTGGAACTCTTTTTTTTTTTTTTTTTTTTTTAATGTGTGGGTGGGGATAGTGAGCAGCTGCCATATTGTGTTCACTTGAATTTCCTTGATGTCTTGAAATCTTGTTCCTTTCAAGTGGGATTTTGATTTTTGGAAAGAGGAAAAGTAGCAAGGGGCAAGATCTGGAGAATATGGTGGTTGTTAAACCTGAGAATGTTATTCTTGACCAAAAACTGCTGCACAAGTCATGGTCACTGATGGAACCTCTATGGTGTGGTGAAATGACCACACTCTACACACTTTCCTTTTGAGCACTGCTATAAATAATGGAAATGAGAACTTACATTATAACTTACTGTGTATGTGTGACAGTTCAAGGTCAGTGTGTGCTAAGCTGCTTCACTCTGCTTTAGTGCTGTTACTGTTGCAACAGTCTTGATACATTTTGATCAGGTTGTGTGTGTGTGTTACACACACACAGAAGATGCGATGGAAGAATTATTGTCTAAATTATGCAAAAATGTAAATAACATTGACACCTCATTTTCAAAGATATATTTACAAAAATTACACAAAAATATCTTGAAATACTAAATAGTAAATTTATTCAGTAAAATTGCCATTGGCTTCAACCATGGCCTCTCAGATGATTTCAAAATTTCCTGCATCTCTTCTGGATGGTTTCCTTGTTTAAGTTGGTGAATACTGCCATAATCCTTGCCTTCAGTTCATCTTTGGTGTTACAAGGAGTTTTGGTGGTCTCCCACTCAAATTAATTTCAAAATGTGGAAATGTTAAAATGTGGAACTCTCAACTAAGGTTCCTAATGTCAAACTTGTTTACTTTACTAAGATTGGTGCTACTATAGTATGATATCTCTTGAGGCATTTGCAACCTACCGTAAATGACTATTCACTCATTATAGCTGGAAAATGCTCAGGAAAAATAACCTGTTTACTGGGTTTTTTTTTTGTTTTTTTTGTTTTTTTTTGTTTTTTTTAATGACACCAAATCAATTTTAAAAAATTAAAATGACTATTTGATGATTTTAAAAAAAAAAAAAAAATTTTTTTATATAAAAAAAATTGTTAATGATTTTGAGTACATAACCTGTTCACTGTGTTTAACGCTAACATATTTCGTACTTCCAACAGTTGGTAAATATCATATCATAGTAGAAAATGAATAATAGATATCATACTATAGTAGTACCGTAAGATTTGAAAATTTTGCACATTTTTGGTTTGTATATTATGTAATGATTTTTGTGCATACATATAGACTTTGCATTGATATTAGAAATTAACTTAGCAAAACTAAATTTAATGTTCTTGAGAACCTGTGTTCATTTTGTTAGCATAACAAAATAAAGTAAAAGTTTGTGAAATAATATGCAAAACTTTTTATTGTAAGTAGTCACCAGTTTTTCAATTCTTAAATCTTAGGTAAAGGCAGTAACCGTGGTGGCAAGTTTAATGGCTCTCGCCGCCCAGTACGTCGACAAATGGAAGAACCTCTCTATAGCGTTCCAATCCCAGCGCCCCACCCAACCATGCTGTACAACCGTCTGAATTATCCAGCAGCTGCCCTTGCTGCAGAAGGCTCCAACTATGTTTATGTGCAGTATTCAGCAGCTGCACCTCCTGGTTATAATTTCAACCCTCCTCCTCCCCCTCCTCCACCTCCACCACCATTGCCACCAACACAGGCTCCAATCCATGGAGCCCCACCAAGAGCTCACCCTGCTGTTTCCACTGCACCAGCTGCTCCTTATGGGCTGGATCCCACTCTCATGTCAACTGGATATCTTCCTGCAGCGCCTGCCAATGTCTATGCAGCCAATACTCAAAATTATGAGGAGTGGCCAGAGATGAAACAGACAAAACCACAAACTGTTTACAATCATAAAGTAAATACACAATTATTTTTCTCTTTTTGCTTTTCATTGCTTCAGTACTGAAGAGAATGTGGTTAAGAATGTTACAAGTTGTATTGATGAAAAAATATTACGTTAAAACCTTTGCTGATAAATAAATTTAAGGGAGGGGGAAGAGACGAGCAACCCCCCCCTCCCCAAGTAAAAGTATACATGTTGATTTTCTTGTTATATTAGGTTGGTGCAAAAATAATTTCGTTTTCTAACATATGTTACTATGTGAGAAAACGAAATTATTTTTGCACCAACCTAATATAATTTTATTCTGCTAAAACTTGAATGATAGAATTTGCTAATAAATCATATATAGATACAAAAAACTTGAGAGAAAATTGTTTAACCAAAGCATATTCATTTACATATCAAAAACTTAATAGACTTTTTGAGCAAAATCTTTCTTCACAATTTGGTTCATTAGTTTTATTTTTTTTATTATATATTTATTTTTTTATTTAGAATAAAAATAAAGAATTTTTTTTTTTTTTTTTTTTTTTTTTTTTATTTATTTAGTCAACTTACACAATTTTTCTTTAATTTTGGAAAGCCTTTGCAACAAAAATTGATATGTAGAAAATCTTGTAGAGTCTTTATCAATGTCAGATTATTATTACTTTTTTTTTTTTTTTTTTTTTTTTTTTTTCTCAGCACAAACATGATTCATAACCTTAAGATTTTTTTCTTCTGTTTTTAATGTCATGTTCCTTTAGGATATAGATCATCATGGCTCTCTACATTCTTCACTTTTTTTATAATGTGTAAGTTGCCATTAATTCTTGGGGAAAATAATGGAATGATTTACTATACCTTTACTATGGTACTCAAATTCGGAGTTATCCATTGAGACAAAGTACCACTCAGTTATTTGACCTATAGCTGGGGGAGAAGAAATGAATTCATGCCTTATCCTGAGTGTTTGTGCAATGTGAATGCAACAGAACTGTTAGAATTTTAACTCTGCTTACCAATTCCATTTTCTAACTTAATAGCCATTACACTATCTGCACAACTCCTTGTAGTCTTCATGGAATTTCTACAGATCCAATTAGTAATGATTATTCCATCATTTTAGATTTTTAGTCATCTTAACTTTTTACATCATTCTCTTTTACAATGATGAAAAAAATAGTCTTTACACATGTACTTTTATTGATAGTATCTCAGAAACCATTGTCTTAAATTTTTTTTCTCTTTCGTTTTTTTTTAATGCATGCACGTACATATGGAATGATCATATATGCCTATAGGCCTATTAATGTTTCTAAAGCTTCAATTTTATACATAATTATTTAGGTATGTCCACTGCAAGCAATATCTTATTTCCCTTATTGTTTTAAAATTGCATGATTTTTTAGAAAGGTTTCATTTCAGTTGGCTAATGAAAACTGCAATGATATTTTTGCATAAGGAATTCTTATCAGTAAAGAGTGATATTTTTTTTCTTTAGTAGGATTTCAGAATTTAGCTCCCAATAGTCTTCATTTTACTAAACTAGAGCAATTACATTCATGCTTACAATAAGACTACAAAATAATTTTCCCCAACCTAAAGTGAAAGTATGATCTCTCTTCCAGACCCCATCTACTAATAAGGTGAATATTGGAATACAGAAAGAACTATCCAGATCTGGAGCCAATAACAATGTTAAAAGTGGAATCCAACACAAAGCTGTCTATGAAGTGGCTGTTCAAACAGGTAAATAATTTTTATTCAGTTTTAATAAAGGTGTATAGTTTTCATATCTGCATGTATTAAAACAGTTTGAAATGTTCATACTTTTTTCTGCTTTGGTAGAAAATTATATATATGATTAATACAAATAAAATTTGTCACTTAGCTGTCTTCACATTAGTAATTGATTTGAAGGAGTTCAAATGATCTTTTAGGAATCTGTGAGTGTTAAAAAAATTTTTTTTTCTTTCATGAAAACTAATTAGGTTAATTTTTGTAAAATAAATTGGCTACTAAAATGTTTCTCATCTACAATTTCCAAACTTACATTTGATGACAATACATAAACAAAAAATATAAACTCTAGCTTCTTTGACTATTACAAATACTTTTTATTTCAGATTTTTCTGAGGAAGTTGCTAACTTGACCCTTTCTGAAAAGCCAAGTTCTTTGTTTGGAAGCAAGAAGCGAATCCGTAATCATTCTAATCAGTGGATTACCAACTTGACTGATTCTGAAGAAAAAGATTCTGACAGTGGCTATAGTAGTCCTCTTCATCGGCGTAACTTAGTATCAAATGGCACTCATGCAGCCCCTGATAGGCTGGTTTCTTGTGCTGAGCCTGCTGTGCCTTTGGCCCAGCCTGTTGGATTCAGCTATGCAGCCATTGCTCAGAGACCAACCAAAACAGTCCACAGGTTTACCCCAACCCCAGCTGTTTCTTCAAATAAAGTACCAGTGCAAGAACTGGCAACTTCTGAGAGCAAGAATCTTGATCCAAAACCTGGAGAAGAGAATGGAAAGAAGAAACGAAAGCGTAATAGACGCAAGAAGAAGAAGGATGGAGATTCTAATAAAGGAGGCAATCTTTCGAGTCCAGGTCAAACCCAGGGTTCAAGTTTATCCAATTCTGTATCAATGGATGATATGGTTCTCTACTATGAAGATGAAGAAGAGTTTCCTGAATTATCATCAACCATCGTCATAAAGGAACAAATAGCCCCCAGAATGAAATACTGTGATATGTTGAAAAATGTATGTGATTTTTTTTTTTTTTCTTTTATCAATATTGTCATTTAAAAATAGCTTTTTTATTTATTTATTTTTTTCCTTTTCTTTTTTTGCAATACTTGTAGCTTGGTGGCATAAGGTTTATGTATAGGAATTGACCTCAGTTTTTTGGGGTTTTATTTTTTTATTTGAAGTTTTTGTGAATATTTATCACTCATAATTGGACTATAATTAATTTATTGATCCAAAACATTGTTTCCCATAGACAAATACTATGTGCATCATGCAATGACAGAACTCTTACTCCAGCATCCTTAAATTTGTGATCTATTGTTCAGTTTATAAAGTACTTCATGATGAACCACCAACACTGTTTGATCAGTAAAGTTAATTCCATGTACCTACTTATAAGCATAAAAAGAAAATTATTTTGTTCAACTCAATTATGGTTTTTGAATGTACAAACATAAGCATTTACTTCTTGCTATTTCAAATTTTGTTTTTATAGTGCAAGATCATGATTTACTAGTAAAATCATTAATTTTTTTTATATCTTTAATAACACGTTAGCAACTGGATATAGAATTTCAGATTTCATGTTCTTTTCTACCATTCTATTTAAAAATGTAAACAGACAATAGTAAAAACAATAACTATTTTAACTGCTTTTAATCATTCACGTTAGTATTAATGACATTATACACGAGTGGAAGTTGCTTTTTTATGTGTACTTTTAAATAGTCTTGCATCTATATATAAAATTCTGTGATTTCCAATGGCCCATCTATCAAGTTCTCTAAAATAGCCATATATTGAGTGATTGAAACCAAATTTTGAAGAGAAGTACAAACAAGTAAAGCACTGTTGGTTTTACTAGGGTGTGTAGCTTAGTACAATAATTTTTTTTTTTTTTTTTTTTTTTTTTTTTTTTTTTTTGGAAAAATTAAATTTTATTACTTAACATACAAAATACTCCCACTATTTTAAAAATGATTGAAATAATAAATACTTATTTAAATAATAATGCAATATTGTTTTATTGCATATTTTCTTTTTTTTGTTTTTATATATATTTAATTCTGGTAAAATATAATGGTGCAGTAGTAGCACTGTAAATATAAACACAGTAGGATGAGTAGAGTTTGTAAATCTCAACAAGAAATGTTAGTGATAACATCAATAATACTAAATACTGTGGGGATTTCAACACACATTAGTGTGTTGCGAAAAGAATTCTTTTAAATTAAAAAATTTAAAACCATTTTCTCCAAGTAGCACTTGAAATGCAAATTAAGTAGAATATCTCCTTAACTTTTATAGATTTGATATTTGCACTTTCTGTCATGATTACTACAGAAGTTATTTTGATAGGATTTTTTATTTTATTTCTTTTGTTATATAGATTCCCTATATAACAAAAGCTGTCTATATTTCTGAGGTGAGGTATTATGTACATTATTTGGACTATTGTCCTCATCTTTGTCGCCATATTCATTACAATGTTTTGGCTGTTGTACGCTCCAGCCTTCTTCAGGTGGTTGGAATTTCGAACTGAACCCTTTATTTCGCTCACTGGGGTAGACTATTCTAGTTCCACGTGCCATGTTTGATGGATGTCATTTATCAGTTATCTCCTGTTAATCTTCCCTCTGAAAGTTCTCCACTGCCTTAACCGGGTATTGAACTCACACTCTTTGGGTCCTGTCACTGGATATAACCAATGCCTTTATCCACTGTGCCATGTGTCCTTGTGAATAAAGGCATTGGTTAGATCCAGTGACAGGACCCAAAGAGTGTGAGTTCAATACCCGGTTAAGGCAGTGGAGAACTTTCAGAGAGAAATTAACAGGAGATAACTGATAAATGACATCCATCAAACATGGCACGTGGAACTAGAATAGTCTACCCCAGTGAGCGAAATAAAGGGTTCAGTTCGAAATTCCAACCACCTGAAGAAGGCTGGAGCATACAACAGCCGAAACATTGTAATGAATATGGCGACAAAGATGAGGACAATAATGTAAATAATATAACAAAAGAAATAAAATAAAAAATCCTATTTTTAATATAGCAGATTAATATAGTTTTTAAAAAGTCATTTTTAAATTATCTTGAATAAATGGTGTTAATGTACTATTTGATTATAGTACATTGCATTATAAATTGATTAGTTATGAGTTGTTTGTTGGTTTTACCCAAAAGCTTGCTTCTGTGTACCTAGTTCTTATCAGCATGAAGTGAATGATTTTGTTAAATTCAATTATGGTTTTTGAGCATACAAACATAAGTGTTTATTTCTTGCTATTTCAAATTTGTTTTTATAGTTATAGTGCAAGATCTTGATTTCTTTCAGAACTCTGTGATATACCAAACACCTTCACAAGAAGAGGGAGATCTTGAAGAGAGTGGAGCAAGTAAGCACTTATCATTTTTTATTCTTTTTTTTCTTTACTTTCTAGATTTTTAGAGTTCCATTGGAACTCGTGCAGCCTCTTGTAAGTTAATCACCTGGAAATATTACTTCTAACATTTTAGTATTTTAATTTTTATCCCTCATTTTTTTATTTATGAAAGGCAATTCCTGCAGATAAGATTTTTTTCTTGTTTAAAGGATTACCTTTGTGACAATATGCACACACTATGAAAATTGTAAAACAGAATGGTAGTATTCTCTATTTTCTCATGTGCATCTGAAAATAGATTTTTGATATGGTGTTATTCATATTGAGATGATTGCCATGATGCATATCAAGACCAGTGAAATCTCATTGTTTACTGAGGTTATTTGATTTGAATCATAAGAAAGCAGTGGTTTTTATGTGATGACTTAGCAGCAATCATTTGATATAAGAAAAAATAGTAATTTCCCTTCAAATGAAATTACTTTAATAATTTACATCTACTGTAATTGACGTATAAAACCCTTTTTTTTTTTTTTTTTTTTTTTTTTTTTTTTGTAAAGATGACTAAAAAGAACTCTTTATATGTGAAATAGTATCTGATAAGTTAATGTTTTCCCAGACGTCATAGACTACTCATACTTTTACCTGGCCTACTCTATAATACTCTCATTGAAATGGGGTGGGGGCCTATATGCCATCAAATACAGTAATTGCAGTTCTTAAGACTCGGGGCTTACAAGCATATCATGTTGAAGCACCAGTTCTCATACAATCACTGAAGTTAAGCAGTGTTGAGCCTAGTCAGTATGTAGATGGGTGGTTGATGTAATGGATAATGACTCAGAATTGGAAATCAAGAGTTGAGTCCTAATTCCACCCGGGTTTTTTTATCATTCACTTACATGCCAATACTCTTGAGAAAGTTATGAATTCACTTCTCCCCCACTGCTATGGGTTAATTAGTAGGACTTGTATCAGTAAATAATTACCTCCAAAGAATTCTTATTATCTAAAAATATATTGTCTGGCTTTAAATAACCTGAAAAATGTTGATAAGCTGTAAACAATCAATCAATCTTAAGACTGTGTGTGTAAAACACTGCTTTTTTTACCTATTTGTTGAAGATAAGCACATTAATGTCTAGTTAGTAACAAATAGGTAACTTTGAAAATTTCAAATTTTGGTTAAGGGCGGGAATCAGCATCGATTAAGACACATGCAGCTTTTTGTAAGCTATCATGTAGAAATTTTCCCAGTTGTGTGTGTGATTGTCAGTGAATAGAGTGGAATGAACAAACCCAATGCTCAAAATAACTGTTCTACAGCTTTTATTTGTGGTTGAAAGAGAGTACAAATAGTTGTATTTGCAGGGTTGGGTTTTTCAGTTAACAGTTCTTCCCTAGAGTAGATGTTTTGTAGAGAGATTTTTCTGCTTCTTCCCAGAAGGAATGAGAAATTAAGTGTCAAGCTGCTAGGACTGGTACAGGTCTTTTTGCAGCAAGAGTAGCAAGTAGTTTTTCCTTTGTGTAGGTGTCTCGAAGGGAGATTTCTCCACTTGTTCCACGTGGAATGAGAAACCTCAACCCAAGCTGCCATGACAGGCCACATGTCTTCTGCAGCAAGGGTTGTGAGTAGTTCTTCAAGCTGACCTTGAAGGTAGTGGCTGCTGAAAAGGAAAAGTTGAAAAAGAGATCAAGTAGGGCTCGGACAGTGTTTTTATGAGTTCTGGAACTTCCTGTTGTTCCCTGCTGCTTGCTTTCATTGCTGCTACTGCTGAATTGAGCAAAGTAAGGAAGCCCCAACATGCCACAATAGTCAACAAGGGTGGTGGTTATTATAATCAAGAGGTACTGAAAAATTGTCAGTCTGACCGACTTTATAAAATTGAACTAAATAATCAGATTTAAAAAAAAAAAATCTTTTTAGTTGGGCCAAGAAATTTTCAGCACCTCCTTGTATAGTCACTGTCTGCCATAACAAGCCATTAAATCTAAGAAGTCATTTTAAAAAAATTATTTGCATTCATTCATAATACAAATAATTCTGCAGAAAACTTATCTTTAATATAAGTAAAATAAAAAAAAATCTTGCATATCTACTGGCTATGCAGTATATTATGTTTTACTTTATTTGTTGAGTGATAATTTCAGTTCGGTCTTTCCTAACAAAATACTGCACATGCAATATATATATATATATATAAATATATTTGATTGTATACTCCCAGGTAGCAAAAAGGATGGTCGTATAACTCGGCGCTGGCAGAAAAGACAGGAAATAGCCAATCGTGCAGCAGAAGAAGAACTTGCTGAAATTACCCTTGAACAACAGATGCTGATGCAACGGAACATCCCAATGAAGAAATCTACATCTGCAAGTGCTGCAGTAGCAGCAACAACTTCAACATCTTCGTCAGTAAAGCCTCCTCTTAACACTGGAGCTACACCTGGCCTTCTAACTGTTAATCCCAGCAAACCACCAGCTCCTGTTACGCCAGGAAAAAAGTCCAAGCAACCATTTGCTCTTGACATAAGAGCTATGATAGATGCTCTTGAGGTAAAAACTTTCTATATTCCCAATTCATTTCTCTCTTTCTCTCTCATATGTATGTGTGTGTACACACAATACAGTTCAAAAGTTTTAGGCCACCCTACTGGCCAATTTTTTTAAAATTGGCCCAACACATATTATATATGGTTTTTTTTTAAAAAAAATTTTTTTTTTTTTTTTTTTTGTGGCTAGACATTTGGTCAATGAACATTTCACTGAAAAAGTACAAGTAAAAATAGTACCAAGCAATACTTTAAGTATTTTAATTAGCAGTATTATAAGGTAGAATATGACTAATAATTACCACTGAATTTCAAGTGATTAAATTACTAAATCTAAATTTAAAGTTAAGTTTTCTTATTTTAATATTTGTTTATTGAAATTAGTAGTTTTAAAAATATTTAAGTGTATTTGGATAAAAAGTAGCACCTAATTATTTCAATTTGTATTTAACAATAAGATAAAAGCTAGTTCATCCCTTTAAGATAATGATCATTAAAAGCAAAATTGAAAGATCTTTCATATCGTAAAAGCTTAAGATTTTTTGCCGTAGTAAAATGTGCTTTTCCTCAAAATACTTGCAGTAATAATTGAAGTAAAATATATGCAGAATAGATTTTAAAAAAAGAAAAAAAAAAAAGAAGCCTGTCAAAAAAAACCCCCCAAATTATAAATTAATACAGTAAATAAATATAAATATATGTAGCACATTATGATAAAGAGTGTGACGTACATGTAAGTAGACCACTACACTACATTTTCGGTTAAATGTCCATCAGCCAAATGTCTGAATACTGATTTTTTTTTATTTTTTATTTATTTTTTTTTTTTTTTTTTTTTTAGAAATTTTATTATGACAAAAAGAAAAAAAGCATTTTATGATAAATTTTGCTCTCAACAAAATATCCTCCTTTAGCCTTGATTACTGCAGCACAAATGTTTGGAATTCATTGTAAAATTTTCTCAAAGTATAAGTCTGATAATTGATTCCATTCTTTTTTTCAATGACTCTAAGATCTTTTTTTCATTTTTTTTTTTTTTTTTTTTTTTCTCCATTCTTCTGTCAGGTTCATCCCATACTAATACTGAGGGTAGCGTCAAACTTTTGAACTCTGTGTGTGTGTGTGTGTGTGTATATATATATATATATATATATATGACTGATTATGTAAATGTTGTTTAAAAAAAATCCTAAAACTGTTACAATGTTTGTTTGGTAACTAAGGATGATATACTTTGTATAATAAAATACCTTTGCATCTAATGTATGTTCTAGTCACCTTTCACTCAGTATAAAATAGATTTGATAATGATAGTTAATAATACAGTGATATTTTCTTTACTACACAGCTCAGTAGTGGAAATAAATACGGTTTTAAATAAACAAAAAGGGTCTACTCAAATATGAGTATCCACTAAAAATAACATTTGAACTAATAAAAATGTTGGTTTAAAAAATAAAATCCATTAATTTTTTTTAGAAATTGCTTTGCTTATGTTTCAGATACAAAACTGAACTGATTTGTGTTTTGAGAAAAATCTGAGTGTGCAAAATGGAACCTTGCTTTATTGTGAAGCCCTTCATAGCCGAGTGGTAAAAACACAGTGGTTCTTCCTGCAAAGTTTGATGCAGGATCAATTCCTGCCGGAGTGCTCATTCTTTATTAAGCTTTCCCAAGTACAAAGACCAGTAGACTAAATAAATACTGTTTAAAATAAATGTAGCATCTTAAAATATGGGTAGCCACTAAAAATAATGTTTGAAATAATAAAAACAGTACAATATAATGCATCTATGTGTCTATTCTTTTAACTAGTATAAGATGAGTTTTAAATTTAATCAAGAACAATCATTTATTCGCAGCTTGTACATTTCTACAAATGATCTCCAATGAGAATGTGTTGAAAGAGCAGGATTCATTTGTAAGACTGTTATGTGTAGAAAGCATATCAAATAGTAATTTAGTTGACTTTATTTTATTTTTTTATTTATTTTTTTTCTATGTTTGGAGATGCAATGAAAGGGAATTCTGAACCATTTTTAGTAAAGTCTAATTTGTTTGATAATTCAATTAGAAATTTGGTCTTGGGCTTGCTGACAGTTATTTTCAACTCTTCCATTTGATCATCAGTCTGTAAATGAAATTTTTTTTTTCAGTTCACAAATTTTTTTGCAGGCAATATCTTATGAGGGGTGGTGCAGTAGACAGTGATGCAGCTAGAGTGTGTGCTGCACAGGGCAGAGTGCCCGCTTTGTGTGGCAGCCCTTGAGTTTGCAGCACCTCCTCCTATCCTCTACAAAAAATACAACATATTGCACAGTGGCTCCCCGCTTATATATATTATTTATTAACTAGTTTGTGTACCATTATAATATTACCTACACATACTCAAATATATTGGTATGCTTTAAATACACACACCAAATGTACTTTAACTTTAAAAGTAAGCTAAAGTAAAATTAATATATAGGGGGGAAAAATGTAAATAATTAGGACCATCATTTATTTCTAAAATGAAAACTGCTTTTTACAAAGCAACTTTTCTTTTCTTTTTTTTTTTTTTTTTTTCCTATACAGGCTTGTACAGCAGACCCAAAAGTGTTGACTCCATAAAAGTATCGCTCAAGGGTCGGGTCTTTCTAGCTATGATACTGGGAGTAGTTGATTTCAACTACTCGATTTTGTTAAATTTTGACTTTGATAACTGTCTCATCTTCTGCCCTACTTGACTGCTTCATTTTAACTGAAAGTCTTTCTTGACAGGTATTAATGACCTCGTCTTGCCACTTGGCTTATCTCTTTCTTCTGTTCCCTACAAGGAGTCTCCTTATCACCTGACTCTTATAATATAACATAGTTTGGCTTGGGTACTAATTAGCCAGAGATAACAACCACGTTCTTCTTAGATATGTGAAGTAAAATAGTATAGTTGAGTGAATGGCTGATTGAAAGGAAACGGTCCATTTGGGATCTGAGCTCTTTTCAGGCTGAGACCACTCTCTTTCTTTGGCTTTGTCTCGCTGCTACATCTGTGGATAACTGTATTCATGAGGAACCTGTTTCTTTCAGGTGTTTGATTACAAGTCAATTTTCAGGATTTGTAAAAGTTCTTTAATGATTACATCTTCCAGTCATGCTAACAGGGTCAGCCGAACTTTTCATCTAGACAATCAGAGTTGAGGGGTAGTGCTGATTCAATAAAGGATTTTTTTTCTTGGGCCAAATCTTTTAGGGATGTGGGGCTAATTTCATCTGTCATTTTTCAGATGGCAGTGGGTGCTCTTTTTTTCACCAAATCCTAACCCTGTTGAGTCAGGAGTTCAAACCCATGCAATTTCAGATGCTAATTTATTTTAATTAAATGCTTTTCATTTCTCTAAAGAAAAAAATCTAGGGTACTTTTGGTATGCTAGTAAGATCTAAATTACTAACTTGGCTATTTAAGCTTTTCACATCAACTTTTCAATTTCCATTTGAACTAGCAACCAGGTATAAATCCAATCACTTGTAAAATAATCTTGTATTATTTTCTTTAACATGAGTAAAGTATATAGATATTCTGTTTAGGTACAGAAAGGAAAATTAATGCTCAGATGGAGTACATCAAGTAATATCTAATGAGTAGCACAGGAATCCAAAAATTAAAAAAAACTCCCATAAGGTGAGAAAAAAATGGCTTTTATAATTTCATCTAGTTAGGTTTTTAATCCAGCTTAAAAAAAAAAAAAGACTAGACTGCCTATCTGTTTCTCTTTTTAAAATAAAACTAGGTATTCATACCTAGCAACAGATATTCATTCTGAATTGCTAACCACTTCAAATACTTACCTTCTCTGTCTTCATCTGTCATTCCACCTATATATAATAATCAATAAAACTCATTGGGAATATGTTTAAAAAAAATCAGTTGCTTGGTGAAATCTTACATTAATTTAGTATAGATTTCAGTAAGGAGCATCATGTTGATTCTGTCAACATAAAGTAGATACCAAATATTATTTTTAGGATGAATCATCCTTTAAATTTAAATTCACAAACGAGTAAAGTATATTTCTGAACTGATTTTTAGACTTTTTTAGTTGGGAGTTAGGAAATTGTTAGGCTTATTTTCTGCTTATTCTAATAAGATTTTGTAGTCATTAACATTGTTATGTAAACAATGTGAAACTGGTTTAGTTCTTGAATCACGTGGCTTTAAGCTGATGCAGTGTTATCTAATCTGCTTATCAAAGAAAAGCTGCCAGCTATTTTGTGACACGTGTGACATCATTTGTATGTTTATCAAGATAAAACAAGTCAAGTTTATGTTTTACATTAATCACATGGAATAGAATAATTGGGATTCAAATTCCTGGTTCTTGTTACTAGTTTTTCTGCATTTGTGTTTTTTTTTTTTTTTTTTTTTTTTGTTTATTAGAGTTTATTGTTTGATGTGAACACATTTTTAGCAAATAATTAAAATCATTTAAAATGTATATACTTTGAATCAAATTTTCATGCAATGAATAAATATTTTAAAGCTCTTTTGTAATTCTTGTTGCTTTAAAGCATTTTTACTTTCACATCAAAACACTTTTCTTTTTATTTAAACCACTTCTATTGTATTTTGAAATTAGCTCTATTGTCACTAGGAGAAACTTTTTCTAACTCAGTTATAAAAATGATACTTGTGTGTGTGTGTTTTTTTTTGGGGGGGGGATATAGAAATTAAAAGCAAAATTTAATATACATAATTTGATTTTAAAAACTATTTCTGAAATATATAGCAACTAATAAGTTTAAGTTTTTTGTATGACAATGTATCAGTTTTAAATGGAAAAATAACAAATTCTAGATTTATAAGCAAACAGTACTATTATACATAAAAATATATTAAAGCAGAAATGTTCTTGTGCTTTTGTAGAAAATATCTGACAGTCACTAGTTGCTTAAATTTTAACTTTAGGCTACATCAAACTTATCATTATCAATAGTTTTTTTACTTATTTAAATGGCAAAAGAAATTATTGAATTGCCTTTGTGAAATATTTAATTTTTTATTCATTTAAATCACTTTCACTTGAATATCAGAGCTTGTCATAGATTAGCATAAAATCTGTTTGTCTTTTCATTAATAACTTTCTTATACATTTATTTTTAATAACTGCAAATGATGTCTTTTTTATCTTTTCACTCCAAGCAATTGGGAGGATAAAATGTATAGATATAGATTTGGCAGGAAATATTACTGTTAGAAATAATTAAACATTACATTAATATGTAACTAATAATATTACAGAACCATTTAAATAAAGCTATACAGTTTTTTCATTTGCTTTCTGAGGAAACTGAGACAAAGAATTACTGGGCGGGAAAGAAAATTAGAAGACTTTAGTGAGGAGAAAGGACAATAAAAGTACAAGATTCAAGAATAAAGGAGATTGTAATTGATGTTCTATTTAAATTTGTAAGGATTGCAGGTGGCAGGGAAGCAATAAACTGGAAGAGTGTGAGAAAAGGAACTATTAGAATAGAACTTCTAGCTAATCCAACAGTAAAACGATAAAACTTAATTGCCAATCTAGTAGTTCACTTGTATTCCTTCAGTCAAAGTACCAAGGAAGAGTGCTCATTAGAACAACTGCCATGTAAATATTTATTGAAATGATGGGGAAGCCATGTGAATGAAGTCAAGATGCCAGGTCAGGACCAATAACATTGCAGATCATTCTATGGATTTTGTTGAAAATTCTTGAAGTTATTGGAGACTAATGTTGCTTGCACATTTTTTTTTTTTTTTTTTTTTTTTTTTTAATTTTGGAGGATAAAATGTATAGATATTAGCTGATGGTGGAAAGGAAATATTACTGTTAGAAATAATTAAACATTACGTTAATATGTAGCTAATAATATTACAGAACCATTTAAATAAAGCTATACAGTTTTTTCATTTGCTTTCTGAGGAAACTTTTAAGATCCTAAAATAAAAACCAGTTGAATTCTTACAGTACATATATTTAGATTTGACCATAGGTTCATCTTGTCTGTATGGCAGTTTTAAATTGATAATTCATTTTTTCCAGAAACGCCAAGAAGATACCACAAAAAAGGAAATCCTCAAGGAAAAAGTGAGTTCATTTTAACTTTGGCCTGTAATGATTTGGTGTGTATTTTTGTGCAGGGATAGAACTGAATGGGATTTAATCTAAAGTAAAATGAAATTTTTATTTGTATATTATTACTAAAAAAAAAAATTTTTTTTTTTTTTTTTTTTTTTTTGTAAGGTTTATTTTTATGATTTTTGCTATTATTGAATATCATACAAGACAAGTACTCTATCTGTTAAATCCTTATCTGTAAATATCCTTACTATCCTAATTTGAAAATAAGTGTTTATCAGTTTCACAAATTCAATTTCTCTAGTTTTATGTTTTAACTGCTTTTAAAAGTTAATAGCATATCTAAAAGGATAGTCACATATAAATTTCTTTGTCATCTATTTGGAATACAAAAGTTGACATTGGAAAAAAATTTCAGGGGAAGAAATGATACTTCAAATTTTAAAACTATTACATTTGTTTATTTTTGACATTTCAGTTTTCCAGTAGGCCTCTTTCTGGTAATACCTTGGACTCCAATGCTCCATTGAGACGTGGGAAAGAGAGAGAAACACCTAAAACGAAGAAACCAAGCCCTTTAAAGAAAGTAAGTTCTGAAAAGTTTCATTTGCACAAAGAATCTCTAAATTATATTTTTACAAATTTTCCCAAATGCTAAATATATCTGTAAATAATTCATATTTCAAGAAGTTTGTTTAAACTTTCATTCATAAGCTGAATTTCATATTTCTATTAACCAATTGCTGGAAAGCCCATATAATGATTCTACAAATTCCATGTTATAAAATGCTGAAAATTTGAAATAGTATACAATATAAATAAAAAAAATGTCATGACTTAACATTTTTTTTTTTTTATTGTTTTTAAGGTAATAAAAAATAATTATATTATAACTGTTGAGTTCCTTTTGCTTCTAAATGAAATAATTCATTAGTTTATTATAAAGTTTATTTGTACATTTCATTTAACTTTAACAGTATTTTTTATAGACCAGCAACTGTTTGGAAGATAGATACAAATACATAGTCAATTGATTACCTACTTTGTCTAGGTCTAATGCTTTTTTGCCAGAAAAGCTGTTTTCACTTACTTCTGTTATTTTATTTTTTATTTATTTTTTATTTTTTCTTGCTAATTTTTCTATAATTTCAGGTGATTCTTAAAGAACGAGAAGAGAAGAAACGTCTTCGTTTATTGGAAGTTGACCCCACTGGAAGTGCTCTTGACAATGACCTTGCCTCTCCAAGGTACTGTTTTGTGTACCTCCCCATCCACACTTTTATAAATAAATGCACTTGATAACATCTATTTAAGATTTTATGTAATTATAACCTATTTTATTTTTAATTTGAATTAAAATTAAATTCTACTGAAAAAATATTTAGCTGAATTTGTTTTCAAAATAAATAACATAAGTATTAAGGCAAAACTGTATATAATTGATTTTCGAATTTAGAAACACAAACTTTGCCCAGTTTGGGGCATTTAATAAGCTGCATATACTTAATTCTTATCCTCCTTAATTTTTAAATTTTAAGAGATCTATATGTTCAGCTGATATTTAACTATTTTTGGTTGGTCATGAAAAAGTCAATTATTTCTCTTCAGTGTTCCTGTTGGTCTTGGAGTTGTCAATGCAGAAAGTGATTTATCACAAGATGGTGAGTAAACTTTTGCAATAACATACTAAATTCTTCTTGATTTTCAAAGTTTCCAGGTCATTTTCCCATAAAATTCACTGCTCACACTTTAGAATTGAAGCAATAGTTAAATTTCGAAATTCAAATTTAAAGTTGTCATGTCTTCTTTTTAAGATTTACACAGGATGGACACAAATATTCCTAAAATGAACACTTATGCACTAAACTCTATAAAAAAAAAAAGAAAAGGTTTTAGAATAGACTGATATCAGCAAATTTGCTTCCCTTAATGAATGTAAATTGAGGAATCAATTTAAAAATTTAATAAATTCTTTAAATTACATTAAGTTAAGCAAACTTTAAATTTGTTTACATTTTAACGATTAAAATTTTAAAATGTTAAAGAGAGAGGGAGATCATTACATAACATTTACCGGAAAAATCAATAATTGTTTTAAATTTAACAATTTTTTTTTATATTTTAAGACATTTTTATGCTTATACATTCTTTTTTATCGATACAAATATATTTAAGTAAATGTTCTATTTATAATAAACAGTATTAAACAACATTTACCGGTCTGAATGTCCAAGAAATTTTCATAGAGGAGCGTTTCAGTTAGCAAGGTTGATTTTACTGTTGTGTTTGTTTTTTTTTTTTTTTTTTTTTTTTTTTTACTAACCGAAATGCTCCTGTGGCTAAATCGGTATAGCATGTCAGGCTTACATGACGATTCCTGTCAGAGGACGAATATTTTCTATGAAAATTTCTCAGACATTCAGGCTGGTAAATGTGTTAATACTGTTTATTATAAACAGAACATTTACTTAAATATTTGTATTTATAAAAATAAAAATGATTGAATTACCTTTTTTTTACAGCATATAAAGTGCACTTTTTTACTAAAAATATCTTTTAAAATTCCCTTGAGTCTTATATGCCATATGTAGGCTTACTAATTTTAATTACTAATTTTTTCTTGATTTGCCCTGCTGGAATTGGAGTGCATCTTATATGCTGTCATGGCAAGTTCTGCTACAATAAAATACCTATAGGAATCCCCCCATCACATCGTTAAATATTTTAGCTTCACAACTTTAACAAAATATTGCAATAACAATCATAAATATGGATGCTGGTTATTATTTTAAGAAGTAAGGGGGTACAAATGAAAAGATTTGAAATTGACAACTTTTCCATTTCACTGAAACAGCCATTAAATATTTCTGTCTTCCTTTTCTTTCATTTCAACCTCTACTACTGTACCACTTACATCCACTTGTGACATTGTAGGCCAGCCTAATAAAATAGGAGGCATTACTTCCCGAGTGACCCCCATAATGTTAATATTTCATAACGCAACACCCTTCTAGCTTTTAGGTATAAACGCACACAAAATACGATTACTGGTAACTCATAAGCATGGGACAGATCACTCAAATGGTTAGTATCCCAAACATACCTCGGTGTATGGTAAGCTGACATATAAAACATGACTACAATATGATCAAGAGTGGGCCTTAATCTGTAATTGGTTGATTTTTGGTTAGCGGTATATTAACCTCTATGGGTTATCTAATACTGAAATTTAAATATTTTGAATGCAGTTGTCAACCTTCAACTACAGATAAAATGTATTGTTGGTCATTTTACTATAAATATACACTGTTGGTAATTTTTTTTTTTTTTTTTTTTTATATATAAAAATGTATTGCTGGTATTTTACTATAAGAATGTATTTTTATATTTTCATAGTGTTTTGTTTTTGTTTGTGGGAGGGGGTTAACTATGGAGAGGCTTCAGCAGAAATGACAATGGAGAGTCGAGCAAACATGAGATTTAAGGCTTCAGATTCTAGTTTCAGTAATGCTCCATGTGACAGTACCTTACAAATTTGGTTGCATAGTAATTGCGAGTTCAATCCCTGGGTTGGGTAGTGCAAACTCAGGCTCATTGGAAAGAGAACTAGCCATAACAGAACAGTATTAAAAAGAACAATGAGCTCTATGTAGATTAAATAAAGGTTTCAGTTTGAAATTGCCTGAAGGTTATCCAGATCAACACACACCTGAAGAAGCCTAAAGGTCACAACAACTGAGATATTGTGACAATAACAACTGTAAATATAAGTAATGTTAGCTCCTTATACCAAAAATTCAAACAGAAAATATGTAAATCTTATTGGTCCTGCCTACTTGTTTTAGTAATGTGCTGATGGGCTACTGAACCTGTGTTGACCAGAATATTATTATCATCATTATTATCAAGTATGTAACTCTATTTTTTTTCTCTTAATTTCTTTTAAGATTTATTTTTTGCTTTGCTATCCATTTCTTAGTAGCATAAGCTTAAAACGACGATGTAGTTAGTAAAGGCAATTAGAAGAAATATTCTTTAGTTTAGATATTTTGTTTTATTGGCCCAATTTAATTTTTAGACTCTCTTGGAATGAATCTTAAAAAGGAATCAGTGGTAGTTGGGATCATTGAATGAATGCTAATGATCCTTTCTTTAGCTTCATAGTATGTACTTTGCTTCTGATCTTAACCTCTGATGGTTGCTTCTTGTTGTGATGGAAGGGCTTGCATGGTCCAATGACTCTAGGAAGGATGCCATTAGGAGTTATAAAATCCTGGTAGGGCCAGCTTTGGCAGCAAAGTCAAAGACAAGGACACAAACTAAGCGTGACCAACCCCAACAGTGGAACAAGCAAATGATGACTACAACAGATTCCAAAGGTTGAACCAATGGATGAAGAGGGCTACACATGATGGACATACTACAGAAGGTACACTTGAAATTATGTCAGCAGCAGTCCGTTAGTTTCATAACTGGATTCTGCATGTCTCATTTCATGTGTGCTGCAGAGGAAGGTCATGAAATTGATTGTGTGGGTCACTTCCTCTCAAGTTGAGGTTTGCCATAAACAAATTCACGCTATTGACACTTTCTTCTACTCTGATTTTCTTTCACTTTCAACCAACTCTTGCAAAGAAAAACAATGATATACAAGAGCAGGTTTGGTGAAACTGGAAGCTTCTAGTTCTGAACCTGCACGTTGACAGTGAATGTAGTCATCAACACCATCATCATAAAGGAAGCAATCAGCAAAGAAAAAATTAAATTCTTGGATATGAGATAAAGCTGCCTGCTTTGCCAGGGCTAAATATGGTTTTGCATTCAGTTTTTCTTCTAGACCGGTCTGTCCTGCTATTTACCCATAGCTGGAGCGGGGAGAAGAGATGGATTCACACCTTTCCCCAAAGTATTAGCACATAAGTGAATGTAATGAACTTTACAGGAATTTGAACTTGGCTCTCTAATTCCTCAATCCAAGCCACAATCTATTACTACATCATGCCTCTCTTAAAAACCAGGCCTAAAAAGAAAGATTTTAATTTCTCCAACTTCCTTCTTTGAGTTTCAGCATTGACTCTTTTTCACTTTACAGCTGCCAGTGTTAAAGGAGAGCATGGAGGTGCAATGACACCGGCCAGTGCTGATCTGTCCCCTGTCAGCCAGACATCTCCCATCAGCATCAGCCCTCTGAGTTCAGGTGTAAACAGCCCCATTACAGGAGCCACAGAGAAAGATGTCAACCCAGCTATTCTAAAAATCCACAGTAGAAGATTTCGAGAGTATGTATACTGTTTAGATTTTCATTATTTATCTTGGGGATGGATTACTGTCATTCTATATAACATATAAATAGCTTCTTTGATGTGATACGTGGCTGCTGCAAAAATACTGTATATTATTTTTTCAGTAATAAGATAAAATCTTGTATCAATAATTGTTGTTATTGTACTATCTAATTCTCCTTATCTCATAATGTTCTAGTTGTCAGTCAGTTAAGTGTCCCCTTCTTCCATCTGGCAATCATGAGACATGTTTTTGTAACTTCCACTTTAGTAAGTGAACATAAATCAATTTCTCCATTTCTACTTTCATTTCCAAAATTCTCAACTGACTTTGAATGTATTTTCACTATTCTTCCTCAGCCCCCCTGGGTTTAAATCTTCTAGATGACCCTTTGATAATATCTTTTCCAAAACCAATAAAATCATTCTTCTGTATTTTCTCCCTTTCATTTCATGTTATTCTGTACTCTTAACCGCTTTTTGTTCATATTTTAAATTAACCCTTTGCTTTTACCAGTGTCACAGGCTAAGTATAGTTTTCTTGTCTCATAAATATATATATATATATATATATATATATATATATATATATATATATATATAGTATCATTTCACTCCAAGGAAGGCAGTAAGTGTGAAAGAATATTAGAAAAAGAAAACCTTATTACAGAGAGAGAACAATAAAAGAAGAGTAATTAAGAAGACAGAAGATAACAATTGACATTGCATTTACATTTTTGGGAGATCAAAGTTGATTGGAAAGCAAGAGGCTGGAAGTGTGTCGCAAGCAAAAGAAACTGTTAGCATAGTTACATCTAGCCATTTCAACTGTAAAATGATGAGGCCTTGTTGCCAGTCTAATACTGTGCTTAAATTCATAATTTTACTCTTAATTTATTCTAAAAATAATAAAAGAAAATAAAAAGTTAGTTTTTCTCTATAGACAAGGGAGTTGTGTAAGAAATAGAATAAAAAATAAAGTGGAAGCTTTATCAGAATATTTATTTGGTCAGTTTTTCATATTGTACAATATAGTGGAGGTACTCAATAGCATTTGCAGACATATTTTAACATTCATAAGGAATTTCTTTTTTGGGAGCACTTGTTTTTTAGTTGGTATTTGGTGTCAAATCCAATTTTGGGTCCTGAAGAGGTTGGGCAGCTGTAGTAGATCTGTTGGAGATTATCCAAGAGGCTAGGACACATGGTCCTGACATTCTAATTAGCCAGTCACATAACTGGTGGTTTTTGCTTTTTTTGTGATTTGCCTGGTGAAATGATAGTTGCTTGCTTTTTGGTAAAAATTTTAAGCTCTATACATTTATTGAAACAGGCAGAGAGAAGTGAATCAGCACCCTATTGTCGAGGGGTTGCCCAGACTGAAGCAGTAGCTGATCAATAAGGCCCATCAGATGCAATTACCTCTCCCACTGTTAGAAGCAGCCTGTACTTTATGCCCATCAAGTTTGTTTTATGACCTATTACTGATGCCTCCTATGTCTGATGTCTTATTTTCCTTCAACAACTTGAATTACTGAATTTGATATATTCTCTTTTGTCAGGTACTGTAACCAGATTTTGGACAAGGACATAGACACTTGTTGTACTACTCTTCTGAGGGACCTTGTTTCATTTCAGGACAGACTCTACCATAAAGATCCAGTGAAGGTGACTTTTAAAATTTTATATCCTTTGGATATGTTATTTTTAACTTAATCGTTTTTTGTTTTTTACTTGATTATTTCCATAAAATACATGTATGGGCATTGTTTCTAAGATAAAAAGTTCTGCTCTGTATGTAAACATGAAACCTTAAATCTTGCAAAATAATCTGTTTTAGTCTTAATTCTGATCCTTTTCTTTATATTAAAATCTATTGTCTCTCTAAGTTTCTGGTGACAATACTTCAGTCTGTTTCTAGAATAAGAAAATTAAATAAGCTGAAAGAGCTTATTTTTTACTCTAAGGCCAAACCTTTTCTTTTTTATTTTATTTTTTTCCTCCTATTTCTTATTTTGCTAACAGAAAAAAGATGACTGCTTGAAATGTCAATATTTGCATAAAGAATACATGTATGCATTTAAACATTTGTCCCTTTTTGATTTATTTAAATATTTTGACAGGCAAAAATGCGACGTCGAATTGTTTTGGGTTTGCGTGAAGTCACAAAACACCTAAAGCTGAAGAAACTAAAATGTGTCATTATTTCTCCTAACTTGGAAAAAATTCAGTCAAAAGGTTTGTTTTTGTTATAATACTCAAATACATAACATTGTTCCATGGCTGGTACTCTAATAAACTTGTTAGCATGAAATTAATTTTTAGTTTTAGCATTATACCAAAATTATTTTTCTTTGAAATAAATCTATTTATTTTAATTATTTTAAATTTGTTTTTTTTTTTTTTTTTTTTTTTTTTTTGTTTTTTTTTTACAAAAAACTTATCCAGAAATATTTTTAAGTTCCATTTACTTAATTCCAATACATGATTTCTTTTTTTATGTATCCCTGACTTCAATAATGCGTTACTATGCTTTGAATAAAATATGAAAAGAATTTTAAAAATATGATGTTGGAAATATGATTGATGTCAAGAAATATACACTGTCACATTTTATTGTGGAAGTCAATGTTTTCACAATAGAATTGAACTTGACCAATTAATGTTAGTAATATTTTTAGGATATCTATAGATGGAAAATATATTGTGAATTCAGCTTATAATGTCTATCCTTATTAAAAATATTGTTAACATGTTTGCATGGTGTTAAGTTTTATTATGCATACAAAATGCAACATATTTTTCTTATAAATCCAGAAGATAATAATACCAGAGAAGTGATTTAATCAATTGCTAATAAGGCATTATCTTCTGACACAGTATTCCATATTACAGAATAAATATTATTATCCATGTTAATATGGGCTCCTTGACAATTGTTCTATAATCTTTATTAGATTTTTTAAGTATTATTTTTAACCTTTCTACAATTTCAATTTTAACATTAGTTGCGGCATTTTTAATTGTTTTCCACGGGTCTTTGCTTGTATATTGTTTTCCATTTATATATATATATATATATATCTTTTTAATGATAGACCACTAGATCTCTAAAGTGACTGGTGGCCCATTCTATTAATTTGGATTTTTGAAAGATTTTTTGGTTAGGTGGGCAATATTCAGCTTTGTAGAATGTTAAAGACTATTGTCTTGCCAGAATATATTCTTTATCTTAAAGCTTGACCTGTATCACAAAAATATCTTGCACAAGAGTTTAATAATTTAATTCTGTGTATTTATCATAACACCATTAACTTTGAACCAACTTATAATTTTACTGCCTATAATGCTAACTCAAAACATTACTCCACCTCTTCTGTATTGTCTTTGAAATCATATTGGTTGACTATTTTCATGAAGGCTCAAATTATTGTGAAGCCATCAGGTCTATCTTGTGTAGCTCTATATTCATCAGCAACAATTACTGTTGAGAAATTAGTTTTAATGTACTTTTTTTGCTCACCTGATCTTTCTCTTTGTGATGTTGTTTGATGTTTATCTTTCTCTGTTTTGCTGATGTTTTAAGGTGGTAGTTTGGTTGATTTCATGTTGTTAACCAATCTTTTTAAGATTCTGCCTTTTTTTTTTTTTTTTTTTTTTTCACTGTTTACTTTTGTAATGTCAGATTTTTCAAATATTTTGTAGTTTACTCCACTTTCCTTGCATGATACTCTTTTAAGTTTTCTCAGCTCTCTTTTTGTGTCATTTTTAAAGTCTGTTTTGTTTCTTGCTCTTATTTTGCCATTAATTTTTGTTTCTTTCATTGTTCTGTGTTCAATTTTTTCATGATTTTCAACATTGCTCCCATCACTCCTTAACTATATATATTTTTAAGGTTATATCTTACAACCTTGGGTAATCTTATTATATCTGAAAGTATTAAAAAAAGAAAAAAAAATTGATATTTATTATATTTGTTAGGGTAAACTCTAAAGTAAAAACATAATATTAGTGAACTTCAATATCAACAGCAGTTACTTTCATTAGCAGATTTCTAATCTCCAAATGTTAGAAAGTTTGTCTGCTCTCTTTCTTGAACATGGTGAACTGAACTACCATACAATCACATAATTTCAATCCATGCTGAATCCAACTAAGTCAACATTCATCTGTATGTATTAATAAATTTTATTCTACTTTCATAGTACATCTTATCATTTCATTTTTTTACATTAGAAATCATATTAAACACACACACTTTTAAAAGCAACATTATTCGACCACAAGAAGCCATTTTTGCATAACTCATGAACAATACTTTATTAGAGTTAAGACCCTGTCTGTCATTAAGATTAGTTCATATCACATAACGGATTGATGACAAGGTCATAACAGTATTGATTTTGTTCACTGTAACAAGACTGACCACAATTTTGACATAAAATGCTACTCTGATCAAAGGAGAAAAGAATTCACTACAACAAAAATGTTTAGAGAGTGTCTTGATCGCAAAGTCATCCACAGTAAATTGGTGTCCTGGCTCTTACAACGTTTCACCATTCCTGGCAGATCTTCTATTATCACAATGTGGGATATCTACTAACAAAAGTAGGTACCTCCAATAAATTGCTGAAAAAGGGCATACCATGATAAAAAAATGCCCCAAAGTTAATAAAACAAATTTTTATCATCAAAATGCTTGTTATTACTAAGAAGAAAGACCAAAGTATTTTGAATTATTTTTTTAAATCTTTTGCTCCTTTCTAACATGTTCGAAATTTGTTAAAAAAATCTTGTAAAATAACATTAATTTTGAAACTCTTGCAAAAATCAAATAATTGTTGGATTTTAATGAAACTTTCAGGGCTTATTCACAAATGAATTAATTTTTTTTTTTTTTTTTTATAGAAAATCTTGGTAAAAATATTTTTTTTTTTTTAACATCTGTTCCCCCCCCCACACACACACAACCACCATTCCATAAAATTTTCTAGAAAACAAATTTTTATTTGTTAAAAGCAGGGTTTATTTTTTTCTAGATTTTTTAAAACCAAGAATTGTTTTGTTTACAATCTGTCAAAAAATTAAAAATGGCCATCTCATTTGTTGTTGTTGCTGTTTTTATTCTATTTTATTTTTTTTTTTATACACTGCAGTATTTTTCTTTGTGAACAAAAGTGATAGAATCAAAAAGCAAAAGAATCTAAATGAAATCAGCTAGATTATATTTAAAAAAAATTTTTTTTAAATTTAAAATTCTGAGCATCTCTCCTTCATGTGCAGTGTAGTCTGATGATGACCTAAAGGATAAAATGCATCAAACAAATACTTTTTCCACTTTTTTTGTCATACATTTTTTTTCCTGTTATCTTTCTATCTATATGTATATCGGGTGTAACAGCAAAATTGTCCAAATCATATAACAACATAGGTTTATTGCCTCCCACAAAATGTTTAATGTCTTAAAAAAAAAAAAAAACAATGAAGTTTTTTTTTTTTTTGTTTTTTGTTTTTTTTTTTCCAGGTTTTTTCAAATAGGACATTTAGCCATCTTAACACCATTTGTTCTAAGAATCACTGAAAAACCCTTTTAGTTATTCAGCTAGAAAAAAAAACAGGTTAAAATCATTTTGTGTCAGCCCCACTGTCTTCTCAACTGAGCAATGATCATTTAAGTCTTCAGTAATGATACCAACATTCATACCCTGGCTTCCATCTTCAAAATTCATTCAAGAACCATCAAGAGAATGGTGAATAAGTTTAAAAAAAGTGGGAACAGTAGAGAGGAAAATTGGATCAGGAGGTGACAACAGCAAGAGGAATCATCATTTCAACTTTGAACAATAAGAATATATTTAGCTCTAAGTAGTCCAATAGTATTTTAAAAACCTTAGAGAATTCCAGTAAAATATCTTGTATCATTTCTAAGATACAACGGTTCAAAGCTTAATCTAACAGTTGAATAATTTTCCCATTACACAATAGGGAAAATTTTGCTGTTATACCCTCTCTCTTTCTGTTTGTTTGTGTATTTATTTATATATATATATATATATATATAGAGAGAGAGAGAGATATTATTATATTGTTCCCACAATATGATAAAGAAACCAAGATGTATAATAAAAAATCTCTTACCACAAAATAAATTCATGTAAATATAAACTGAAATTCATATAGAATATTTATGCATATATTCTGAAAATTATATCAACATTTCTTGTTTAACACCATTGAAGTCATAAAATTTAACAAAATATAGTATGTATTTTCAATTGAAGTCTAAATGTTTAGATAATTGTTCTTGCAAGGAAAGTTATCCCCACAAAACCTGATCTTCATAGCTGTTGATAATTTAGCATTTATAGTAATTTAACCACTTATTTAAATGCCTGTGGATATGGTATCTATAATTTTGTTTTCTGGACTAATTTTAAAAAAATTTTTCCCCTAACAACTAATAAAACACTTTTGTCCTCTTTTCAGGTGGTCTGGATGATGCCTTGAATAACATTCTTAATCTGTGCACTGATCAGAATGTTCCTTTTGTATTTGCCTTGGGTCGCCGAGCCTTGGGGCGTGCTTGTGCCAAACTTGTCCCTGTCAGTGTTGTTGGAATTTTTAATTATGAAGGATCAGAGGTCAGTTTGACTTTTCATTGTTGATATTATCATCTGTATCATTTGATTAAGCAATGGAATTTATTTTTTTTTTTTTTTTTTTTTTTTTTTTATCTAAAGCAATTCAGTCATCATTATAGCACAAATATCTCTGCTGTCCTGGGTAAGACTATACACTACGTCAAGCAGCAAGGCCCCTGTTTAGGAGATTTTGAGGAGTGTGGAACCACCTCTCAATTGCTGATGTTACCAAGTCCTCCCTGACCCGGGGTGGTAGCACCTGTCAGGGTCCCAGCTATGGTCAAATAGTTAACTCCTAAATGGGGGTAAAAACACTATGAAAGTGTAAAAATAGGTTTTATTACCAGAAATACTTTCTAAAAAAAGCATTACCAGCAATTAATTTTTGAAGAAAAAAAATATTACCAGCAATACATTTTTGAAAAAATATTACTAGCAATACATTTTTGAAAAAAAAAATATTACCAGCTATACATTTTTGAAGGAAAAATATTACCAGAAATAGATTTTTGACAAAAGAAAATATTACCAGCAATAAAAGTTTTGTCAGCATTAAATGGATCATTGAGGTTGGTATGCCATAAAACAAACCAAACAATTATCTCTGGCTGACTGAGCTAACTGCAACCTTTTAACAAAGGAAAATGATACAGTTTCTTAGGGTTTCCTACATTATCTTTATTTATGAATATAAGCTTGTATCTATCATGATGATCAATTTTCAATGAAGTGTTTGGTTATTAGAAGGGACTGCAGCAAAAGGTCAACATCTAAAGAAGAAAAAAAAAGCTGCTAAATATAAAAGTATGATGCTTTGTGTATGTCAAAAATTTTGTTGAACAAAATGTTTATAATAACAGACTGTTTTCTTCCCATTTTATAAAGGAGATTAATTTAAGAATTAATACCTTAAATATATGTCAATACCCAGTGACAACAATCTGTTTCATGCTTAGATGAAATCTTCAGGCCATATGTCTTATATTGAGCACTTTAACTCATAAATATAGCACATCTTAAAACTATATTATATAATCTATTAAATAGATCAGTGGTTCTCAAACCCTTTTTTACCCATGGACCACTTTTACTCTTAATTTTAAAAAAGTAAAAAACTTATTTTATTTTTTACTAATAGATAAGTTTAGGAATTATAGAAATAGTAAATGTATATGCTTCCTTTTATATATAATCCTTATATAATTCATTTTATATTAATTTTTATTAATATTTTTTTTCAATATTTTATATTGGTATTAAATTAATATTATTATTTATTACTAATGTATTAAATTAATTTATAATATAAATTATAATATTTATATAGTTTTCCTTATAATACTTCCTTTATATATCCTCAGTTTTTATTCAACTTTTAAATCAAAGCATCCAAGAAGTGTTTTTCTAATTTTTTTTTTTTTTTTTTTTTTTTTTTAGTATTTTAATATGGCATAAATTACTGTAGAAATTTCAATTCTCAGTTATAACAACTGTTGCTCGATGGACCACTAAAATATTACCATGGACTCCCAATTTGTTTGTGTGGACCTCCAGTGATATTACATGGACTCTGGTTGAGAACCACTATACCTTATATTAATTGGACAACACTGAGTTTCGTGCTGGAATTATTTTTACTTTGGGTTAACACCAGTTTTTTAAAAAAAATTTCTGGTTCTTGCAAGATATGGTATTATTGAGTTGGAATATTATTGTTGTTAGATTAAAATTCAAGATTGAAAATAAAAAAAATATAAATTCGAATTTAGAGAGATGCTGATGCTAAAAAAGTAAACTTGAAGAAATGTTAGAAAATCAAGGGGGGATAACTCTTTTTTTTTTTTTTTTTTTTTAAATCAATAGAATAATTAATGTTATTATTAATATTAAAAAATATGGTAAAATAAAATGAGAGCCATATAGAGACAGATAAATATGTAAATAAATAAGGCAAATAAATGAATAATTAAATAAAAGTAATAAATGCAAATATGAGTAAATAAACGCATTTCTAATAAGACTAAAGGTAAAAAAAGAAACAAAAACAATAAAAATAAATTATATATTAAAATGGTAGTGATAAGATAATGGATTAGGAAAATGATAAATGCGTTCTGGTCTAATATTAACAATAGTTGTACAGTAAAGGTAGCAAGAAGTAAAAATATTAATATCAATACTAATATATGTTGACACCTAGTCTGGCTAGACTATATTAATCTGGGTCAACGTGTTTGAGTAGAAATTTGGATCTATGGAGGCAGGTTCTCATCAACTCACTTCTTTTGTTTAAGATATTAGGATTTTTTATATTCTTCAGGATTATTAATTTTTCAGAAAGACATAAGTTACATTTACTGCTTTTCCTGCTGAAGGGCTTAGCTTTCGCTGCTAACTCCCAGGTGATAATTGGGTTTTTATTCTTGTTTTTAGCTCCCAGAAAAATTTAGAAAGGGCAGTGCTGTTTTGATATTGCCTAATGTCATTCAGTGGTGGTAAAAGTGTGATTTCCAATTGTTTTCTGTAGAGCCCATGTAAAACTTGATCTCATCGGTTGTCATATTTGATTTTAGCTTTATAAACTAAGATTTGGACATACATTTACTGTTTAATGGGTAGGGTTTGCTTTTTCTGCAATTGCAATTATTAGTTGTGGGGATGTTGTTTTGAAGATTGTTGAAGTGTTTGTTTAGAATGGAACTGTATAGTATACTCGTCAATGTTTTTAGCACAACTGTAGCTAACTTCGATGTTTTTGTGAAAGATCTTATTAAGTGTTGGGGTATGACTAAAGTGCTTGTGGTTTAAATTTCCAAAAGTTTTGCAATGTTAGTTTCAATGTTTTTGTTGAAGAGGGAGTTAAACCATATAACATTGTGTTTACAATGTTTTGGTTTGTTAGCATCCTTATTGCTAAGAATTCAAGATAGCTCTGTTATTTAACATTGAGGTTTTTTTTTTTTTTTTTTTTCCCTTACACTATAGTGTATTTATATTTGTTCGCATATGATCGCTTGATTGTATACCTTCCTATATTTACCTATTCGGTGTCTCATATAATCTCCAAATGAGAGAAAGAACAGATGGGGTGAATTTAATTTTATCTACAGGCCTCTTTTAAGAAGCTTCCTGAATCTAAAAAATTTTTTTAAATTATTTTTCCTGTTAATTTTATCTGGTTAACCTACCCCTTCCCTCAATGCCCTTTCAGAAAATTGAACATGTCGTCATATTTGTCTACAATCATGATACATTTGTTGCTGACATATTTTTCGCAATTGTCAATGATGGCCAGTCTGTTCCGGTTTATCATGGCATCAAAAAATAACTCGCTCACCTCCACCCTCTTTTCTATTTAGCATAGATCTGACATTTAATTGGTTAATCAAGACGTACCCACAAGTCTATTTTTTAATTCTGACCTTATGTCCCCACCCTACCTTTAACTTTCAGAAAAAAGGTAACACTTTGTTTTTAAATTTTCTTAAAAATCATTTAATCACCAGTTACCATTGAACTAATACAATCAAAGTATTGAAAGCTTTTGTGCAGAGATTTCAACATTTTTATTATAATCTTTTATAATAAAAATATCTTGTTGCATAGAAGAGCTGATTATATATATATATATATATATATATATATATATATATAAATAATTTCAATTAAAAAGTACAAATATAATTTATAAATTCATGAATCATTCATACAAAAAACAAATATAGAGGTTAATGATTTAAATGGTGAGAATACATCGTCGCATACTATATAAATAAGATACATCAACCCCGAACATGTATATGAATGATATGATCCCCGTTTATAAATTCTAGTTGCATAAGGTCTTTTGAATTTTTTTACAAGCTTTCGTCTGTTCCTACAGACATCATCAGGTATGGAAGTAGATTTTGTTCTTGTTTTTACTTCTCAGTAATAAGAGGGCAACGAAAATAAAGAAAAAAAAAAATGCTATGAGAAATGTGTTGTTGTTTTGGAACGTGCGGTCGCAACACTGAGTTTGAATTTAAATTTTAAGGTTGTGCGTTTTTGTACGAATATAGCAATAAGAGAATTCTTTTTTACTACTGTAATTATTGAACAATATAGTTCATGCCATATTCACAGAAAATCTACCAGTAAAATGATGTATCTTATTTATATAGTTTGTGACGATGTATTCTCGCCATTTAAATCATTAACCTCTATATTTGTTTTTTGTATGAGTGATTCATGAATTTATATACACACACACACACACACGGATTTTACAAATTTTTATCTGGTCATGGAATTCATTTAAATTTTTGGCATATTCTTCTTTTAAAAAACACTATGTTCAATATTTAATTCTCCTTTACTGTTCTGCACTTACAGGAAAATTTCCGGAAGCTGATGGAACTAACAGAGAAAGCTCGTCAGTCATATGTGGAAATGGTAGCCATGATTGAAAAGGATATCCAAGAAAACATCCCACAGATCTATTCTAACACAGCCCAGATCTTTGCTCACATGGGCCATTCACGAACACCATCTGGCTGCAGTGGCATCTCTTTTGCCAGTAGCATTCTGTCTGAGCCCATTTCGGAGAATTACCCTCAATCAGAGCCTGAAACTGACAGTCGGGGCAATGAAATTGCCAAGAGAGAAATTGCAGGACGTGAGTCTGAGATGAAGATCTCTCCACTTTGTCTAAATAACACGTGCGTCTCCTCCATGATGGGAGATATTGATGATGGAAATGAGGCTGACACAGAAGACTGTAATGACCCAGCTACCAGTGTTCAAGCCAACAGCATCAATAATGTCAATCTTGAATCTTTGTCTTCTGCTGATGTTGACAGAGAGGACAGTGCTGATGAAGAGGATGACATCGGCTCTGGGAACAACTCCATGTTCCAAGAAGCTCTGGGTGAGCTCCCGCACATTGACTCTATCCACTCAGCCACATATGAGCTAAACACTGAGATCTTGTCCCAGCATTCAGTGCGCACAATTGGAGACACCAGTGAAGTAATGTCAACCCACTCATCCAAGACAATTGGCGAAGGTAGCTCTACCATTGTCACTGATACCTACTCTGAGCAAGGCCAGCTTGACAAGACGGCTAACTGTGCGGAGAGCTCTATTAATTTGACCAGAGTGAAAACCGTGGAGAAAGACAAACTGATTCAAGACTGGGTGAAAGCGTCTCAGACATGTATTGATGAAGATGGGGACAGCAGTGAGCAGGAGACAGCAAAAGAGGAAGATAGCTGTGGCAGCAGCTGTGATAGCAACAAAGATTTAGTTGTTTTCCCAGTTCTCTCCTCGTCACCTGTGGCCATGGCTTTAGCAACAGGTGTTAAAACAGTATCTCCTCTTCAAGGCAATATCTTAGAGTGTAACGTCAATTCTATTGGCAATGTTCTACAGTCTGCAGCCTCAACTACCACAAACACAATAACTGTTTCATCCAATACTTCTGCCCCTACTGCCACTGCTGTTTCATTTGAACTATCATCTTAGATTTCATCTGAAGGTCAATTTTTTTTTTTTTTGTTTTTTTTTTTTAAATACTGTAGCTGTCACAATTTTTTTGTGTATAACCCATGCACTTGCTTTTTGTTATGGCTAGATTATTTATTTCCCTTCATCTTTTTCTCCTGTTCTATTGTCTTAGGAATCTAATTTTTACTTTTTTAATTTTTAATAGAAAATTCAAAAATTATAAATGATTCTAAAAAGAATAAAGAGACAAAAAGCAATAATGGAATAGTTTTTATAGCAGAACTATGAGATTGGTTACAACATCAGTATTTTCTGTTATAAGAAATGAAAATTGTCATTAACAAATATCATTAGGGATAAATATGTTTATTCTACTGTTTTTTTTTTGTTTTTTTGTAAGTATATTTTATTTTTGTAAAATGTGGAATCAATTACTGATATATTTACTTATAATTTTTCAAGTACCATTATTTATAAAATATGTTAGACATTAACTCTGTTTGAAATGGTGTTTTAAGAAGTGGTTACAACATATAAAAAAAGGCTGAAAAATTTTCTTTTCTGATTATTATTTCAGTGGAATATAGGATAGACAGTGCATAAGCTTTAGGCATTTCAGTCCACTTGGATTTTTTGCCTCAATGTTGCATTCACAATTTATAAATAGCTTTTAATAAAACACTGGAGAGAAAAAACAAATGATTTAGCTGTATAATTTTCACACTTATGCATTAAGTAAAATTAGAATTGTTGTTGGTTGGATTCTGTTTACAGAAAAGTAATTCTGGTTAGAGTAGAACATTTTGCTGAGTAAAGTTTGTGAATTTTGCTTTGTTGCTATTACTTAAAATAGCAGGCTTGTAATCTTTTTTATGATAAGCTTGGCTCCTGTCCCATCATCACTAATATATATTCTTCTTTTTCTAATATTAGATCATAAGTCTAAAAGATTCTTGTCTTTCTCCCTCCCCCCAGCACTGGAAATCAAATCTTTTTTAAGTTGATATAAATCTTTTAAATCTGCATGTATTGATCTACATATTTTGTATTTTTATTACAATTAGATAGCTTACTGCTTTCAGCACTGGTTTATATTCCTGCTTGTTTTTCATGTAAACTAAATTCTAATCATGATTGTGTAGTTTAAACCATTACACTATATAAAGACAGCATATGTTGGTCTTTTTGTAGATGTTGAAGGTTATCAACCATGCATTGATATAGAAATTCAAATTTTTATTTTGATATTTAAACAAACATGTCTTTTTTTCCTCTCTTATAAAGCAACATTTTTGAATGGAAGGGCAATGTAAGAAATCCTAAAATTTTATTTCTATAAAGTAAAATGCCTAATGACACTTTTTTCTTTAAAAATAATATTTTCTTTATTTCATTGATAGTGAAGTGTTTTTTTTTTTTTGTTTCTGATCATTCCCTACATTCATTTATGTTGCATCTGCAGACTTCTCTGCTGGCCCTGTTAATTTGGTCGTTCAGTATTGTTTAAATTTGTTTCACTCACCCATTTTCTTTTCCTCCTCCCCCCCTCTCTGTTCACCCAATAGTTGTTCCAAGTGTGGCTTCTTTCTGTTGCTATATCTGAAAGATATTCTAACCTTGCATTAGTGACCAATTTTACAGTAACCCTAAACTAGAGATCTTTAGTACCACTATAATTAAATAACTGTTCAATAATGTTAGTCTAATGGTGTTAACATTTGCTTTGTATTTGATATAGTTCTGGTGATTTTAGAACTGTTTGCACCCCCACCCCCCTCATGTAAAAATTATTCTTTTTCATTGATCTAACTTTTTTTAGTTATCTGGGCAAGATTTCTAAGATCCTGTCATCAAAATTGTTTGTCATAATTATTGAAATGAGGAATTATTATTATATGACTTGCTATTTATTTAAACCAGCATGCTCAGTTTTGTTGTTAGACTAATGTTTTGCCCACTGTACTCTCCGACCTTCTTCAGGTGTCTCATCATAATTAATTTTTTTTTTTTAATTTTAAGCTGAACACTTTATTCAATCTGCATGGGTAGATTGTTCCCATTCTCCTTTCCTTGCATAGGGGAGATAACTCATTTCACTTAATTCTCTCTATTTCTTGTTTGAGAAACACATAGTTGGTTAATGCATATGTGGTTTTCTAGCAGTCATAAGTTCGATACCTGGATCAGGTAGTGATGAAAAGTCACATACTCTGGTTCAGTAGAAAAAAAAACGGACAAGCAACACAAAGATGTAACTTGAATAAAGGGTTTGCTTCAAAATCTTGAAGGTTACCAAATATAACAGATACCTGAAGAAGGTCAGAGAGTACAGTGGTCAAAACATTTGTTATAACCATTATGAGCATATGGGTCTGAGTAGTAATGTATATGATGGTATTATTGTTTTGTTTACTTTTGACTTTGTCTAATTATTAAATCTTTCCCAATAATGAGTGAATAAATTGAACTTTTTTTCTGCTTTTTTGGAGAATCAATGACTCCTTGGGAGTGTCCAGGATGATGATCTCTCAAAGTCAAATTGAAATATGCTAAAATATTTAAAATGTTATTTGTTGAAGATATTTCAAAAGAAATGTAGATATCAACAAACCTTGCTGGAAATATCTTTTTATTATTATTTTTGTGCGTATGTATGTGTGTATATGCATATGTTTGCAGCTACACATTTGCAGTCATGTATATGCACATGCACTTGCATACATTTCAGTGTTTTGAAATTAGTGGCAAACTGATTCCTCGTCTGGCTTCGTTTTTTAATATTAATTTCCTAAAAGGAAAGTCTTGATGACAAACCATTCTTCAGAGATTTCCAGATTCAGTTATGATGAATTTAGTAATAAATCTGTTAAATCACAAAATAAAGATTTTTTGAAGAACCTAAGTAGATATAATAATTTATTTTACTTTATGCAAAATTTTAGGTTTGCACAGAAAGTAATGACAAAATATTGCTTCTGTTCCTCTTCTATCCTTAAATTTTTAAACAAAAAATCTTTTCTCTATAAATTGTTTTACTTTTTCTAACAAAACGTTTTTAGCAGTTTAAAAAAAATAGTTACTGCATATTGAAAAAGTAAGAAACTTTAAATTTTGCACATTTTCTGGATTTTTTTTTTTTTTTTTTTTTTTTTCTTATTATTATAAATCAAAACTTATAAGATTTTTGTAAAATTTAATTTTTGAAAAATCTTTTTTTTTTTTTTTTTTTTTTTTTTTAAATTTTCATGACTTTATTTTCTAAACATTCTCATATTTACCAAGCCCAATTTGTTTTTACTCCTTGATCTGGTTTTCATTCTGTGGAATTTTGTTAATTGTGACCTTTTCTTTTATAAAAATGAAAATATTTCCTCAGATTCTTTTTATGTAGATTTCTGAAATTAATTTCAGCTTGTTTTGTATTATTTATCTCTCTCTCCATATATATATATATATATATATATCTCTATCAAAGTTTTTTTTTTTTTTTTTTTTTTTTTTTAAAGAAAAAAGATGTAATAGAAAATTCTCTCATGGATTTGCTACTTTTTCTGCTGGTTTGAAACCCCACCCAAAAATCCTTTTGCTGGACATTAGAAATCAAAAAAAAAAAAAAATCTCTCTTTTGGAATGTGGAAACAAAAAAAAAAACTCAGCCTTCCATTTTGAGGGAACAGCAGCAAATATTGTTTTATTAAAAAAAAATTTCAAAAATTGTTACAAGAATTTCAGTCATATTTATTATAGAACACTATGAGTAACTTACCCTTTAGAATGTTATAAACAAAAAAGAAATTGTTTTCAACACGTGGCCTTCTGACCAGCATTTTATAATTATGCTGCTGCATGAAGAAGACCCCCTTTTCTTACCCACTTGTCTCTATGTTGATCCCGTTTTTCTTTGTTATCTTTTCTGACTCTGCCATAAGTACAACTGCTTCTGAACCATGTTTAACTTACCTGGTCAGTCGTTTTAGTAAATTAAGCTCTTGTTCTGAAAATGCTGTTTTATTCTTTGGTCATTGGCAAGTCTAGCTGTTGCTATGATCAAATATATGCTTGAAAAGTGATCAGTTGTTGGCTTGAGTACGACATGTTTACTATTATTTTTATATTGCTCCGAGTGTGTTCACTTAAATGCCTTTTTGTTATTAACAATGTCATGTGTAGTAGGTACCTATATTCATATAATACTATTTTATAATCATTATAGAAAACAGTACTTGTATTTTACAGTAAAACATGTTTGACCAATTGAATTATTTTGTCCTATTTAGTTTTAACTTCAGGTGAGATACATTGGAATGAACAAATTAAAAATATATGCTAGAAAAACTGTTAAAATTATTTAACAGTATTTTTAATTTAAAAAAAAAAAAAAAAAAAAATCTTTTTTCTTTTTGCATGAGATAAATACATATTAGTATATTCAATTGGAAAAGTAAGGCAATTTATAATGTATTGCCCAATATAATTAATGAAAAATCAATTTTAGTATTTCAGAGAATTTTGTGTAAGTGATATTTAACAAAAAACTAAGAAATTATAAAACTTGTCACTATTTTTGTATTCCATATAAAAAAAGCTGTTTAGATTTTCCCCTCTTATGCAAGTAATATTAACTAAACCTATCTAAATTTAATTTTCATTTTTATATTACTGTGGGTCTATCAAGACTTACTGTTGTAATTTAGATAATACAGGACCCATTTATGATAATTTTTTTTTCTCTAATTTTTTAGTCTTATCACTGCTGTCTGGTTGCTAGTTGTTAGTTGTATAAGTTTTAGTATGCATCATAAATATTTCTATATTATATTTTTCCAACTTTTTTTTTTTTTTCTGTGAATATATTTTTACTACATGAAAATGTACTGAAGCAAGAAATCTAGCAAAATGGAATCTGTGATTTGCTTAGAAAATAGAAAAATTACCATTTTATTGTTTCAGATTTGGGAGTGTTTTATAAGTTTTTCAATATGATGACTTGATAACATTCAAAAATTTTCTGCATGAACAATTTTTTTTCATTTCATTTTTTTTTTTTGTGTGCATGTCTGCCTTCTGACACTGCTTGTCATTGTGGCTGAAAAATGATGAGCTCTGTTTCAATTTTTTCTTGCCTTATTTATCTTCGAGAAGTATTTTCTTTTGTTTCTGTACTATTTTCATTAATTTAACCATAAAAAAATCCTTTAGTTGTAAAAACTAACAAAAGAAATCATCATACCATAAAAAAAAAAAAAAAAATTTTTTTAAACCTTAAAGTACCAGGGAATTAAATTCTTTTTAAAAGAATTATTTTTATAGTAAACCAAATTAGCAAGCTCATATTAAATGAAAAACCTTGGATGGTATTTCTGTAAATTGTATCTGAACTGTTGAAACACACATACACACACACATTTATTTACTTTTTATTTTTAAGAGCTCAAATCAAACACCATGACATGCATTAATGCTTTATACTTGATTAATGAATTTTTTTTCTATTTATGCTGAAGGACTGTTAATTCATTACTTACTTACTTTCTCATTGTTATTTTTTTTACCATTGCACTTTATTTTGAGGCCGAGTGGCTAGACATTGGCTAGCTGCAATGACGACTTTTTTGTTTAGTGCAATTTTTGCATGATTGTCATCACTACAAACTTAAAAAAAAAATTTACTGAGCTTTGATCTTAAAAGTATTTAACAAAATAAATATCAATATGTGATATAAATTTGGATCCTTAAATACTTAAGTTTCTTGAAATAAACACATTTTATTTCAAGAAGGCAGTTTTTACTTACAAATGGTCGACATTTATTTTGTCATACCTTTTTACTTTTAACATTAATTTGCCTTTTCAGAAATTTCTTTGATTTTTAAGAGGCTATTACTAGTGTTTGATAGTGATCAACTCAGCCAGATTTTCCTTTGGCTCTTTTTATTCCTCCATTTTAATTTTGTCTCAGAAACATGTGAACATCTTTTTCTTATATGCATTTGATCAATGAAGACCCTACTCCAGAAATCATGAGGATTTGTCTCTTCTTGTTTCTGTTTTCGCATTTCAATTAGCTTATTCTCCAATCACTGAATGACTGATTTTTTTCAATTGTTTACATTTGTATTATGTTGGTAAATTAAATTTCTCTTAGTATATGGGCCATAATAACCAGAGAATATACTGATCAAAATGTTCTGAAACCACAAACACTGGGAACAATAACTTTAAAAAAATTGCATAAATACTAAAAGATGCTGCCATTTCTAGTTGTGTGTGGATGCAGAATCTATAGATATAATTGATTTATACAAAGAAGAAAAAAAAAATAATCTTTATATAAATCAGAAATGGCTGATTTCTTTGTGTAGTGCCCTCCCAATGCAAAGATTTGTATTCTTTAAATTCTTGTAAAAGTTCAAACTAATAACCATTCTATTGTGTATGTATGTATCTATATATATATATAGGAAAATTTCTCCAATTTAACCAGTAGAGAAGACAATATTTATTAATAAAAATGACAATAGGAAAACTGGTAATTGCTCATGCATTTACGGCCAATGTGGACTTTATCAAAGCAAAATACGAAAATTTTCGTATTTTGCTTTGATAAAGTCCACATTGGACGAAACGTGTCAGCAATTACCAGTTTTCCTATTGTCATTTTTATTCATACATATATATATATATTTTTTTTTTTTTTTTTTTTCACTTGAGGGAATGGTTTTAAGATACATCCCTTATATTAAAAAGATCTGTGGTTTGATTATGGAATATTTTTCTTTAACTTGGGTAGAAAAGGAAGTGACTATTCTGCTGTGTTTATCTATATTAATTATTTTTAACTGCATATTCTCATCCATTCTAATTTGATAATGCTTTTTTTTTTTTTTTTTTAAGGCATTAAAAAACATGGCTAGAAGATATTGTTACCAATTTATCTTGTTCTTAATTGATCAAGCTAAGCGAAGAGAACACAAGATCTGCTATTTCTTGGTCTTTTCTGATCAAGGCAAGGCTGCTGTAATCTGTGTTAACTGTTAATGGTATAAAAATTATCTGGGTAGACAAAGAATAATAAAGGACATTTTTTTTGGGGTAGATATGTCTCACACTGATCTTATCTTCTACCCAAGATCCATGAATATAAATATGGTAAAAGCATTAATATTTCCAGAATTATTTCCCCAGATACTGATGTCATTCTAGCCTAGATGTTCTGTTAGATCAGTTTTTTTCTTTTCTTGTTTCGATCCCAAGCTATAAGAAGATAGTTTCTGTCACTTCCACAGTTTAAAAGGACCTTGCCATATGACAAAAAAAAGGGGGGGTTCTTCAAGTAAACTTTATTCTAGTAGTAATAGCAGTTACAAAGATATTTTATGGTGTGTCCTGGTTAGAGATTACAGCCTCTCAACCCACACAATAATATATTGAAGATTTATAAAATGTATACATTAACCAACAATAAGAATATTAATCCAACCAACTTAATTGGGCTGCATTGATATTTCAGTACTAGTATAGAAGCTACCAGATAATTTCATTTCTTAAAATTAATTCTTTTGTCAATTATCTTTGTATTAAGTTATATTTATAAGGTTTTCTTTTTCCAGATGCCTGGCATTTTAGTGCAGACATACAAATCTTTCTTTTTTTACTGTAACATAATGCTTCCTAGTTTTACTAACTTTATCCCCCCCCCCTTTTTTTTTCTTTTCTACTGTGATATTTTCAGCTGGCTTGAAATCCAAAAACTCAGCTCCATTTTTCCTTCAAATTAGCTTAAAAAGTAACATATTCCTACCATTAATGTCTAAACTGTGGCCCTTGGAGCTTTTCATGACTTGTTAAAATGACGGCTACTTCTGATTGTTTCTTTGGACATGAGTACAGTTTGACCATGTTGCTCTCTCTAAACAAGCTTGGGTAAGTGACAGCCAATAAAAAAAAAAAAAAAAAAAAAAATACTGCCCTGGACCCCAGGTTAATGTGCCAACTTTTTCTATTTAATGCCTCTCCTGCATTTTTCTTTCTTTCTCATTTGTCCAAGGGTAACTGTTGTGGGCAAAACTTTTCCAACAGGAGAAAAGGCTTACTGCAATGTAACTCATATCTGCCACTGCAGCAATGTGTATGGACGCTGAATAAATTGATGTCTGCTGCATTGTAACAATTAAATGTGTTTGTTCTTCCTTTTTATTTCTGTTTTATTACTAATGTTGCCTCCCCACCACCAGTGATGGAAATCTACTTAAAGCAATGATGTAATTATTGATATTTTGCATGCTTAAAGAAAATCTTGCCAAAAGATTAGGACTTACATTTAACCAAGTATTACTGCCAGTGAAACTTTTTAAATTACATATTTTGTTAAGATAAAAAATTTTTTTAATTTATTAGCATTTTAGCTGTTTATTTTTAAATGTTCCATTAAAAATATACATATATATGCTTTTAAAGAAAAGTTTTAACTCTCATTTTTGGAGATCAAATTTTATTAGCTACTTTAAAAACTGAATAAACGTAGCTTTTTAGGAAGTCTCCGAAAAGATGTATTCTCTCACCCTAAATTATTTTGAACTCGTGTGCAGTTATGTTCATTCATTCTTTTAATCAATGGTAAATAATTTGGTGAGATCAGCATTTGTTCAACTTCTGTGCTGAAAGATAAGATAATAGTTAAACTTTATGAAAACGGACAATATCAGAAGTTCAATTAAAACAATTGTAAAGAATTTTTTTTTTTTTTTTTTTTCAACTCTTACAACAATTGAAAGTTGATATGTTCAAATACATTGATAGTTTATTCTGGTCCAAATCATCATCTGTTGCAACTTTAAACTTTATGTTGTCCAATCATAAAATAAAGTCTGCTTCAACCAAGAAATGAAGAAAGATATTGAATGAAACATTAAGTCATGTTTTTTTTTTTTTTTTTTTTTCCTAAGAGATAATGGAGGATTCATGGAAAGAATGAGTTCTTATAAACACGTTTAATTTCATAGCATTAAAAAAAAAAAAGTACTTTGAGCATCTTTGGCTCACATCATATTTTGGAGGGTGTTCATGAGGGCATGTTGAAATGTTCTAACCAAACATCAGAATCCTTTCAGTTTGCTACCCACCACCCAAAAGGAGGAAAAAAAAGTCAACTGGAAAAACTGAAGAATTAGGGTATGAAGACGGATTCAAGTGATTTTAAAGAATATGTGACCTTAAATGTTGAAGACAAAATCCAACATAATAAAAATTGATTTAAAAAAAAAAAAAAAAAAAAAAAAAATTCAGGAAGAGACTTTTAAACTATTTTTTTAAGCAATGGGGAACTATTCAAAAGTTTGGATTATTTGAATAGTTACCTAATGTTCCTCTGTCATGATTTTTTTTTTTTTTTTTTTTTTTTTTTTTTACATGTTTCAATATCACTCCTTTTCTCTTGAAGATGCCGTTTTACACTAAGTTTTTTTGGTGTCGCACCTCATATTCCTGTATCAGTTCCTACTAATTTCTATTGTTGGCATAAAGAAAAACTACAATACTAGTATAGCTAATGTATCCTGCACATGATATATATATGTAAACATCATTTCTGATGTAATACATTAAAAAAATATTGTCTCATAATTGGTAGAATATGCTGTACCTCAATAAAAACATTGCACAAGCAGTTCAACACAATTCAATAGATGTGAGTAGTGACAGTGTGGATGAGACCAAAGAGGCAATAAATTTTGGGAGGGCACAAAAGAAAAAATAGGTTGAGAAAATATATAAAAAAAAATATATTAATATTAAAAAAAAGAAAAGAAAAAGTACATTGGCAGCATTGAAAAGTAATCGAGTTTGGAAGTGGGACAATTACATTCGTCTTCTGTTGCCTACAGCTATCAGAAGAATCCTTAACACTACAAATTTTGTTTAGACAACTGAAATCCTTTGTATTCTTTTAACACATTTCAATTTAATCCATACAGAATTTATAAAAAAAAAAAAAAAATTTTTTTTTTTTTTTAAATTAGGTTCTTCATCTTTTTTTATGGACTATATCTGATGAGAAGTGAAACCAGTCTGAATAAAATTAGAAATGATGAGGTTTCCTCAAAAATTACTTTTTTTTTTTTTTTTTTTTTTAAACATCTACTTGCTCCACCATTTACGGAATTTATACTAATACCCCCACCACCAAAATGTTTTTCATTCTTCAACTGGATCGAGTGTCATCGATAACATTTTCTATTGTCCAAGTCACTTGTAAATACTGTTTATGTATGAACAAAATCATAAGTGGAAGAATGGGATTCAAGCAAGAAGAAAAAAAAAAATTGGTTAACATCAATTTAAAGAAAGAACAAAAACTAGAATAAGCATTAACAAAAATAAAATTCTTATTTAAGCTAAGCATCACAACCTTAACTCATTAACAGTCAATTTAAAAATCTCTTAATTCTAAAACTAAAAATCCAGTATAAACATATATATATATATATATATATATTATAAAATTCTATAACTTCCTTTAGCCTGTCCATCCATCTGTCACACCCTCTAAAACAGCCATACATTGACACCAAAGTTTTAGGAGAAGTGTAAACACATAAGGGGGCACAAAGTACAATTGGTTTTACTAGGGTGCATTGCTTCGTACAATAAATTTTCATTTTTTTTTTTTTTTTTTTTTTTTTTTAATTAAAAGTTTTATTTAACATACAAAATACTCCCACTGTTTAAAAAAAAATTTAATGATTAAAATAAATACTTATTTAATAAAAATGCAATATTGTTTTTTTTTGCATATCTTTTCTTTAAGTTTTTATGTTTTATCAATTGGTTCACGAAATTGAACGAAATGTAGAGTTTGTAAATCTTGACAAAAAATGTTAGCAATAACTTCAACAATATTAAATAGCATGAGGATTTCAACATGCATCATTGTGTTGTAGATAAATTCTAGTACAAATAAATCCCATTATTCATTATAGGTTTCTTCTGCCCATTAAGACCCACCTTAAAATGGGATAATGGATATTACGAGGTTAAAGTTGATTGTTGAAAAAAATGTTTTCTTTCTGACTTAATTTGAATTTCTCTTTCTTGACATTGTTGCAGTGAGATTTCCTTAAGACAACTGAAGCATAGAGACCTTGTAGAAGAAATGACTAACTCCAAGCTGTACCTTCCCACAGCATTAAAAGGATAAGGTTCAGGAACATACCTTGATGTCTGCAGTTTAATTAAACTACCCTATTCTTGTTTTTTTTTTTTCAGTAAAAGTCAAAAAAAAAAAAAAAAAAAAAAAAAAATGTTCTTTTAACTCATTATGCATTAAGTAAAAATGCAAAATAAATCCCAGTAAATTATGAATTCTTGATTGCTTTCAGCTAAGTTTCATTGCAACTTTTAGGTGGTGATTCTACAGCATGGTCCAGAAATAAAGAAGCCACATCCCTTACCATGACAGCATCATTATCAATTTAGCCACAAAGACCTTCACCAACAGGCATCACTCAAATAAGCCATATAGCTGTACTGCAGGAAGAAATGAAAAAAAACTTACAAATACCATTAAGTGATTTTTTTATATTAGTGTGTAAGAAAATATTTTCTCAGTAAGACTATTTCCAAATGAACTGACACATCTTGTGCACATCAGTTCATTTGGGAATAAGAAGCAATCATGTTTTCTGCCTTGACTTTTTGTACTCTTTCACACATGCTTGTTGCATACATATATACATTCTTATTATAGCTAGTTTCATGTAATTCTTTTGTTAATAGATGTGTTGTCATTTGTTTTATATTTGTTGCTTTGCGTTTTATTGTTTTTACTTGGACTCACATTGAGCCTGCCAATATTGTTTGTGGAATAAAATTTTCTGTAATGCCCGTAAATATTTACTATCCAAAATTTTGATTCCCAGAACATAAGGGTGACTATTTACCCGCAATCATACTATCAATCCCGCAAATACCTGCAGTGGCAGGACAAACTTGGCAAAATCACCTAAAGAATGCAAAGGTTTAAACACAGTTGATAAGACATATACATTAACATTCGTAAACATTAGTTGTGTTCTTAAATAGTCTTGTCAGAAATATCTAAACTGCTGGCTGTCTACAACTGTTTTCTCAGGTGGATGGTTAAAAATCTCTGAGCAAGTGAAATATGTAGGCCTCTGTGAGGACCATCCTTCCTCGAACATCAAGCACTGGCACTACAAAATTGCAAAGAACTGTACTAAATGCAGAAACTACATCACTTGAGGACTTTCAACAAGAACAACTGCTAAAATGAATAGCACATGTAACTCAAAGAGAAAATAAAGACATAATCAAGATGTTGACATTTCACACTACTCCAAACAAAAGGCAAGGAAGCCTCCATCAATACTGGAAAGTGTAATAACAGTAAAATTTATTTTTCTGAAAAATTGTTTTAAGAGAAATATTTTACAAATTTCAACCGAAAACAGCACTGACAGCTCAGTCAGTGAATGCCGAATATTTCCTGATAAGAAAATGGTTACCATTACCATTTTATTAGGGTGTTCATCACAGAGTATCAGTTAGAAACCAGTCTTGGAGATCATTCAGTGTATTAAGTTCAATTCTCATGGTGTGCTTCCATATTGTGACCTTACAACTAAATAAACTAAGCTTAGTAAGTATCTGAAGTACCGTGATCAGCTTTGTCAAGCTCTGAAGCAGAGATGCCATCAAAATCCTGCTTTAACAAATTTCATCCTCTGTGGCTTTGTCGCCTGCAGTAAAGCTGGGTTAGTATCACACTTAAAAAAAGCACAAATGAAATGTCTTTTCCTTTCCAGATTGTCTCCACAATAGCCCCTCTTAGCATGCATAAGTGTAAAACGAAAAGCACCATCCAATGCTGACCCTCATTTATTGTTCACGACAGGAGAATCCACCAGTAAATATCTACACACCTCATCGTTACTAATGTTTGAAAACTTTACCAAAGCCTTCACAGATAATAACAGAGCATTATTTGAGCAGAAATTTTAAATTAAAACAATACTTTTAATATAAATTAGTCCAGAGTTAACTAACAGCTGAAGTACATGGAAAGCACAAAATCTCATTGATAACTTTACCCAGAGTACATGAAAATGCTGATGTATTCTCTAAATGTATTATAGATGATTTTTTGGAGAAAAAAAAAAATCCCAAAAGAGGCTAATTTCTCACATATGAAACTGACATTTTGAAAGAGCAAATTAGAATCTTTAGCCCAATGCCATGCAGAGTCGTTCATAATAATAAAGATTCAAATTGAACAGGAAATTAAAAATTTAGTTTTCAATTCTAAAGTGATTCAGCCCAGATGGTTAATAAAATAAACAATAGGCATTTGTAGCTGATTGTGCATCTCACATACCTTAAGAATTTTAGTCAGTGTACAATTTTTCTTCTTTTTCAAGCTGATACATCCCTATGTTGGAGATAAATGTTTTACCACTACCAGATTGCCAAACAAGGCTGAAGAGCACAACTATCAATGGCTTTCGGACAATTTCATCTATTCAATTTCACTCACAAGGCTTAAGTCAACCCACTGTATGGTTTTCAGGCATGCTGCACACTAAGAACATCTCCCAGGAAGATATTCTTAAAGAAATCACCTTGACAAACCGACTACGGTGAGAAATGAAAACCAATGTCTTAATGAGAATACTAATTCTCTAAACATTCAGCGACTTAATACTACTTAATACTAATGAGTACTATCAGGGCTTTAATTGATAACATATTTCAGTTGTTGTCAAACAAAAGGCTCTTATAATCCATAGCACATTTCCCATTCATTTATAGCCAGAGTTAATTAGCCTTTAAATGATTGCAGATAACAAAAGGCTTAAACTAAAATAAAAAAATTCTAAGAAATTTGTAAAACTGCAATTTATTTCTATTGGGGTATTCACAAGACTGATGTCTGAAAAAGGTTTTGCCTTAAAAAAATCTAAATTATTAAAATTAATAATTAGGCTGAAAAAAGAGCCTACCTCTTCAATATGAAGGTTTGAAAGACTGAACTAGTCTCCAGTCCAATGCTATCGTGATGAACAATTGTCTCAGGATGTCTGCAGAACTTAAAAAAAAAAAAATTGAATGTTGTAAAATTAAACAGAAAATTAAAGATTTACTTTTCAATTCTAAAGCAATTAAGCCCAAATAATTAAATAAACAATAGATATTTTTAGCTGATGAGATTGGCATGCAGTTTGTTTTTCCTGGAAAAGCAACATTTTCATCCTAAAAATAGTGATATAAAATCAATTTTAAAATCACAGCAAAATTTTAAAGTTAAACAATTTTTAGAAAGTTATAATTAAAAAAAAAAAAAAAAAAATCTGTGCTACTGATATTTCCTAAGCTTAGTTGAGTTTGGTCCAAGGCCAAAAAAAATAACGTGGGAGAGAAAATAAGAAGTAGGAAGATTAGGTGGAACCAGAAAAAAAATTCAACTAGTCAGTTTTTACTGAAAGCACAAATAATAACTTTACAGTAAGTAAAAATATAGTTTTGTCTGAATTTTTAGAGATAATGAATCGTGATCATTATACACTGATCTAATTCAAATTATTGTCCTCATCTTGGTTGTTCTAGTAAACATTTTGAATTTGCTGGGTAAATTCTTAAATTGGATAATAAAATGAATGAAAACAATCTACTCACTTAGGCGTTAGTTTGAAACTCTCAGAAGGTTACTGAGTACAATAAGTATTTGAAGAAGGCTAAAGGGTTCAACTGATGAAAAGTTTGAATGGACAAACAAAATGAAAACACGTGCCTGAATAAATTGGTGTAAAATTATGCATTAGCACTTGATATACATATTAATGTTTATCAAACATTACACAAAATGTTTAGATATTTTCTTATAGTCATTAAATGAATGAATAAAAACTGATTAATACAAACATCCAGTGGTGAAATCGTTCCAATTTGTGCAAACAGATTCCTAAAATTATAACAGCTTAGTGGAGCAGTTGTTGGATTATCTTATATATTAATAGCTGATCTATAGTAGCTAATAACATTGCTGTAAGATCTGTGGAAGCTGAAAGAGGGTTTTCTGTGATGTACATAATTTATTCTGACAAATGAAATCATTTTAAAGTTAAAAATGTGGCAAATCTTCTAGTCATAAATTTGATAGGTCTTCCATTAGATCTTTGGGGCGACAGTGATTCAGTTCAGTTCAGCTGATGATACTAGAGTCAAAAAGCATCATACTTCTGAACAGAAATATGATGAGAACAGAATTTCAGTCTAGAAATATCTTAATACATAAATGTTTTCTATTAAATTATCAAAATGGTTTAATTCATTTTGATATTGTATAACAGTGTTTCTCAACCATTTTATTTCAGGGCATATTTGTAGAATAACTAAAAACCTGGGGGGGGGGGCACACTTTAAATTTTAATAAGGAAAAATAAGCCATGAAATTTGAAAATAATAAAAATAAATGCTTATTTCAGGAGACTTTTAAGACATTACATCATATATTTAAGTGGTAGAGTTTACATTTAAATGAATTTATGAAGAATCTGCTATTTTTCTTTTTAGAGAGACTGATAATGACTGATTTAAATCCGTCAAGGAAAGCAAAAGGGAAAGGATTATCCACTCCTTAAAGATTAAGGAATTTAGCATCCAGTTTAACTCTTTGAAGTCCACATTCGCGTAATTGATGTATACAGCAAAAAATATTGTTCGTTTCAGTAGACATATCTAAATGACTTTGACATAGAAAAATAATATTATTGAATGTATTATTATAAATATAGCAATGGGATACTATGTCTGCTTTATCCCATATCAATGCATTTTTGGGACAATTATGTTCCCACAGGACATGTTGAAAACATCTGTGAGACATATATGTCCCAGGGGACTAGAAAGGGTTAAAATATCAAATGACAAAGACTTTACTTAGACACAGGAGCCATGTGCTTGGTGTCTCAAACTTTTAAAAAAATTTTTTAGATATAAAAATAAATAATAAATTACTCTTCTGTTGACTTGGGGCACAAATGGTTATCTTTCAGGGTGCATTAATGCACCTGGGTGCACTGATTGAGAAACACTGTTGTATAAAGTGATTTGTTTCCATTCTCAGATTGGAAAGAAAGTAAGCATAATAGGTTGTTAAAGATTACCTGCCTTTATAGAACTGGTTCCTGGAAATTTGAGATGCCATTATTACAAACAATTAATATAAAGACATTAAAAATAATAAGTGTGAAGACTGACAAATTATTTTACAAACAAAGACAAAGTAGTAATTTTGAAAACAAAAAAAGAAAAAAAAGTTAATGATACCAAACTTAGAAGTTGGATACAAGAGGTAGTCCAAAAGAAATAGATTGTAGAAGACAGACACCAATATTTCACTTTGAACATCAAGCTAAATAAAATAATAAAATCTAACCAAGTACATTTTCTTGGATGATTCATTCTCTATTCCCTCCCCACACCTTTTTTTTAAAGAAGATAATACATTTATGCTTCAGTCATACATATAAAGTTGAACCAGGGGCACCTCAAGGTGGTGTAATGGTTAGCAAGCTTGTCTCACTAGAACAATTACAAACTGATTAGTGAGTTTGATTCTCAGTGGGTGCCCCCCGCCCCAATTTTGGCCTTGTGCCACATCTAAGCTATGCTTGGAAAATCACTAAGGCACCTTGAAGGTGGTGTAATGGTTATCAAGCTAGGCTAGCTAGAACAATTACAACTGAGCAGTGAGTTTGATCCTCACTGGGTGCCCCCTACTTTCAGCCTTGTGCCACATCTAAGCTATGCTTGGAAAATCACTATAAAGTTGAACCAGTTAAATGTTGAATGAATTAAACTAGAACTGTTTATCAAACTCAGAAACCAAACTTTGTATTTGGTTAAATAATGCTCTGAAAGAATTCCATGCAATTTTGCTTTAAAATATTCTGGCCATATTTATTTAAATGTCATTAGCTGAGAGTTAAATAAATATACATATTTATTATAATAATAGATGGGTGTTTGGTCTTTCACTAAGTTATTATTTGATGGAATCAGTACTTTGAAGTAATTTCATAAGAGTACAACATCTTCAATTATCTTTTATTTTTTTTTTTTTATTATCATTTACAAGATGCCTTTCTCTACAAATGGTATATCAATTAACAAATTTCTTTTAATAAGTATTAAAAATTAGATATCTTTTAATTGTGATAGAAAAGCATTATCTAAAATAACAAAAAGAACCAAAGATAATAAAACAATTGTCAGGAGGTACAAATGATTTTTGCAGAAATTATCCTATTGAGGTTTTCTTTTATGTACAAATTTCATGGTATAAAAATGTTGCTAGATAATACTAATTAAAATTCTTAATATTTATACGGGATTAAAATGGCCTGAAGGAGTATGAAAGTTTCTTATTGATGATATTTTGTATATATTTTGAGGCATAAAAATATTTCTCATATATATATATATATATATATATATTATAAATTAATTGATTTAAAATATGTTTTTTTTCGCTACACAGTTCTAAACATGTTTCAAAAATGGAAGCTAAAAGCCCAGAATTTAATTTTGTAATTAAATTAAAGACATTAGTTCCATTTCATCCTCAAGCGAATTTTGGAGTAACTTTTAAAATTACTGGATTTTAAATACACAGCTAAAACAAAATTCATGTTTCCAAGGTTACAGATAAATCTATTTTGCTAGACTAGGGGTGTCTGGGTGTTCAATATGTCTATATTTTAATGTATCAGTTATTGTTAAACCCAGTAATTTTAAAAGTTACTCCAAAATTCGCTTGAGGATGAAATGGAACTAATGTCTTTAATTTAATTACAAAATTAAATTCGGGGCTTTTAGCTTCCATTTTTGAAACATGGTTAGAACTGCGTAGCAAAAAAAAAAAAATTTTAAATCAATTTATAATATTAATGCTCTATAAATTTACATTAAGCACTATTTAGTAAAAATAAAAATATCTATAAGAACACTGGATTATATATCTTACTGTTCTTTCTTTTTATTTATATATATATATATAAATAAATATATAAATTGTTTCAGATCTAACTGAAATTTAGACAGTATAAATAAAAACTAATTAAAACATATGGTCTTAAAACTAACCAATGATTAAAAATATAAACAACCGTACTGCAACATGTAAATAATTTCCAACTTCATTCAAACACAAAATATACTATTCTGTATGAACTTGACAGTCAAGGCTATCAGAATCCAATAGTCTAAGTTGTTTTTTGTTTTTTTTTTTAAGAACAGCAGTCTAATAAAAGAAAAGATTGTTGTCTGACATTATATATTAAAAACAGATTTGATATGACATTTTTTTTTTAGGTCTGAACTAATAATTAAAAAAAAAAAAAAATAGAAATAGAAAATATTAAATAAGGATTATTTTTAAACTAATGCTGAAGAGATTAAAATCAATATGAATCACATTTTAGTGTGATTGATGTCTGTTGTTAAATGTAATCTTTTATATAATGACAATATCTGACAAACACACACACACATTATTGCGTTTTCTTAAGTGTGTTTATTTAAGAAAGTTTTAAGAAGAATCTCAAAAATTAAACTGAAATCTTTTTATACACAATAAAAACAAATACAAAGTATTAGGGTGGTGCAAAAATAATGTCGTTTTTTCACATATGTTACTATGTGAGAAAACGACATTATTTTTGCACCAACCTAATAATAATCTTTTTTAAATAATGCTTAATGCAAGTAGGTACTGGGTTTGGAATTTGTTTAGATTTTTAGTCTGTTTATTATGGTGTTCTGGTATTTAGCTTAGAAGAGCAGGCATCAACAAAGTGAAAAATGTGGACCACTCAGTGAGAACACTATTTACATTATTCAGACTATTGTCCTCATCTTTGTCGCCATATTTTTTACAATGTTTCGGCCAAAGAATGTGAGTTCAATACCCAGTTAAGGCAGTGGAGAACTTGAAGAGGGGAATTAACAGGAGATAACTGATAAGTGACATCCATTAAATATGGCACATGGAACTAGAACAGTCTACCCCAGTGAATGAAATAAAGGGTTCAGTTCGACATTCCAACCACCTGAAGAAGGCTGGAGCATACAACAGCCGAAACATTGTAATAAATATGGTGACAAAGATGAGGACAATAATCCAAATAATGTAAATAGTGTACATAATACCTCATCTCAGAAATATAGACACACACTCAGTGAGGTTTGAACTCACAACACTAGTAATTGTTTGAAATTATTTCGCTTCATAGCAAGAGTATATTTTTGTTTTGTTCTAATAATAAATATTCACATTTTATTCTAAAAAATAGTACCATGGTGAATAATCCATTGGTTAACAATATGTATGCATAAACATTTGCAAATGTTAAAAATAGGATTGTGAGAAACCATGCTTTAATGCCATCTGTTTTGCTAAATTAAAATTAGAAATGCCCTAAAAAATATGAAAACAGTTGTACTTTAGATAATCAATAAATAAGATATGCTGTTGATTTTGTTCATATCTTCGGGGGTTTTAAAATTGTCAAAGTGATTATTAGTTGTTATATAAATAGTTCTTTGTTTTAATTATGACTGGATAAAAATTTATTCTGTACAATTCTGTTCAAAATTTTTATGTCAGCAACTTAATATTTGTTACCAAATCAAAAATATTCATTTCAAAAGCCAAATAATTAGTGCTTAGAAGAGATGAAACCTCATGTAACCAGTAAGAAACATTCAACAATGAAATGATATTATTCAACCTAAAGCACTTTTAGCAATCAGCTTTTGTCAAAACAAATCTCAAAGGGTATTTTGCGAATTTTATTTCTGAATCTCAAAAAATTCTGGCAAGATCTAGTTCTTGTTATAACAATCAGGATTCAATGATAAAATGAGAAAATAAAGAAATTGTGAAAATTTCTTGTGTTAAAATGTAATATTTTCATAACTCCTTTAGTAATATAGAAGTTCAATTAACCATATATTTTATTTATTATATGAGATTAAAACAAAAACATGTTAAAAAATCACTACACAATAGCAATTTTATTCCAACACTACACATTTGGGCGATTGTAAATTACTGGTGATTGAACAATTAATTTCAAAAGCAGAATACTTCCTCATTTTTTTGAAAGAGAAAATGAAAAAAAAAAAAAAAAAAAAAAAAAAAAACCAATTAAAATCAAGCTTGTGGGTTTACCATGATTAACCAATTAAATGTGAAGCCTACATTTTTTGTCTTCTCTTTCTCTTTCAAAAAAAAGAGGAAGTATTCAGCTTTTGAAATTAATCATTCACTCACCAGTAATTTACAATCACCTGAGGAGACACATTTGTAGTGTTGAAACACGATTACTATTTTGTAGTGATTTTTAACATGATTTTGTTTTAATTTCCTATAATAAATAATATTTAACTCTACTCTGAAGTGAGCCCCTTTTTAAATTAAATGTTACGGACAGTTGAATTATACTTCATTTGTTCTTATCTTACTGAGATATATATATATATACACACACACACACACACACACATAATATATATATATATATATATATATATATATATATACACACACAATATATATACGAGTGGACACAGGTTAACAACCAGTAGCGACAATCTTAAATGCAATCATCCATCCATGTGTGTTGTGTTTTGGCTTGACTATACATGTTGACCAATAGTGCATTATGGGTAGAAGGTCTCTTGTATTATCCTGATAGTTATTGGGTTTGTGGTAACAATTATGTTTCAAATTATTCTAAAGGCTATTGAGTAGAAATAATTGTGGATCCAAATGTTGTTATTTTTGCAAATAACTATAAAATACCTACAGATAACTACAGTTGGATCAACAATTATTTCTACACAATAGATTCTAGAATAATTTGAAACAATTGTTACTACTTACGCAATAACTGAAAATACAATAAACCTACTTATAATGAACCATTGACCAGTATATATAGTCAACACACATGGCCGGAAGATTGCATTTAAGATTGGGTGTTGACCTCAGTGTCCACTTTTATATTTATATATGTTCTATCACTTTTACCCATAAACATAGCATACCTTAAAACCACACACACACACACACACACACACACACACACACACATATAATAAATAAAACTTCAAAAGTTATTAAAATGGAATATTCATATTTGAAATAGACACCCCATTTTTATTTATTAAATTGTATATATTGCATCTATTTCAAATATGAGTATCACCTACAATAAAGTTTGAAGCAATACAAATGTATTAAAAATAAATCCATCAATTCTTTGGAAATTTTATACATGTAAATTATTTTCAGATAGCGTATCTGAGAAGGAACAAAATGAATAAAAAGACAAGAGGAAAAACTATTAGCCATCGTGTTTCGTCAGGTAAGGATTTCATGAATATTCTTAAATTTAAAAGTAAGTCTTGATAAACCAATGACATCGTTACTCTTGTATATAAACACATGCAACAAAATAAATCCTTATATTTACCTTGATAAAGTACCTCAGATGACAAAACATGTCGACTAAGAATAGTTTTTCCTTGTCTTTTTAATGTATATATATATATAAGTCCTGTAGTATTTTTTATTACTGGAGCAATAACAACGTAGCAGTTAACTTAATGTAACAAGATGCAAATAGAAGTTTGTCTCTCGCTTGGACAAGTTGGCTATATTGACCTTTAAAGAAATCCCAATTTAACAATCTTTGATTACACTTTCTATCTCTTTAGAAGAGTGACATAATTCAACATTAATAAAGTTTTTTGTGATCTAAACAAGAAAGGAAAAGTGAGGATGAGAAGAACAAGGATTCAAAGTAGATTTGCCTCGAATCACAAAGATGAAGAATTGAGGTAGATGTAGAATTTAAATTATTCTGTCATAATCTATTCTTTTGCCAAATAAAGATCTCTGCATTCCTAATTGTTAACTTCAAAACTTACCTGGCGGTTAAGCTTAAATCTGAATAATTTACAATCTACAATTTCTCCTCTTTTCATAATGCTCAGGTGATTAAAAATTAAAAAAATAAAAACACAAAACTCACACTCACTCACCCACCCACCCACATGCATAAATATTCAAGAGATAACTTATATAAAGAAACATTGTTCAGGTGAAAAGTTAATAATTTCTGAGAAAATAAGACAAAACAAAAAAAAAATTCCTTGTTCGTTATATTACAAAAATATAACAGCATATAACAGGTTAAGATATATCACTTGTGTCCAGGATTTTGAAAATCTGTCCATGATTTAAAAGGGTGGGTACAAATTAATATACTGGCTATAAGCAACCCTTTTTTCTTTTTACATAAAACTGTAGAGATGCGTGTTAGAAAATAAAACATTTTCCTACTATGGAAGCACTAAATAGAAACAAAATAGAGCTCAGCAAAGGTACAAAATAAAATACGTAGTAAAATACTGTGTTGCTTCTGATTTGCCAAGCAACACATACTGACAGCAGTTTTAAGACAGACAAAAGTTTTCTTCGGCTCTATGCTAAAATGTTTATACAAAGGATCATTTAATACATTGTTATCAGATAACAGAAACAACATGGATTAATTTCATGCTGAAAAAGCTACATTTTGCAGTAGACAGTGTTTGAATTGTATCCCTTAAATTGCATTACAATAAATTCATAGCAAATTACAGGATCCACATCGCCATGAAAATGATTCTGTGTTTTGGTTAGCAGCTGGTGGTGTAGTTCTTGGGTAATGAGTGCTGTGTGTAGGAAACTGCTGAGTGAGATTTGGGCTGCTTCCTTGTGTACTCAGGAACCGTTGGAAGTTTGTAGGAGTTGTATTGGACAGGGTTTGTTGCATGGAGCTTGAGAGCATTTCCCCTTTGTTAGGTTCTTTGTGACTAACAGAGCTGTGGACAGGCATAGAAGGATCCCCTTGTGTTGAACTGCTGGTTTCTGGCACAGAGTAGTGAGAGATTCGTTGCATGATTTCATTATATTTATCCTCAAGGTCAGCATGGATTCCTGTGCCTCCATGGCCACCAATACCTTTGAAACATAAAAAAAAAAGAGACAAAAATCAATTTCCTTATCTATGTATTTAATTTTTTAAAGGATTTAGAATTATATAAACAGCTCAATTGAAGTTTATTAATCTTTGCTTTAAATTGCATGTGTGTGTGTGTGTGTATATAAGTAAAAATTTGTCACTTAGCTGATTGATGTTATCTTCAGCATCCTGACTCCAGAATTTCATAGACAAACATGTCCGTCCACTCTTCAGTGGATATCAGCAATTTACTGCTTATATTTTTTGATTTTTCTTTTTTATGCACTTACCATTGGTGTAAGTTTTTCTCATTTTGTTTGTGTTCGTTTGTCTATTTGCACAGATGTGCATATGTGTAGAATGTCATGATCATTTTTCCTTTTCTTTGTCTTTTTTTGTCCACTTTAAACTTATTCCTTAGCGTTTACTCTTTTTTTTTTTGCTTTTCTTTCGATAATAGCCATTTGTGGCCAATTATTATGTTCTTTAGACATGCTACCATTTTTAATTTTTGAGCATTCTATTGGGGGGGGGGGGCGCGCTAGGGAAGTTGTATTTTGTTTTTTTATATAAATGATTGATATTAATGCTTAAATGAAATTTATATATATATATATATATATATATATATATATATATACATACATACACCAATTTGTAATTGATAGGGATTATTCCAAAGAGGACTTTAATCCAATGTGTGTTTGATGTAAATTACAGAGCAATATATAATGATAAATTAAGAAAACACCTTAAAAATCCATCTCAGTTATAACTTATTTCATGAATATTGTTATATTCATCTCTTCAAAGGAATGTATATTTACTTTTTAAAGACCACAAATCTAATTTCGACAATAATCTACCATCATTATTAATTAATCATTCCAAAACTGAATTATGCTTAATTTCATAAAAAATATAATTAGAAAAATAATACAGACTGTACAAGGAACCTATTAAAATAATCTTTGGAAAAATTCTTCTGATACTACAAAATGGCTCCAGAGTATTAAAAATAAAAGTAAAAACAATTTTATCCAATTTGACATTATAAATTTCTACCCCTTCATTTCAAAAGATCTATTAAAAAAGTTTAAATTTTGATAAAAACTATATAAACATTACAGATGATGAATTCAAATTTATCTGAGTGAAACAAATGTAAAGTTAATTGATTGATAAATAAACAAAAAACAATATTAAGCATACACACCTAAATGCCTGTGTGTACATATAAATATACACGCACATGAACACCAAAAAACAAACCTAAACCCCCATCATTAATATCTCAAAATACAACACCAAGGCAAAAACAAATAAACTACTAACCATTACATAAAAATAAAGATGGTACAGTAAGTAAACAATAACATATGACCATACACTTATTTTAATTATATATACACTGTTTAATAATTACAGATATGCGAGTACGAGCAGTGCCCATGCAGTGCATGCATGAGTGTGTGTTCGTGTGTGTGTGTATATATATATATATATATATATACACACACACACACACACATAAATATATGAATTACCCACAAAGTGCTGGTGTTATAGAAACAGTGCTCAATGTTATATAACAGAGCTGTAAAGTATATATATTAGTGAATATACATATCCCACACCAGTTATATTTCTCATGACATTAATTTGTAGCAACTAAATCAACCAGTATTACCATATAAACATAAAAGATAAGTAATTATTAATTTAATTTTGGAGTAGTGAGTTATCAACTATAAATTATTAATAATGGAAGGGAGCTAACTTTATTTAATTTAATATAAAATAGAAGATTCTGTTTGGCATGAAATTCGGAGTATTGCAAACAATGTGGGAGATTTTATATATATTGACGCATGTTTCATTAAATAATAGACAAGTTTTGTCTATTTATTTTAAGTAAGTTCCTTTCATATTGTCTGATAAGCTTAATAACATTATCATTGAAAGACAAAAGAAAATCACCATATTGATACATGTTTAAATCCAATCTAAGCTTTCGGCTTACATAAGCCATTATCAAAGATGACAATTACATTTCAATATATCAAACAATACACGGACAAAACAATTATGATAGTCTGTTTTGTTGCATGAAAAATTTCAAAGCAATGACAAACTCGTGTATACGAGACACTGAAGCAAAAATTGTGTCGCAGCTTGTGATGTCACACATGACCATGCGAGAGTGTAAATGAGCAGTATTAAGTATGGGAAGCCATTGGTATAAACCAATGGTTTCTGTTATCAATTATTGGCATTTATTTGTGGAAATTTCATAGTTTATTTTGTTCAGGTTAGGTTTCAACTGTTTTATGCATATAGCTTCAAGAATTTTTAGTTTTTGTTTATTGTTTTCATGTTTAAGTATAGTTGTGTTTTCAACAAGAATTTTCCAGAATTGTGTATGTGGCCAGTCATGTTGTTTTAAATGCCTAAAAATGTTAAAGTTTTCATTCAAGTGTAGAGTCAAACATCATGGATTTAACATGTATCAATATGGTGATTTCCTTTCATCTTTCAATGATAATGTTATTAAATTTATCAGACAATGTGAAAGGAACTTAAAATAAATAGACAAAACTTGTCTATATTATTTAATGAAACATGCATCAATGAAAAATTGCTGCCTATATATATATATATATATATATATATATATATATATATAGTATATTTTGGCAACATGTTTTCATTAAGACATGTCTCATTGAATAATTTAGATATGTTTTGTCTATATACTTTTAATAACATCCTTTCATATTCAGGGACAACCTTCTTATTATCCTTCCTTATTTAAGGAAGAGAGAAATATTACCATGTTGATACATATTCATTTATTCCAAGTACTTTCAACATTAGCAAAATGTCAGAGAGTTGTTTTTCTCTAAAACAAAATTGTTGTGTTCATCTGAAAGCTAATTTTTTTTTTAACACATCACAGCATTTACAACAGCATGCCTGTCCAAATTCATAATTTAGGAAAATTCTTGTTGAAAATGCATGTATACTTTTTCATGAAAATAAACAAACTAAAAATTTTTGAAGCTATCAATAATAAAAAATTGAAACCAACCCTTAATAAAATTAATTATGAATATTTCACAAATATTTTAAAATGTTTACAGTAGATAGTTTAAAATATCTAAGGTTTAACTAATAGTTTTTCTTTAAAAAAAAAAAACAAAAACATCTTAGTTACCTCCCCTGATTTTTACATTTGAAATTTAAACCACACAGTACATAGCCTTAGTATTTTTCACTTCCCAGTTATATATATATATATATATATATATATATATATTTGTACGCATATATGTGTGTGGGTGTGTGTGTGTGTGTGTATATATATATGTGTGTGTGTGTGTGTGTGTGTCGTGCAAATTAATTGAAACAACTGCTTTAGTTTCTTTTCTTTCACCATACGTTCTTTGGTGTGACAGGGTGTAATTGATTTCTATTTTTTCCTCAGATTAGGTCATTGCAGTGGTGTGAAGTAATATGAATCTATTTTCGGGATGTATGATGAAATTTATTTGGCCTTGAAAAATATTGCGTTATCTGTGATTGCATCAGATTTTTATCATGCCCAGACGCTATTGTCTTGACGGTTGATTAGGTGTCCTATGACCATTGTCTGCAATGGATGTTACTTCAAGTGTATGAAAATTGTAACACTGCAGGAACACACTGGCAAGCCTTACCAGTGAGCAAATCAAAGTACCATAGACTGGCTTGGAAACTCTCCTGATTTAAATCCAATTGAGAATCTGTGGTCAATCTGCAAGGAAAGACTTTGTGGAATGGACATGTGAAGTACTAACATGTGCACTGGGTCATGTTTCATTGGAAAAATACAAAAAAGTAAATAGTAACGGAATTATTCATTTTGTTTTAATTAATTTGCACAAGGTGTATATATGTATGTGTGTGCATTATATATATATATATATATATATATATATATAAAAAACGTCTGTGTCTATGTATTGAGCACTTTTTAAAAAAGTAAATGCTATGGATTGTGGATTCTTACACCATCTGCTCTTTCTCTTATTTGAAGAAATGTGTGTGTGTATGTATATATATATATTCATTATCCCTTGACTTTTTAATCGTAAGGAGATCCAAATGCAAAATGCACAATGAATCTCCTCCACACACACACACGTGTGTGTGTGTGTTTTAAATTTGATCCCAACAGAATTAAAAATTATTAACAATGCACAAATGAACTCAAAAAATAAAATAACTTACACTAATGTTAAATGTATATAAAAATGAAAAATCAAAAAAATATAAGCAGTAAATTGCTGATACCTGCTGAAGAGTGGACAGACAGGTCTGCCTACAAATGTCAGGAGTCTGGATGCTGAAGATAACATCAGTCAGCTAAGTGACAAACTTTTACTTATATATATTTTACTCACATTAATCCTAATCCTATATATATATATTTAGTTCCTATTTTGTTTTCTTATTTGGTTTGATGGTATCTTAAGTATTAATTGTAGGAGATTAGGTTTATAATTAATTTTTTATCTATTGTTTTAATTTATGTACATATACACACATGCACATTCATGCATGTACATATATAGGGATGCACATATAAATGTGCATACACAAGCACATGTACACTTATGTCTGTATTTTGTTATTAATAAACCAGTGCTTAAATGGTGAAGTTATTTATTCTAGTTTTAGGGTATTAATTATGGTTGGTTGGGTTTATAAAATATTTTCTTTGTATGTGTGTGTATATATATATATATATATATATATATATATATATATATACGCACATTCACGCTGCACACACATATGTAATTGTTAAATAGTGTATATGTGTTAAATTAAGTATATGTTTATATCATGTTATCATTTATCTAATAATGGTTAGTACTTTATTTGTTTTTACCATGGTGTTATATATTGAGGTTAGGTTTATTTATTTGTAGCTGTTTGTGTGTGAAAAAAGTTTTTAATCATTTCACCCCAAGCAAGGCGGGAGTGCCACTAGTACACAGGTGGTTAGAGAGAGCGAAAGTGAGTGAAAAGACTGTGTATAGGGAGGATTGAGGAAAGGATAAAAGATGAGTGGGGGTTTAAGACAACAGAAGATGGCAGTTGATGATGCATTTAAAATTTTTGAAGATTGTAGTTATTAGGGAAGTAAGTAAGCAGAAGGGAATTTCACTGTTGGGAAGTGCAAGAAAAGAAACTGTTGGAATAGAAGTGATAGTTACATTTAACTATTTCAACAGTTAAAGGGTGAGACCTAGATGCCAATCTAGTATTATGGTTAAATTCATGTAGTTGGGGCACCAGGGAAATCAGAGCAGCTGCCATAAATATATTTGTAGAAAAGACAGAGGGAAGCCACATCATGTCTGAGAAAGTGACTAAAGTCAAGATGCCAAGTCAGGATCGATTACATTGCACATCCTTCTTTGGATTTTGTCAAGAACCATGAGATTGAACAGCAGAGGCACCAGATTAGATATGGTAATAGTATTCAATGTAAGGATGTGTATAGTAGATTTGTAAATGTGCAAGATGGACACTGACACAATGAACCAACTTTCTTTGCAGTAGATGCAGCTATTGATTCAATGTAGTTGTTCCACTTCAAGTCAGTTGAAAACATGAGGCCAAAAAGGGTGCAGTGAGACACTCTCCTGGCGTGACCCAGGATTTAGGACCCAGGATAGAGCCTTCGGGGAACACTCACATTCATGTGAAAGGATCTGGAAGGAAACCCGATGAGAACGACCTTCATTTCACAATTTGATAGGAATGATTGGATTAAATCAAACAATCATCCTGTAATACCATAGCCCTGAAGCTTATGCAGAAGACCAGCATGCCAAACCCTCTCAAACATCTTTGAGATATCTCAAGCCACAGCTCAGGCTTCACCAATATTATCAAGAGCTTGATATATATATTCAGTGATGGCTGTAAGCACATCAGCAGTAGACTGGGCAATACAGAATCCATATTGTTTGTCAGAGAGTAGGTAGTGAGAGGTAAGATGCTTAACTACTTCAGCACTGATTAAAGCCTTGAATACTTTACCAAAAAGCAGTAGAAGACTAATAGGGCAATAGTTAGATGGGTCAGAAAGTTCTCCAGAGTTCTTATAAAAAGGGACTACAGAAGAGGACTTCCAACAAGCTGGAAAGCAGTGAGGCAATAGTTGTAGAGTTTGGAGAGAACTGGAGCCAGCTTAGGAGCACATTTCTTTAGGATGATGGCTGGTATCCCATCACCTCTACTTGCCTTATGAGAGTCTAATTTAGAAATGATGTCAGGGACCAATGAGGTTATGCACATATGACACAGTATAGCCTCAGTTCTAGGAGGAAATAGGCATGTGGCTGAGTGGTTAGAATGTTCACTTTCTGACCTGGGTTTGAATCTTACCACGGTCGATTTGTCAGGAAGGAGACTTCTTGCTTGATATTATCTGTCTGGAGGAGGTGATCTCACCGTGTAGCACCTTTAAAAAGTATATGAAAACCCTACCACTTGTTGACCCAAGATTTGTGAGTAAAATTGGGTAGATGATACCCTTGGAGACCATTGATAGGAGTGTTAGCTTGAAATCACAAGTCATCGTGACTGAGAGTTTGAGCATGCTGGTCTTGATCACTTTCCCAGAAACTGATCAGTGTAGTTGTAGTATAAGCCACAAATGGGCTCTGTGGATGTTGAACAAACACAAATGTGCTTGAGCAGACATCTGCAATGGGGATTAGCTAGCCACCCTAGTAGACTGGCATCTTCAGATACGAGTGGCTGTGACATTTACTAGGGAAGGGAGGGAAATCAGTTGTGGGTACTCCAGATGAGTTAAGTGTTTAGAAGAGAATTTCCAAGCAAAGCATTCAACCTTATCTGCTGTAGATGTTTAGAATGAATTGATTGAATAGGAGGGATTGAGGATTTGCTGTTGTTCAGTACACACTTACAGAGCCACCAATAATCTCTAGAACCAAACTTGTGAGATGCTATACATTGTTTCATTCTATCAGCAAACAGTAACTTTGCTCCATTGAGGATATGCATGTACTCGTTATGAACAGAGACAAAGAGATGTCTGTTGCAATCTGACATGTTGCTCTGGTACAGCTGGAAGAAGTGATTCCTGTGGGCTATAGTGGCCGATCATGCAGGTGAGAACCAAGGAGATGAACGCAGTTTAACTTGGTATTTCCTTCCTGGAATGAAAGCATTGATGCCAGCTTTCACCCAGGAGGAGACCTCAGATGCAACCTTTTGAACAGGAAGATTAAAAACTTCATTCCAAGGGATGTCACAAAGGAAATCATGGACCAAACTGTTCGTTGATAACAGAAAGATATTCTGTTTATAGGAGGTTCTTGGCTAGTGGGGGAGCAGAAGGAGATGCTTACAGACAATACTGCATGATCAGAGTTGCCAACAGGACTGAGATGCATAGTACAATAAAAGTCAGAGATAGAGGTAAAAAAGAGATTGAGAAGAGAAACGTGTCCATCAGGGTGACTGGGGAAATGTGTGGGGAAATCAACCACACGTGAGAGATTGAGAAGTTAAGGGTTTGGATGCCAGTGAGGTTAGTGATAGAGTGTTTAAGCCACCTAAATGTATATATTTATGTGCATATGCACACACACACACACACATGTATAGGTTTAATATTTGTTTGTTTATTTATTTATTAATAATTCATTTTTTTAAGTTTATATTATATTTATTTATTTTTATTGATAATTTTCTGTTTTTAGGGAAGTGTTTTTAAAGAATATTTTTCCTATTTTTGTCTTTATTGTATTGGGAGATGGGGGTTGAAACAAATTATATTTCTTTTTCTGTTATTGTATTCTAATTTGTTTGAATATCTGCTATTTCTTAGGGCTGATTCATATTTTTTTGTTTTCATTGAATATTTTTAGGCTACTAGAATTTGTTGAAATTCTTTCATTTATAGATATAGGAATCTGTTTGAATACGTTAGAGGTGTGGTTGGGGGGATTCAAATTTTTTCTTAATGTATATTGGGTTGTTGTTTGGTTTTCTGTATGGTTTGTTCCTCTGTTTAGGTTGAAATGTACTATTTTGGGGTTGGATTTTATATCTATTGTAAATCCTAGGGTTTTGAAGTTTTTTTATTATTTCTTTTATTTTTTCTGTAGTTCTACCACTGCAATTTTTTAGAATTAATAGACCATCATCCCTGTATAGACCTATATCTTTTTTGGTTAATAATATTTGTTAATTTATTGATTACTAGCTTAAAAGCCACTCTATTAGGTGGCATTTAAGCTAGCCCCTGCAGAGGGCTCTTGATTGGGCCTTCAGCTTTTTCAGGAGTTTGAGAGTCCTGAAGTCTTTGCATATTCTCAGCATTGGAAAGTCTCCAGTCTGAAGTGTCATCAGGGTTTTCATTTGCACAGGACTTTCTTTTCCTCATTGTAACCTTGGCTCTTTTGATTGCAATCTGGTCCTCTCTGTTGGCAGAGATTTTTTTGCAAGGTATACTGCTGCCATATGCAATAGGCAACAATAAACTACAGAACTCAAAATTGATCAATGCATTCAAGTATTACATCAATATTTAAGCTTACCTTTTAAAAGTTCAATAATAATTCTTCTGCCACCACTTAAAGACAATTTGATGTACAGAGGCCCATACTTTACAAAAATATTGAAAATTCATTATACTTATCAAAGATCAACTCAGAGTTTTGTGATGCTTCATCCTAAAGAACAAAACATTGCAAAACTGAGTTGATCTTCAATAAGTATTGTGAACTTTCAATATTTGTGATAAATAATTATTTGCTCTAGATAGCTATTAAACACTGTTTTATTGAAAAACTGTTTGCCTTCACGTACATTAAATTATATAATTTAATGTCTATCAATAGGTTTTATTTTATTATTACAAACAGCATAGAACACACAAGTTTTACTTACCTTTCATATTGATATATAAAAGGTTTGAGAAGATTAATGCCATACCACCAGGTGGTGGCCACACTACAGTCTCAAACATAACAGGTAAAATTGGCTTGCACAGTAAATCAGCAAGGCTCAGTTCACGGCTACAGTGCTGGGAGACGATATATTTTGGAGTGATGCAAGCTACGACAATCTGTAAATGAAAATCATATCAAATAACTGAATAACCCAAATATATTTTTATTAAACATATGTTATAAATTTTGTGAGAAAGAATCAGTCCCATGAAAAAGGACATTTTAATTAATAATAATAGGCAAAGTCAAAATGCTTTGTTGATAGGAATATTATTTTGAGCCCAACTAAAGATAAATAAATAAAAAGCAAGAATTATAAAAACTTGTATATTTCCTAATATTTGAAATTGGCTATGAAATCTCTAAATCCAAGTAATGTTTAAGAGACACATTCTAATTTGTAAGAAACATCTGGATTCTTCCTACTATTACTTACAATTATTAATTTCAATGCAAATAAGAAAATGATTTCTCTACACATTAAAGTTATCTTTCAGGTTATTTTTGGACTGAAGTAGTGTTTCTCTTGTCTTGTACCAAAGACTAATTGACCTATACAAAAAAAGAACATCATCTGCTGTAATCTTATTAATAGTGTAATTCACTACACAATCCCATTCTCTTTCCATTTCTTCTATGGATGTCACTTTACTATTATTGAAGAAACTCTAAAAATAAAAATGTTAGAAAATAATAAAATTATAAACAAATCTTATTGACTGTTTTATGTAGATACCTAAAAAAAGTATTGGATTAAGTAGATATTAGTTCCACTTTCTCATTCATCCCAAATTAAGTTGTTAAATTAAAAAAAAGAGAGATAACGTCAGTAATTTAAAGAGTTGTCTTCCTCGATCCCATAGATTTCTTTGGAGGAATATACAACCGGTCCGGTTCATAACACTGAATGTTATTTGTCCGAAAACTGACTTTGCGGAATTTAATGGCTGACTTCACCGAAAAAATGCAAACATGTAAAACTAAAGGAAGATAATTGTTATAACTGAAAGGCACTCTTCTTCAATAGATAGTTGAAAAATTATACTCGCTAATTTGATTGTTGCTTATTTATGATAATTGGTGATTGACAAGTCAGTTGGTTTATTTAAGACTAAGAGGATTATTTAATGCTAAAATCAGTTATATCCAGGAAATTAAATATCATTTGTTGATGCAATGAAAATAAAATATAAATAAAAATTCCAATTAAAATGTAAAATAAATATTTAAATTAAATAAAAGAAAGAATGAATTAATACAAAAAAACGTTTTATAAAGATTTAATTTATTTACACATTTATTTGGGATAGGACAAATATTTAAATGGGCTTGTTTTTTGTTATTTGTTTTACTCATTTTTAAATATTCCTAGAATAAAACCAAAATATTAAACAAATATGAATGAAGATTTCAGTGATTAGTTTTGAAACATTAATCAAAAAAACTATTCAAAAAAACTAATATTCCAACGAACGATTTGACAAAGCAAAGATTCGATTAAATGGTTTTGATCATGTCATCTTTGGGGCAAGTAACATTCGCCATTATGATTGCCTCCCTAAATTGACAGTAAATTCTACACTAACAAATAAAACATTAAAAGATTTATAAATCAGTTCCACACTGCTTAAAGAATAATGACTGTTTGGCACCTTGCAGTTTCGTATACCATGTTCTATCCTGTTATAAAGTTGGTCACCTCCACCAAGCTGTCCAATATCCATCCAGCAGGAGTAACCAGCTCTTTCAAGCCTGTCCCATAATGCTTGTACCTCATCTTGACTGTCCCACTGGTAGCTTATAAACACCTGGGGTGGTGGGGCAGACCCTGCTTTGTCTGTAAAAAAGATTTTATTTAAAAAGAAAAAAAAGCAATAAAAAATAATTAAAAAGAAATCATTTCACCCCAAGCAAGGCAATAAAGCCACTAAGATACAAGGGGTTATTGAATATGAGAGAACATGAGAAGAAGAAAACATTACAGACAAGAGGATATTGGTTTCACCTGGTATTTCCAAGAAGCTACAAAAGCATCAATGTTGGCTTTAATTCAAGAAGAAAGCTCAGTGGTACAATTATCAATAGGAAGGTTAAAAATATCAATACAGAGGGCATCTCAAAAGAAAGTCATAAATGAATCTCAATAAATATGCTGGTAACAGACATCTTGTTAATAGGAAGTTCTTGTCTAATGGACGACTTAAAAGAAATATCAACATACTTACAGGATATAAACTCTTATATTTTACGGCCAATAAGTGAAGCACAAATAAGAGATGCCCACAAATAAATCTTACTAAATTCAGTATATATGAAAATTTTTTTTTTACAATTCTGTACAAACATGGCTTCAAATTAAGTAAGTGGTTTCTGGAACCTGATTGGATATAACAAATCATGTGATGTGCTTTCTACTATGTCCATGTGGTTGAAAATGACTGGAAAATAGGTCAGGGCTTGGGTTACTGAATGCATTCCTGCACAAAACTCGCATAAATTTTGTGAGACAAGCACCGGCTGTCAAATAGCGATAAAAATGACTCATTAGCAACCAGATCTGAAATGGCACAGTGAAGGACAGTCAGCAAAACAGATCGGCTGTGATCAACAACATGGACACATATACCATGATAATGCATATGCCAGTGATGATTTTTCTACATACAAAGCCACAATGAAAGTAAATCTTATATCCCTTCTCTTTGTTCACTTTATTTTAAAATTACCGTGGCATGCAATCAGTCAGCAGTCACAGACATTTCATTAGTGTGCAATCCACACACACACATATATATATATATATATATATATATATATATATATATATATATATATATATATAGATATTGCTTAAAGAATAATGACTGTTTGAAACCTTGCAGTTTCGTATACCATGTTCTATCCTGTTATAGAGTTGGTCTGGGTAACGTACAGTTAATTTTGAAATGAACCCTTTATTTAATTTACAGGGGTAGACTGTTCTCGTTTTACTGCTCACTTTGAACTTTGCAGACTCACTTGCAACAAATCACTCTGAACAATTGGTCTTTTCATGGCCACAAAGAACATTGAGTTTTAATATGTAAATGCATGTATCTGACTGTATAAATGTTACCGTTATATTTAGTTTGGTCTTCTTCCTTTTCTGCAAAAATCATTTCTTTGCATTTTTTATAATTTCATGTTTTACTTGTGAACACAACACTTGGATTTTATTTTTCCTCCTAAAATCCGGGTAGACTGAACCCCACATACTACAACATAATCCAAATTGTCAAGAGGATGTTTGATAAGAGCTAAGGTTTGGTTGGTTGATTTTGATTAGCATCATATCAACCATTATGGGTTATTTAATGCCAAAATCTAAATATTTTGAATGTAACTGTATGTCTTCAACTACAGATAAAATATATTGTTGGTAATTTTGCTATAAATAGGTATAGTTGGTAATTTTTTTTTTTTATATAATGTATTGCCAATATTTTTATACTTTCATAATGTTTTGTTTGGGGGTTCCCTATTTGCCCATGGCTGGGACCTTAACAGGTGCTACCACCCTTGGTCAGTGTAGACCTGAGACCTGAGGTAAGGCATTAATCAAGCAAAGAATCTTGTTGATCAGTATTATCAGGGAAACAATTATAGAATAAATATTCAGATTATTGGCCTCATCTTTGTTGTTGTTGTTATCATATGTTTCAGTGATTGTGCTCTCCAGACTTTGATCTGGGTAACCTACAGTTAATTTTGAAATGAACCCTTTATTTAATCTACAGGTATAGACTGTTCTCGTTTTACTGCCCATGTCTGGGGATATTGTTTAGTTCTTATTTTTATTACTGCTCAGTCATTGTTTTCCAGTTCTTAAATTTGATAAAGTTGTAAAGAACACTAAATAACAAAAGCAAATCTTCTTTTGGGACATTTTAGTCTATGTAAAAAATTTTTAATCTTAGGTCAACAAATCAAATAATTGATATTTTTTGTATTCGTTCTTAGTTATCAGGATTTCCCCATTTGATAACATTTATCAAAACTATGATGTCAGGTTTTTTTTCCTTTTTAAAGTTTGCTCCATTGGAAAGGTACATTGTCAGTTTTAGCAAATGGCATTGATCACTAATTATTATCTATATTTTAAACTAATTTATGCTAATGTGTTTTATATTTACAAGATTTTGTTTGATTCCTATTGTAAGAAAAGTATTTGAAACTACCAATTAGCAATACTTTATAATGTAGCTTAGTAAAGTCAGTTTGTATTCCAAAGTCTGAGTAGGTATACTTCCTTTTACCTGAATATATTTCTGCTATAGTAGAATTGTCAGTAGTAAAGTAAGGAAGATTGATTGATTTGTTTTTTACAGCCTATCAACCCTTTGGAGGTTATTTAAAGACAGAAAATATTTTTAGATTGTAAGAATTTTTTGGAAGATAATAATGAATTAGTGTTACAAGTCTTGTTAATTAATCTATAGCTGGGGAGAGAAGAGGTGGAGTTGTACCTTTCCCAAGAGTATTTGTGCGTAAATGAATATAACAAACCCAACAGCAATTGGAACTCAGCTCTCTCCCAACCTGCATATCTGAGCTTACAGCACTTGGTATTCCCAAGTAATGAAGAGAAAGTGCTTTTGTAACATGTGTATGAATCATGTCATCGTCTAAATTAATTGTAACTATAGTTTTGCTTTCATGCACATAGAAATGACAGATTTGCTAAAGTGACTTCACTACTTTTATAATAAATTCGTCTTGAGAAAATAATAACAAAATCATGATAAAGAGAAGGAATAATGGACTGAAAAATAAGAATATATAGAAGAATTTGGAAATAACCAAAATTAAATGTCACTTAGAAAACAACAATTTAATTAGGGAATTTTCTTAGACATTTTATGTGCTTTGTCCCTTCAGGACACAGAGATCATGGCTCTCCATAATTTCATATCTGCTATCCATTTACAAACCCTCATTAAGTATGGTATTCACTGTTTCCCTTTACTGGAAAGAAAAAAAAAAAAAAGTAAGAAATAATTTATTTTGTTACTTTAGTATAAAAAATATACTAGCTGCCAAAAATAAAAGAGTAATTCCTAAAGCCATTGAAATGATTAATTTCACAATGTTCAAAATTAATGTTAGGCAAAAAAAAAAAAAAATGTTACTTACTTCTGTGTTCATGTAAAGCATCAATGATGTCATAGCGAGACATCTGCTCCAAAAAGGTAAGCAGTACATCAACAGAAACCTGGGTGTTTCCACTACTCAGGATCCAATCAGTGAGTAAAGCCAAAGAAGGATTTAAATCATTGTTGAATTTTTCTAACTTGGATTTCTTATAACCTTTAATGTATAAAAAACAAAGAGAAATAACAGTAAAACATAGAAACACAAAAACATACAAAAGTAGGAAAAGAGATATACAATGATAGACATGATATAGGATGCATACTGCTGATCAACAGTAGATTAGACTTATAGGCTGAATTGATACAAAGGCTCACTCTTTCTTAATGTCTAACTGTGACATTATGCCAGACCAAATGCCTAACGTTGCGACATTACAACAGACCAAATGCCTAACTTTGCAACATTACAACAGACTAAACAGAAGCACAGTAAATTGTTTACACATTCAAGAAATATTTTATAAACTTTGATGAATGATGTATTGTATATTTTATCTAATATGAGAGATCTAGATATATAATTATATTGTAAATAGTTTGCTATATTTATGGGAAAAATGTACTAAATATCAGTTGTAGATCTAAACCAGGGGCTCCCAAGTTTTTTCTGGATGTGCCCCACCTAAGCATCTCTGAAATCCTGATGCCCTCACTCCACATGAAATATATTTTAATTTTACTATTCAAAAAGAAAACTCCTATTCATGTAGAGGAAGCCTAAAAGCCACTAACTTTCCTTGACAACTTGAGACTGCATATATGCAATAGTATTATCATTTAATTTTAGAATTTTAAAATATTTATAAAAATATTTTGTTATATATATTTATAAAAATATATTTATATTTTACAATATTTATAAAAATATTGTTATATATATATATATATATATATTTTTTGATGCGTTACTACAATTTGTGTATTAAGAGAGAGAAAGAAAAACTAATCCATCTGTTATCTCATAGTTAAGAACATAGTTTTTTACTCTTTTTTTTTTTTTTTTTTTTCATTCTGTCTACTTCTTGTATACATATGGGCAAACGGTGACAGTGAATTGATCTACTTCCCCATACCACCTCACAGTCCAGCAGCAGCAGTTCGTGGGTGATTGTTTTTGATATCACACATGTTGAACCATAGCAGGTCACATGACCACACGTAGACACCATGACGCCAAAATCAAAGATTCAACAGTTGGAAGATGGCAGTCAAATGAATTTGATAACCAACTACTGCACTTATCTGTCCCAAGAAGCAGAAAAGCACTGAATGAAATAATGGAATTAACCAGCTTTGTACCTGGATGGAGATTTGAAATTATCCATAAATTTGAACATTCTATTTCTTTGAACTTGTCGATCATTTCAAGTCTTTTTATGTGAAAACAGGGACGTATCTGATATAATTTTCTGTGAAAATATTGACATATTGGATTTGAAATGGAGATAAGTACTACTTGAATTCCATGGATCTAAGAAAACATATTGAAACTTTTGTGTTAAATGCCGCATTTCACCACATGTTCATCCAAAACAAACTCCTTTTTCATCTTCTTTTTCTTTTCTTGCTATTGAATTAAATTTTATGTCTTAAATTGAATTCACGTGTTCGCTGTCTTTCTTTCATGGATTATCGTGTTTTGTGCGACTTGTTCCTGATCTGTAGACATCCTTTCCTTGTATGAATGCAGCAAATCAAACCCTGAGTCAAACCATCTCATATTCCAGCTTAGAATATAAATCAAATTTATGTCCGAGATCTTGGCTGTGACAATACTATATATATATATATATATATATATATATATATATATTTGGTTGGATAGATGTGAGTTTGTGACCCTGGGTTTCACGCTTTTGCAATCATCAGATTTATATACACACACTTTTCACATGTAATAAATATGCCCAAATATTTTTATGTATGCATACTGTATATGCACCATATGTATTAACTCCTAAAGATTCACTAGAAAAAAATTCAATGTTAATAATTCATTGTCAGGTTCATGCTTCATCAGACCATGTGTTACTATTATTTGTGTGACCTATATATATAGAGTTCACATAAAGAGTAGCAACACATGGTCTGATAGACACTTATTGTGTGAAACTGACAGTCACTATACAGTGTTGATTTCTATGCTCAGACTGTTTACACACACACAAGGAATACACCTAAAGTAATGACTGATTTGTTTTTTTTTTCACAGAGAAATTGCAACAGACACAGAGAGCACAATAACAATGTTGGATAGTGCAAGTTTTCTGTTTCAAAGGATGTGTGGGTGGTGTAATGGGTAGTGGCTCAGAGTAAGAAATTGAAGAGCAGAGTTCAAATTCCAGTCAGGTTAGTTATATTCACTTACACACAAATAACCTTGAGGAAAGGTATGAATCCATTTCCACAACTAACAACTATATGTTATTTAGTAAGACTTGCATCTGAAAAATCAGTTATTCTCAAAAAATTGTTAATGCAATATTCACTTGGAAAAAAAAAAGAGAAAAAAAGAAGAGAATTATTCTTATAATCCAAACTGTTTCACCTTTAAATAACATATAAAGGGTTGAGAAAGTGTAAAAATCAATCCAGTTTCAAAACACTATTTTTTCCCTACAGTCATCACCAGAGGCTGTGCTCTTTCAGCAATAATAAACAAGAGCTCTTCATTTCCAGGCCACCTGGAATATAGCTACACACGCAAATTGCTACCATCAATGACAAAACATTATCTACTGTGCTCACATCCACTGTTTGGTCTCTATAAATGTTCAACAAGAATTGATGAATGTCAAGGGATGTAATTTTTATTCTACATGGAAGAACTCATTGTACTGCCTTACTTCTTATACACTTTCATGCTAGACACTATTTTGCCAGATGACCATTCAACTACAAAAGTAAAATAAGTCAAAATAAATTATGAATTATTAGTAAGAAGGTTCAGCTCTGTCATGGACCCTGCATAAACCTTTGACATTGTCAGCCAACACACTTAAAGAAGAGACACTTTAAAGTAACCTGTGTATATATAAAATTGTAGTTATATCATAATATTGTTATAAGAAATCGCCATTAGAAAATAAGTGGGAATAAAAGAAAAATAGTAGTTCTTTTTTTTTTGCAATGTAAATTGTTGTTTGTAGGATTTTATGCAAAGGAGTTAAGGTTAAATCAAAAGGATGAGGCAACTGGTTACCAAGATGGTTAGCTAAACAGATCCAGTCTTGATTTTCCATTCCACTGTTTAATAATTTAGCAGCACTTTTTATCCAATGTGGTAATTCTGGTAATTCTTTCTCTATGTTTCCATCTGTCCCTTCCATTGATATGTCAGGTAAAATTGTTTTTTTCAAGGCTGAAACAAGGCAGTTTGAAAGAAAATAAATATACAAGAAAGTGAAAAGAAAATGATTTGTAGAATATAATCAATTTTGAGAAAAATATCCAGAAAGCAATTAAAAGCTGAATTTCTCTTTTGATTGAATATATATAAAAAAAAAAAAGTTACTTAAATCTAAATAAATATTAAATGGAATTTAAATGACTTAATTAAAAGTGGTCTAAATTTAATACCTAAAGTATCCTAACTGACAGTTTATTTGAACTAGAATCCTAGTTTTTATTAAGATTTCATTATTCTAATACGAAGTTACTTCTAATATTTATAATTATTACCAAGATGCCACATTCATTTGAAGGAAGTTTTCCTGTGCCTTTTCTATAAATTATTTTCAGTGTAATTGTTCTGATGAACTTTCCTCTATGGTATCTAAACTATGAATTTAGGTGCAATACTAGATTGGCAGCAAGGTCTCATAATTTTACAACTGAAATGGCTATGCTAACAGAGAATTTCTTCTCTTGCCTTTCTCACTTGTAGAACACTCTTCTGGCTTCTTGCTTTCCAGTCAACTTTGATCTTCAAAAATGTAAATGTAATGTTAATTGTGATCTGCCTTAATCCTGTTTTTTTTTGGTTCTCTCTCCTTAACAGTATTTCCTTTTTTCTCATATTTTCTAACACTCAGTAACCCCTTGTGTCTTAGTGGCTTTATATATAATTTATATATAAATAATATAATTTTTATATAAATAATTTTTTTTTTATAATTTTTAAATAAATAATTATATAACATAAATATGTTATAAAATCACTACAAAAATAGCCATTTTATTTCAACACCTCCGGTGTCTTGTCAAGTGATGATGTTGAATGTAAAATAAATATCTGCTCTACTCTGTATTGAGCACTCTTTTAAGAATAGTAATTGTTGGTTATTGGAATTTATTCGGTATACACCAATCATATACTTGGGTGTGTGTATATATATATATATATATATGCATGTGTGTTTTCAAGACTGAAATGTCATTCTCGAGTGTCTGTGTTATAAACTAGTTCTTAGTTCTATAGTAGCAAACTATAACCTGTTTTGTGGCATTATTGAGCATTTAGGGTGTCACTTAGCCTCGTCTGTACTGCAGAGCATCCTATCAAAACCAAAATGGTGGCACCAAAAAATCAGCATCAATGTCTTTATAGTCATTTATTTCCAACAAATGGCAATTTTCTATTTTTTCCAAAATAGGCCAGCACAGCCAGGCAACAATACTATGTCAATGCAGCAATGAAAATGTCATTTAAATAACTGATGCTAGACATTATCAAGGAATTTGTTTACAATAAAGCTCAGAAAATACTTATTCTAGACTCACCAACTGATGATGGATGAGGGAACCATTTTTGTACAAATCCAGTTTTCACTCTTCGATGGCCACAGCAAACCACCTAAAAATATAAAGAAGTTAATTATATACAAGTGACAATGAATCCAAACCAACTACTATAGTAAATTATGTAATATTATTAATGGCTAATATCAGATAGACTTGATTAATCAAAGTGGCAGTTATGAATTTTTTCTATTCTTATTTATTTTATTAAAAGCATTAAAAAATGTAGCAATTGTACACTATGAACATTTTATTTATACCAATAAACAGAGTAAACTTGTTTCTCTTACAATCAATTTAATCTAGAGTGTATCAGATTGCAAGAATTTTTAAGATCTTAAATTTTAAAACAAAAATTTCATTAGTTTAATTTCCAATAATAAATTATGATATTCTTTAAATTATAATTCATACAGGATAATTGTTTCACATCAAGAAAATTTTGAGGTAAATTATTGGTATTATAAGAAATTTCATTACAAAGTATTTTTTGTAAAAATATTGTTATAAAAGTTAACTTTTTTTAATAAAGAGCAAAATATCTTAATATTTGATTGAACACTTCCAAATTCATTTTGCTAAATAATTAATTGAACAAGATATAAATTTTCCTTTTGTCAATCTTTCAGATATTTAAAAACAGTTCTACCAATTATTTTATAAGAAAACTACTGGAAAATTTAAAATTTTCACTATCACAAAATAAAAAAAAACAAAACAAAAATTGACATGTTTCTAGGTTTTTTTTTTAATAAGGTTAAATTAATAATATAATGCTCATGTGTTGTGGCTCACCCAAGAGAACCCAAATTTGTAACTTACCTTCTTATAGGAATTAGAAGAAAGCATTGAGTTAAAGAAGATTGCTACTATACTTACCTAAATAATGAAAATATAACCATGAACATCTGGAGCATTGTGTTAATCAAATTATATATTAAAAAAATAATTGCCTCTTAATATTTATGCCAAGGATAATTTTTGATGTCGAGACATGGATTTTTTTTTCTGTGAAATTTCAAATATTCCAGAATTTGTTAAAAATACAGATTCATTTTTTATAATTTTTCTTATACAATTTAGTATACTTGCATCAATTTAAAAACAAATTCATTTCATCCCAACCAATGAGATAATGATGCATTTTTTTGATTTTTTAAATCATTTCACCTCAAGCAAGGTGATAATGCCACTAAGACACCATATTCTCCTCCACTCCCAGTGGTACTAATGAGAAAGGAGAAGAAAAGAACAGAATTCAGAAAGACAGAAGATGGTGTTTGGCATTGGATTTAAATTTTTGAAGATTGTAGTTGGCAGGGAAGCAAGAAATCAGAAGAGAGTTCCACAGATGAGAAGTGTGAGAAAAGAAACTATTAGAATAGAACTTAAGGTTACATCTAGCTATTTCAACAGTAGAATGATGAGATCAGAGTTGCCAATCTAGTAGTATGCTTAAATTCATACAGTCAAGGTACCAAAGAGGAGAGCTCATTAGAATAACTGACATGAAAATATTTATAGAAAAGACAAAGGCCAGCCATGTCACAGCGGTTGGAAAGTGACTGAAGTTGAGCTGCCAGGACTTATAATATAACAGACCCTTCAGATTTTGTCAAGAATATATATATATAGCATGAGCGCCAGACCATATATGACAGCAGTATTCAATACTGAATGGTAGATTTATAGATGTGCAAGATGAATTCTGATGAGAAAAATTGTCTGGCATGACACAATGAACCCATTTCCTTAGCAACAGACTTAACAACTGATTCAATATAATCACTCCATTTCATTTCAGTGATATCAAAAAGGTAAAATTTTGTACTTGACTCACCTTTTTTGTAAGGCACTCATCAAGATCCAAGAAATGAAGACATATTTCTTGAGCACAAGCAATTTTATGATGGAGATCACAGGGACGCCCACAAGGACAGCTTACACATGTTGTGTATGAAATACGCTTCATCCACATTTCACGTAAGTTTAGCAAAGCTGAGTCAAGAAAATTTCGCACCTGATCATGGGTAATCAAAATTTTTAATTTAAATTCAAAAATGTTTAAAATACAGAGTTTTTTTTTCAAATTTATATATATATATATATATATATATATATATATAATTATGCACATACACAAAATTTTAGATAAGTGTTTTTCTAATTAAGTCTAAAATATATAACTTCAGAGGGATTACTTCTTGATTTCAGTGACAGATATTGGCAGAAGCAAAGAAAAGTTAGCACTAGATATGGAAAGTTTTTGCTTTATCATATAAAAATAAAATGAATCCACAATAAAATACAGTTCAATTCAAAATTAGGATGTTAACACATTTTTCAGACTATATTATTACCTGCATTTAAGTAGTCAGAAAGCCTAAACTGCATAAAGTTTACTTTGTACACTTTTTGTTACAATTATCTTAAATTTGTTTTGGTAAAAATAGTTTTAATAAACTAAGATTTTTTTTAATGAAATAAAGACTAATTTTATATTCAATAAAAACTAATATTCCATGAATCCTATTCATTAAGAAAGACAATTTGATAATAATCTGAAAATCTATTAGGTAAATCAAGTTTAGAAATTTGTATAAATACCTTTGCCACTGCATGTGGGCTGGCAACAAGGGGTGCCTTCTCACCTTTATCATCAATATATACACCATCCTCTCTAGATCCAGTCACTCGCATAACAACAACCTGTCAACAAAAGTAATCTCACTTGGCTTATTAAGAACTTAATAATAAAGCCAAATATGTTTTGAAACAGTTTATTTGTTCCATTTTATTTGAGCTTACACATAACCAAGTCACATCTAGTAGCTTTCTTTGGGGGTCAAATAATTGTAAGTCCTTATAAGTCTCCAACAACCTTCTTCACATCCTAGTTAATTTACTAGTCTGGAGGGTTTTAATTTGTTTCTAAATCTTCCAACCTCTTCCCAAGGTTCTTTGGGACTTTTTCAAGAATATAATAATGGTGATTTTCTAAGCATAGATTAGACATGGCACAAGGCTTGAAGTATGGGACACCCAGTTATGATCAAACTCACTACTCAGTTGTGATTGGTCTGGCAAGGCAAACTTGCTAACCATTACACCACATTGAAGTACCCAATGGTGATTTTCTAAGCATAGTGCAAATGTAACACAAAACTGAAAGACTGGGGGCACCCAGTGAGGGTTGAACTCACTACTCAGTCATAATTGTTCTAGCAGGACAAGCTTGCTAACCATTATACTATATCGAAATGCCCCCAAAATATCAGTAATGATAGGCACATTTGTCACATTTGTGTTTCATACTTTTTTCAGTTCTCTGGCAAGTTCTTGTTATTTTTCCAGTTTTTTACTCTCTTTCCATTTCACTCTGTGCTCTGGCAAGACAACATCTATATACAACAACTTTTCTCTCTGTTCATGGTGATTAGATCTAGTCACCTAGCCTAAATCAAGTGATCTATGTGCATTTCAAAGCACTGTAGATTTTTTTCCATTCACTAGGACAGCTTCTGGTTTGTGTGATCAAATCTTAATTGTCCTCAAAATTACTAGAGGATAACTATTCCCACCCAGTCAATACTACTGTTGTACTTCTTTTGAGCTAATCTGTTGTATCCACTGCTGTTAATGCTGATATCATAATAATAATAAGCAGCAAAATACACTGGAATCAAGATTGAAGGAGTTGGAAATTTGAAGAAGGCCATATATTTGTTGGAGTTTGCAAAGAGACTGAGAAAGTTACTGGAAATTTGAGGGTGCTTGTGATCAGTCACTGCTGAGCAATGACTAGCAAATATCTGATATAAACATGAATTAATTCCTAAACTTTCCATACTAGTCCTCTTAACTGTTCATTGAAAGACAATTTATAGAGCTGAACAGACTTTCTAAGATCTTAATTGAGGTCTACACTATTTTTTATTGTTGAAATGAAAAGGCTGAAATGTACTTTTGGTCAAAATGAGGCTATGCTGTTAGACGAGACCCAGACCAAATGATTGTCCTTACTTCATCAAATAAGAGCCTGAATATCAAGCCTACCATAAAATTAATTTCAGCTGATGCAGGCAGTATTTTGCTTAAGATGATAGACTGTCAATGTTCGACCGCATTAATTACAGTCTACAAATATATGTATGTCTGATTTTTAAAACTATCAAAGTATTATTTGACCAATTTTATATTGTCTTTACAACTGAATTAAAATTGATACTTTTCAAGAAATACAAACAAACCATATTATCTTAGAAATGATTATGTATTGGTGAATAATACTTTATGTATAATTAGCAGATGTCAAACAAGATTATTTAATAAGAACTGGTTGAGATATTGCAGTGAAAAATTTAAGACAATAATTGCTTATTAACAGTTTAAAAGGTCAAATTATTATGAAGCATTTTTTATGTTAATTGAAGTGTGCTGGCAACTACATTACTTTAAAAGTAAAAATATTTTGCAGATGTTCCAATGAGTTACCATATTCAAAGCTGTAAGATTTGGCAGAAAACTTAAATAATTACTTTTTAAAATCCTAGCCAACTATGTAGGATTTATCCAAGAAAAATATAAGATTACATACTGTGTGTGTTTTTTTCTTTTTCTTATTAGAGAAGAATGTTGCAAGCTATATTAAATTTAATTCTTTGTTTATATATATATATATATATATATATATATATATAAAACCTATTTCATTGAATATGATAGACAAGAAAAAACTGATGAATTTTTCTGCTTGGTGGAGACAAGGGAGTGTAAAAATAGTTTGAAGTATCTATTGTCCTAAGCGCTGTTGGCCACCACTTTTGGCCATTTTTAATAGGTTTGTTGTTAAGTGTTGTTAATTTCTTTTCACTGTTGTCATTTAAGATGTAATTGTGTGATGTATATTATATGATAGTAGCGTTTATTCAGAGCTCTGCAAAAGGAACGTGGCTGGAATTCAAGTTGGCATTCTTCTATTTAAAAAAAAAATATATATATAATCTTTAGCACATTGTTTCCATTGTTAAATAAAGAAATGACTAAAGTAGTGTCCGAAAGCATTTGGGACAATAGATACTCTGGACAATTTTTACACTCCCTTACCCCAACCAAATGGAAAAATTTAAGCATATGAGAAAAACTCAAAAAAAATTCCTCAAATTTTCCTTGTCTGTCACAGTCAACATATTTGATTTATATATAGTTTTTCCAGCATTCTTACATTTTTCTGTTTGCCAGGAGTAATGGAGCATAAAAATTTTCCATAATCAGCCAGCCAAAAATTGAAGAGAAACTAACAACACCTAAAATAAAACCCCCTTGAAAATGGCTAAATAAGTGTCTGAAAACATTTAAGACAATAGACATCATGGAAAAAGCTTGTACTCCATTACTCTCACCAAACAGAAAACTTTAATAATACTGAAAAAACTAAATTAATTCAAATTTTCTTGTCTGCCATATATATATATATATATATATATATATGATGTTTTAAGACATTTTTATGTTTAACATTCTTTTTATAGATACAAATGTAAGTAAATGCTCTGTTTATAATAAACAGTATTAAATAACATTTAACGGCCTGAATTTAAAAAGAATGTTAAACATAAAAATGTCTTAAAATAATTGTCGGACATTGTCCATTTCATTATATATATATATATATATATATATATATATATATATATTTGGTTGGATTGATGTGAGTTTGTGACCCTGGGTTTCACGCTTTTGTGATCGTCAGACAAACTCTGACGAGCGCAAAAGCCCAGGGTCACAAACTCACATCAATCCAACCAAATATGTTAGCTCTATCTCTGATATTGAGCACTTTCTAATAAGTACCGCACATATATATATATATATATATATATATATATATACATACACACATACACAGTATGTTATTATATGCACATTAATAATTAATTTAAAAAATTTTTTTAAACATTAATAAAAAATATAATGAAATAAATTAACATCAAATTTAATAAAAGGAAAATTACAATAACAATTACTTTTTTTTTTTTTTTTAATTTTTTTATGTTTTGTATTTATACTGTTTTGCATAAAGATTCATGTGGCTGGAACTTCAAAAGGTAAAAAATCCATTGTAAATTTCATGAAGAAAACAATATAAAGGAATAAATTTAATCACCTTGATCTTAGCATGAGAACTGGGCATCATTTCCAAGACAAAGTCATGTTCACTGTCAAGGAAAAGACGTGCAACCCTGTAATACAAGTAAGGTTCACATCCTCCACATTCCTGAGACCAACGAATGGCATGTGTCAGTATTCGGTGGAATAAGGCCTCTATAATGAGAATTAAATGGATATCTTGTTAAAAATTTGGCAAGAAAATAGAGACTCATATTTCAGGAAAAGCATTGATCATTTCATGTTATTTCCTATCAATTACAGGTAGACTAGAAATATTTATAGTAATTTGATGCTGTGCATTCAAAAGACAATGGTGTATATGGAGAGATAAAATACTTTACAGTAATGTAAGAGTTGTAAAACTTAGTAATAAGCAAAAAGTGTGGTTGGTTGTATAAGAGAGTTGATAAGCAGACAAAAATATCTTCTTTATACAATTCCAAAAATAGTTTTCCAATTGATTTTATAACATTCAATCAGTTAAGTGCCATAAATGATACACGCTTAGGTGAGCAGATCACTTTCGATTCATAACTGATGAGGCAGAAGATTTTCCCACAGTAGGTTGCCGAAAGGCTGGTTACCACCCAAGGCTATAAGACCCAGTCAATCCTGCTATTTAACCCATAGCTGGCAGAAGAAGAGATGGATTCATACCTTTCCCAAGAGTATGTGCATAAGTGAATGTAATGAACCCAACTGGAATGTGAACTTGATTTTCAGATTTTTTATCCCAAGGTGTTATCCATTAAATATTATGATATTTTAAAACAATGAGCACAGTATATTATCCTTAGTATTTTAGCTGTAATTCCATCCACCTTTTCTTCTTCCACCTACTACTACTACAACATTATTATTATGAGAACAAACAGAAGTAATAAATGTTTTTGTGATTTACATAGTATAGTCATAGCCCAGCAATAAATTTATCTAGAACATTATGTTGTGAAACATCATAAAACAGGTTATATGTAATAGCTTTATTCTATCATTAATTCCTGACCACTGACAATACCTTTCTTTTTGAGTTTCCATGAGCAATGTATAGATGAAGCATCAAAACTTGCTCAAATAATACTTACATAAAACAAAAGAAATCAAAAAATCTGGCAGTCACATTTTAGGCACAAATGTTTTTATAATAATTCCCATTCATTAATAATTGTATAAACAACCATCACCTATTTGCAGCAACATATAACTCACCAAAAAAAAAAAAAAAGAAAAAAAAAGGTTATTACAACTTCTGTGAAGGGGGAAGGAGGCCAAAATATACCCTCTAGACCAAGGGTTCCCAACCTTTTTTGCACCGTCACCTACATTCAAATGGAAAATTTTGTCACTGCCTACCTGTGTAGTAAATATTGAAAAGCATACCAAGATTGTTTGGAAAAACTTTTTTACTGGTTCATATACTGACTTTATGATGTAGTAAAAAATACCAAAGCAAGGTAACAAATAATGCTGACTTATGTGGCAGTTGCTGATGCTGCTACTACTACTACTACTACCATATTTAAAGAACAAACCAAAGAAAACTTGTCTATTGAAAACTATATATTGGGTTGTGTGGAAAATTCATGCCGATTTTTAAGGGAAATTAAAACATAAAACAAAATTAAGCCATTAAATATTTATTCAACTAAATATAAACCATTTTGTTGCATATCCTTTCTCCATTTTTCCTTTAACTTAAAGATTCCATCTTCCCAGAATTTTGGTGGTTCATTGGCAAAGAACTCATTGCGGTGTTTTATGTCATCCAAAAAATTAAAATTTTTACCACTGAGATTATTTTGCAAGGACCTGAATAAATGAAAATCTGAAAGAGCAATGTCTGGTGAATATGGCAGGTGGGGTAACACATCACAGCCAAGTATCAATAATTTTTGCCAGGCCGCCAAAGAATCATGAGATCTGGCATTATCCTGATGGAAAACAACACCTTTCCTGTTTGCCAATTCTGGCATTTTTCATGAATTATTGCCTTTAATTCATTCAGTTGTGAACAATACTTTTCAGAATCAATTGACTGGTTACTTGGCAGAAGCTCATAGTACAGGATTCCTTTCCAATCCCACCAGATGAACAGCATAACTTTCTTAGGATGATGACCTGCTTTTGAGGTGGCTAAAGTTGGCTCATGTCACTTGCCCCCGGACATTTTTTGTTGAACATTGTTGTAAATGATCCATTTCTCATTACCTGTCTAGCTTAAAGTCTGCTCTAATCATAAATGTAAGAATATTATATCTGTCGATAATTTTGACATGTTCTAACATGAATGACTAAAAATGGACATGAACTTTCCAGACAACATATATATATATATATATATATATATATATATATATATATATATATATATATATATATATATATATATATATAAAGAAATATAGTTTTAAGGTGTGCTATATTTATGGGATAAAGTGCTCAATATCAGAGCTAGAGCATATGTAAATATAAATATAAAAGTGAACATTGAAGTCAATACTCAGAGGCGACAGGCTGTTTCATGCTAGACACAATCGTCAGGCCTGACAATTGCGTCTAACATGAAATAGCCTCTCACCTCTGAGTGTTGACTTTAATGTTCACTTTATATATATATATATATATATATATATATATGATATACATACATACATACATACATACAGAGAGGGTGCAATGGGTAAATTGTCACCATTTTATATTTTTAATTCCATGCATATGCATTGTTTGTTTTGGATTTTGTCAACTGCACAGTACAGTAGTGACAGTTAGGCACCATCTTTGAGAAAAAAAGCACCATGATGCAATTCACTCTGCCAGATATCTTGGAAATGCCATGTTGTACTGCTTGGGATTTGCACTGGAATCTTCAATATGAACATTTCAGAAAATCCAAGGACAGCAACAGAGGTTTCAGGAAGAGTTAGATGAGTCTAATGATGATTATGAGGGAACAACAGCTTGGAAAACTCATTCTGACCATTCTGATAAGAAAAGAACTCCTGAATTTGTTGGTGAGGGCCTTAGATTCAGATACATATATCAAGTGCCTTGAGGAGGTATTGCTGCCCTGGATCAAGAGGATGGCATTATGTCTGGCATCAGGACTCAGCACTATGCCACACAAGAAGGAGAACCCAGACAATTTTTATGATCACGTTACTCCTTTCATCTGGCCACCTAACTTCCCAGACTGCAACCCCTTAGATTATTATGTGTGGGGAACAGTTGAGTGAGAGACTAACAAAACTCCTTGTAACACCAAAGATGAACTGGAGGCAAGGATTATGTCAGCATTCACTAAATTAAACAAGAGATCATCCAGAAAAGTTGTAGGAGATTGCAAAGTTGGCTGCAGGCCATGGTTGAAGCCAATGGTGATTTTATTGAATAAATTTACTCTTTAGTATTTCAAGATATTTTTATGTAATTTTGGTAAATATATCTGTTAAAATGAGATGTCAGTGTTATTTTCATTTTTGTGTAATTTAGACCACAATTTATCCATCGCACTCAAAATTTAGTTTTATGGTTAGGGTTAGTGTGGCAAATGTTCATGAGCATTTAAACGATTTTTGTTCATAATTATAAAATCATGATGAATATATACTACTAGCAAATAATAAAAATTCAGCAAATATTTTTTTGTTTTTTCTTGGTCTTCCCTTATCTGATTTATATCTGAAAAAAAAAAAAAAAAAAAAAAAAAAAAAAAAATGTTATTTTATCTGAAGAACTATTTAAATATTCAAGGACTCTTTTCATAACTATAAAATATCAAAATATTTGTTGTTTGCAAGGATATTTATGTCTTATCTACGAATGTTACCCAGTTATTCCCATTTCGTCTCCTGTCTTTTTCTTTTTATACAAGTTCTTTTTTTTCAGGCAGCATATGTTTAAATAACTTATTAATACTCAAAATCCTATATCACTCACCAAAATTTCCAATTACCCACCATTTTCTGTTCAGTTGCTCATTGCCAACCCAACAGTTGAAATGACTTGCTTCCTTTTATGTATTGTGTCCCTTCAGGACATAGACAATCATGGCTCTACTTCCCCTCCTATCCCTTGTAGTTCTCAAAATACTTTTTTCTTTTGCTACTTCTCCCAGAACCTGTTCTGCCATCTACTTGCTTAAGCTTGCTAAGTATATCATGCATTGCTTTCCCTTGTCCCTCTATCTGCCCTGTGAGTATTGGATTCTCCAAGCCTTCTTTTCTCATTACATGCACCAGAAATTTCAGATGCCTCTTCCTGATGTTGTATAAGCTTCCTCCTTGTTTACATCCTCTCCAAGACCTCATATGTTCGGTTCATGGTATCCTTAGCACCCACCAGTGAGCAATATCATCCAGGTTGGGAAACCCTGCTCTAGACACACCTATGTAGTAAATATTTTGTATAGTTGTATATAACCTCATATCCACAAAGTGCAAAATCAGGCCTTAACGTATAGATAGATGAACAAGATGTTGACAAAGTTTAGCATGTGAACAAATGAACAACTGGATGAAAGGAAATTATCTAAGTGCCCCAACTGAGAGGAAAAAGCAAGAGTCTCTTATATTCTCATGAGATCAACATTTAAAGAAATTCCCTAAAGCCATGCCCCCTCATGGCAACATTAATTTGATGAAGTTCAGAAATGAAGATTGATTAATTTGCTTTTTATGGCTTATCAACCTCTTGCAGGTTAAAGTCAGAAAATATATTTTAGATTGTAAGAACCTTTTGGAGATAATAATTTACTGATACAAGTTCTATGAATTAACCTAGAGCTGGGGGAGAAGAAGTGGATCCATATCTTTCCCAATGGTATTTGAACGTAAGTGACTTGACTGGAATTGGAAGTTGGCACTTCAATTCCCAGTTCTGAGGCATTATACATTATACTAACTGCACAGCCAAGCTTACAGCACTTGGCATTCCTAAGTGGTCACCCAACTAGGTATCTACCAAGCTTGATGTTGCTTAACTTTGGTGATCATATGAGAACTGGTGTTTCAACGTCCAGAAATGAAGAAATAATCATTCTTACATCTGACAGATTTAGTCTCATATTTTATTAGTTCTTACCATCACAAGTGTTGACTATGACTGTTTACATCCTACATATGCTTTTAAAATTTGTAATATTTCTATATATGTAATTATTCATGAATCAAAATCTTTATGCAAGTTTCATAAATTATATGACATGTAGTTGCAAAATAATTTTTATGATCTTGGATTGCATTATCATAAGAAAAAACAAATTAATCCTAATGTTTCTGTCAATATGACCTGAGCCTTTATTTGGACAGAATAAGGTTGTTTATATATGCCTACCATCTGTATCTATTACAATGCACAGGGAATACACAATCTATTAGTTTTGTTTAATATTATGGCTGTATATGTTTTTGTAGAAATTGGCCAAATGATAGCAAATAATTGAGGAAATCAAATTTTAATTGTGTTTCTCTAATGGCTAACACAAATATAGCTAGTAGTAAAACTAGCATTAAAGATTTACACATAAAATATAGGCTATTTAATTTTAAAGAGATAAAAGAAAACTAGAATATTCTTCACCTGGAAGAAAGCCAAGAAAATTTAGATAAAATGTAACATCTTCTGAATTTTCCATGTACAGCTTTTTCTTGTCTCTAACAAGGTGAAATCGGCCAGGTACATAGTAACTTGCTACCTTTGTGTTTTCAACCTGTAAATATAATCAAAATTTTAGCTTAAGAAAATAATGTTTTAAATTATATTTAATTTCTTAAATTAAAAAGATACAAGGTTAAAAATTGTAAGTACTTCAATGTTTATTATTTTATTTCATTATTTACATACCGATGCACAGTAGGTAATAAAACTCAAATTTGTTTTCTTTTTTTTTTTTTTTTTTACAGACTGAACTTGTCAAAAGCAAAAATTAAAATGAAAACTAATTCCAAATTTATTTTCATAAACACATTTAAATTTTAGCCCAAGAAAGGCAATAAAGTCTCTAAGATGCAAGGGGTCACCGAGTGTAAGAGAATATGAGAAAAAGAAAACATAATTAAGGAGAGTGAATAATAAATGAACAGGAATTAAGAAGACAGAAGATAATAATTGACATTGCATTTAAATTTTTGAAGATCAAATTTGATTGGAAAACAAGAAGCTGGAAGAGAGTTCTACAAGCGAGAAGTGAGAGAAGAAACTGTTAACTTGTGATTACATCTAACCATTTCAAGTGTAAATTGATGAGACCTTGCCACTAATCTAGTACTGCACTTAAATTAATAAAGTCTAGGTACCAAAGAAGAAAGTTCATCAGAATAATTATTATGAAAATACTTATAGAAAAAGCACAGGGCAGCTACATTACAGCAGTGAGAAAGTGATTGAAGTACAGATTCAAGGTCAGTACCAATAAGATTACATATTATTCTTTGTATTTTAACATGAATCCCTAAATATATAGCAGGAGTACCAGACCAAATGTGATAGCAATATTTAAGGCATGGACAAATGGTAAACTTATAAATGTGTTAGATTCTGGTAAGAAAAACTGTCTAGCACAACACAATGAACCAATTTTCTTAGCAGAAGACCTAGCAATTGATTTAATATAATCTTTCCAGTTCATGTCAGTGAAGGTGCAACAAGTCACTTTTCTGGAAGTTAACGTCAGTCAACAGCCAGCTAACTAGAGTTGTTATCTCAATAAAAACACTACATATCCCAAGAACAATCATAGGAACAAACAATACAATTATTAAAGTCAACAGCATAAAGAAGTCCACCAGTAACTCCTCGACAAGTAAGGGAAGACATATGCAATAAGTATTACTGGACTGTTAAATAAATATAAGGAATAACGGTGTAAAGAGGCTCAAATTCTTCGGGAGCAACAACTTGCTCAGTAAAGCTAGACATGAGTGAGAGGTGATACCAGACCATTATCTAGTCACTGCTCACAACAAATAAAAAAATAAGAATTAGGAATTGTAACATAAGGAGACGATACCAAAGTGGTCAGCTCTCAAACATCAAACAGGATGATATCAACATTTTAGGCATATGCAAATCTTGGCGGACAAGTAATGGGGATTTATAAGTGACACACACAGAATAATAGAGGATGCAATGGATAAAGTGTTGTCTAAATTACACAAAAATGAAAATAACAGACATCTCATTTTAAAAGATATATATCTTTTAAAATGAGATGTCTGTTATTTTCTAATTTTACTACTAAAATTACACAAAAATATCTTGAAATATTAAAGAGTAAATTTATTCAAAATCGTCATTGGTTTCAAGCATAGCCTCCAGATGACTTCACAATCTCTTGCAACTTTTCTGGATGATTTCCTTGTTTAAGTTAGTGAATGCTGCCATAATTATTGCCTTCAGTTCATCTTTGGTGTTCAAGGAGTTTTGGTGGTCACTCATTCAACTGTGCCCCATACATAATAAATAAGAGAGTTGCAGTCTGGGGAGTTAGGTGGCCAGATGAAAAGGGTGATGTGGTTGCAAAATTGTCTAACAGCTATGACTGGGTTCTCCTGCTTTTGTGGAATGGTGCAGAGTCATGTTGCCAGACAGTGTCTTCCAACAGCCACCCTCTTGACCCAGGGTAGCAGTATCTTCTCAAGGCACTTGATGTAGGCATCTATGTTGAATCTGAGGCCCTTACCAACAAATTTGCTCATTTTTTTCTCATCAGAATGAGTTTTCCGAGCAGTCGCACCTCCATAAATATCATTAGACCAGTTCAACTCTTTCTGAAATCTCTGCACTGTCCTCAGATTTTCCCCCCAAACATTCTGAAATGTTTGTATTGGTGATTCTGGCACAAATGCTAAGCAGTACAGCATGGTGTTTCCAAATTTCTGGCAGAGTGAATTGTGTCATGGTGCTTTTTTTTCTCTCAAAGATGGTGCTCAACTTACACTACTATACTGTGCAGTTGACAAAATAAAAAAAACAAAAAACAATGCACATTTGCGCAATTAAAAATATAAAATTGTGCCAATTTATCCATTGCACCCTGTATATGTAGGCAGGGAGAAAAATGAAAGAGGTATAGGGTCAATATTTGATCATGACATGAAGAAATATGTTTTAGGTTACTGTCAAATCTCAAACACAACCCTGTTAGTTAAACTAAAAGGAAAGCCCTTTAACAATGTTATATTCTGTGCTATTCTTGAAAAACAAGGTGGATAAAATAAGTAAAGGTTTATCTTAAAAAACAACAGTACAATAAGAATAAAGGTAACAGTTATGAACAAGGTTGTCGCAAGTCAATCCAGTAGTAAGTGCTACTATTGGAAGGTTGGTAGTTCTCGCGTAAGTCTGAGTCATACTCAACAGATCCCAACTAGTCTCCGTAGTCCATTGACTTACAGATACTTATAGGTAGTAACTACCTATAGTGTACTTACTCATGGAGGTGACAAGTTATTCCATTACATCATATAGCAATTATTGTTGTATATACACTGACAATGTAGAGTATAGAAGAAATTAACAACTATTGAAACTCTTTTGACAATGTCAAGGCCCTTTGTAAAACAATCACTATCATTCAGCAACTTTGGACTAAGATGTGCACAGTGAAAGATGATGCACAGTAAACAATCAAGTAATCATCAACACCTTGGGCCCAGGAACACCCAAGATGCCTGTGGACATGAAGAAAACCAGGAGGAGGCACAAAGAACAAGGTTGATTATTAACTATCAACAAAAGATTCAGAGATGCAGATCTACACTGTAAAAAACACCCAAATGACTGCAGGAGTGACCATCTTCCAGTAATGCACTACATCAACGTAAAACTACAGAAAATAAAGAAAATCAAAGAAACAAAAACTGCAATATGACAGACTCCTGAAAGACCCAAGTTAAAAGGAGACATTTTTTTTTAATCATGTCACTCCAAGCAAGGAAGTAAAGCCAATCAGACACAAGGTGTTACCGAGTGTGAAAGAATATGAATAAGAGAAGCATGTAGCCAGAAGAGAGTTCCACAAGCAAGAAGTGCACAGAACTTAGAGTTGCATCTAACCAATTCAACTGTAAATTGACAAGACCTTGTTGCTAATCTAGTACTGTGTTTAAATTCATAAATTCTTGGTACCATTGCAGAAAGTTCATCAGAACAATTACCTGAACATATTTATACAAGATAAAAAAATGGCAAGAACATTTTTGGTTATTTATTAGAAGAAAAATGGTATACAGAAAATTTGACATGCTGTTAGTCCTCAAATCCCCATTGGCATTCAGAATCTTTTGTTGACGAGTCTCTAGCTACACAATGCCCTGCTGATAAAAAATCAGGTGTCTTGGATGCAAAACAGTCTGCAAATACCTGCTGCAAGTCTGCCTCATTTGCAAAGAATTTCCTACAAAGTTAGGTTGTCCAGGGAATGGAAGAGTTGGTAATCTGTTGCGTCAAGGTCTGGGGAGTAAGCACATTGCCTCCCAGCCAAGTCACCATATAGTATCCCTGGCCACTTGCTCCACATGAGGCCTGGTATTGTCATGGAAGAACCTTGCACTCTTGCAACTAACCGATGCTGACTCCTTCTGCTTCAATGCCTGTTGCACACATGAGTAAATGTCCACAGTTGTGGAAAGGGACAACTCAACACCACCGACTAAGCACCAGGACAACTCAAGACTGAGACAACTCAGCACCATAAAAACAACTTTTTTATAACCAAATAAAAGTAATTTATTAAGGATTAAAACCTTAATTAATGAATATTTTTCTTCAAATAAGGCATTTGAAAAGGCATTATGTAAAATATGGACCAGTTTTTTGTTTGTTGTCCTCATGGCTGCCTTCAGGGCCTCATCATCATCCAGGACCTGTGGCCAGACACTGCAAGGTTCATCACAAAGGAACAGATCTACCAACCTGAACTTCTGGAACACATACCTGGCAGTGTGTTCACTCACAGCATTATCCCCAAAGGCTTGACGTATTCAATGACTTGATTATGCAGACAAGCCCACCTTAAAGTCATAAAGCAGGCAACCCTGAACAACACCATCATGTTTCCTTGCTATTGCTAGCGCTATGATGTGTGTGCACAATGCATCTGCATTGGTCAAGAGCAATGCCTCTACCCCATCACTTTCCCAGCAATCATTTATATATCGGTGATCACTTCTTCGTACACAATGTAAAAAACAAGGACTTTTTTTGGTTACCTTATAAAAAAAGTCTCCGGGAAGCTACATTATGGCAGGGAGAAAGTGACTGAAGCAAAGACATACAAAAATAGAGTTATAAATGAATACAACCTGAACAAGAATACAAAATCAAAAGTTGAACATGCTGAGAAAAACACTAGTGACATTGGCAAATGAGATCATGCCAAAGAAAATTAGACAAAAAAAAAAGAACGAATGTATGACAGATGGAATTCTAGAAATGATGAAAAAGCAATAACAATACCAAGGAACAGAAAATAATATTGAACACTAAACACAGAAACTAAAAAAAAATGTAGGCAGATTAATAAGAAATGGATCAAATCAATTAAAGCTGTACAGAAATAGAGAGAATGAGCAACACAAACACAGCAAGCATGCACAACAAAATAAAAGAATTAACAGAATGAAAGTTGAGCCAACCAACGATCTTTATAAAAATCAAAGGAGGGATCACTGATAACAACAAAAGAAAAAATACCCAAAAGGTGGAGTGAATATTTTAAAGAACTTTTTCCATATGCAAGAGAAAAACCTATCATTTAAAATACAGGACTAGAAATATTAAAAGATGAAGCAAGATCAGTACAGGGAACAAAGCAGCAGGGCCTGATGGGATCATAACAAAAAAGCTATCAGCCTTAGATGACTTCAGCATTGACAATATCATAGAAGTAATAAACGGAATATACAATAGTGGCCATGTACTGAAAGACATCACTATATCCATCTTCATAACATTGCCCAAGAGACCAGGTGCAAACAAATGTGAACTTCATAGGACAATCAATTTAATGAGCCACATAACCAAACTAATGATGTGAATCTTGATGAACAGAGCAGGAAGCAGAATTAGACTAGAAATAGAACATGAACAGCACAGCTTTGTCAAGGAGACTGGAACAAGAAAATCAATATTCATGATCAGAATGATATTACAGAGAGAGCAATAAAAGTGCAGAATAATGTATACTTTTATAGATTATGCAAAAGCATTTGACAAGGTACTGCACAAAGATCTATTTGAACTGCTGGGAAAACTCGATCTATTTGAAAAAGATGTTAGAATAATCCAGAACTTATATAGGTAGTAAACCAGATAGAAAATAAATTGAGTAGCTATACAAGAAGTGTGAGACAAAGAAGTCTTCTTCCCCAGACTTATTTAACATCTAAAATGTTATCCTAAGGGAATTGGAGACCTTGCCAGGACTTTATATCGGTGGGTATAATCTTAACAATACAAGATATGCAGATGAGACTGTGTTGGTGGCTGACATGTAAAGGAAACTACAGGACCTTCTGGACAGAGTGGTAGAAGAAAAGGTGAAAAAAGGACTATCAACTGCAAGAAGACAGACAGTATGGTCATCAGCAAGAGAAAAAACCCAAAATGTGAGTTATAAATTGGAGATATAAGCATCAAGCAGATGCTGAAGTTCAAATATCTGGGAAGAGTTTTAACAGAAGATAGAAAATGTGAAACTGAGATCTGAACATGTATTGAACTAGTGAAAGATGCATTCCAAAAGCTAAGCAAAATACTGAAAAATGGTAAAATGTTGTTAAAAATAAGGTTGCTGGATTGCTATGTGGTATCCATTCTCTTGGTAGTGAATGTTGGACAATTTTCCCAAGGATGAGGAAAAAAAAACTAGAAGCAGCAGAAATGTGGTTCTACAGAAGGATACTGAAAATTCCATGGATGGAGTAAGTAAGCAACAGGAAATTCTTAAAATAGCAACAGAATGAACATATACTCAAAATCAGGAAAAGATAGCTGAAATTCTTTCGACATAATAAGGGAGGAAGGCTTGGAAAATTTAGTCAGATTTATTCAACCTTTACAGTGATACCATCCTAAGGAAACTAGAGACCCTACCAGGATTTATTATTGATAGGTGTAATCTTAATATAAGATACGCAGATGACACTGTATTAATGTCTGACTCAGAAAGAAAACTACAGGACCTCCTAGACAAATTTGTAGAAGAAAGTGAGAAAAAAAGAATTAACCATCAATTGCAAGAAGTATGGCCATTATTAAGAGAAAAAGTTCAAGATGCAAGTTACAAATTGTAGATAGAAACATCAAACAGGTACAGAAAAGAAAAAGGTACTTGGTTGCTAAAAAAAAAAAAAAAAGGTTGCTGGATTGCTATGTGGTATCCATCCTCTTATTTGGCAGTGAATGTTGGACAATACTGAAAATTCCATGGATAGAGTAATTAAGCAGCAAGAAAATGACAACAAAAAGAACACTTATGCTCAAAATCTGAAATTGGACACAAGGAAAGAAGGCTTGGTAAATTTAAGCCTCATAGATCATTAGTGATGAAAAATGTTTGATACATGCTGGGTGCTCCACATTTTTGGCCTTGTGCTATACTGAGCTAAAGTAGGGTTACAGAAGTTGATTACTTCCTTTTGGTGGAGATAAGTCACATGACAGTCACTTAATGATGTCACTTCATACAGTAGCCAGTCATTCAGTTTGTTTACAGCAGCCAAACCGAGTGGTTGCTTTTTCTAAGAGGCTCAGGCTGAGGCTAAATCTGCCTTCTTCAGCAAATGCTACAGTTTACAAGTCCAAATTTGGGAATATATCTTCCCCAGATATAGAAATTTCTGGCTAGCTGTCCTCAATTTGGGAAAACCCAAGACTCACCATTTCCTGTTTGCAGAATATGACCTCGCTTGGGACATAGATGAATCTAGCCCATTTAAATCTCGAGTCATAAACATAGCTTCTCCAGAAACGTAGAACCTCCAAATTATATATAAGACCTTTCCTTTTTCTTTCTCCTTGCACTTGCTGTGTAGATATATCATATATTGTTCTCCATGTAGCACATGTGTATATTTGTATATATAGTTTTAAGTATGTTTTAGTTGTAGAAAAGTCTCTTTGAGAACAAAGCATGTTTGTAATTACTTTTCCTTTCAGCCATTCCATTCATGAACTACAGTGTTATTATATCATGAATATAATAATGCCCATAATGGGGGAAATACAAATGAGAGAATAAACCTTTCTACTATAGCTCTCTCCTGTTACATTAAATTTAATAGATATAAATAATCTTAAAGTCTGTTTAATGTGTTAGAAAGTTGCATATTTGAACCAGTGGTCAATATTCAGTTCCATGTAAAAGGATTGGGAATGTTGATTTTTATCTTTCTATTTGTAGTTGACCTTTTAGCAAGAAGATAAGCTTAGTAAATATGTCTATGTATAATAATGTACATACCAGTAACAAAGTATACAGCTTTATAAAATAATAAAAAAGGGATATTGCTTTGATATAAAAAAAAATGAATACCTAACAGTCTCTAGGAAGTTGACCAAGAATTTGTCAAGCATTCACACATAGTTATATGAACAAAGAAATGAGACTTTTTACAGGAACTTTGGAGATATCCAAATTAAGCAAGTACAGAAATTTACTTATCCGGAAAGTGTTTCAACAATGTGAGACAGAAATCTGAAAACACATTGGAATAGTGAAAGATGCCTTTCAAAAGCTAAACCAAGTATTAAGAAACAAGAAAATTTCATTTAGAAACAAAGAAAAGAGTGCTGCACTGCTATGCAATAACAATCCTTCTATATGACAGTGAATATTGGATAATTTTCTCTCAGACATAAGCCAACAGAGATGTGGTTCTACAGAAGGATGCTGACAATAGCATGCAAGTAATGAGGAAGTTTTAAGAAAAATGAAAACAAAATCAGAAAGAGACAACTGAAATCATCTGACACTCGTATTAAAGGCAAGAGGGAAATAAACAGTAACCTACCTAACAAGCTAGGGTTAGGAACAGACTAGGAGGAATAGTAAGGAGACAAACATTACTTAGATTTATGAAGGAAAGGAAGTTCTGGAGAACCATGATCCTGAAGGGACATGGTACATAAAAAAAGAATATAAAATGAAAAGGCTGAAAACATTGCTATATGGTGGATATCAATGCAAAAATTAAAAAAAAAAATACTCTTGAGTGAAGCATCCATATTTGATGAACACTTTGTATCACAATATTTTACCAATGAATTAATCCTCACTGTTGCTCCATAAATATAAAGCATTATTTTTAATGGCTAACTGAATTCCAAAATTAAAAATGTTCACTCACTGATCATTTTGTAATGGGCAGAAGATATCCTACCTACTGACTAAAATTTTAGTATCTGAATGTTTGGGATAACAGAAAAGCTAAGTACAAACAGTAAAACTGTTTTCTTGATAAATGTGAAAATAGAAACCCACCTTTGAAGGTATGCGCTTACATATGAGATCAAATTTCTCCAGTAATCCAAGGAGAGCTATTTTCTGATCTAAGTCATCAGTCCAAAGATAATTCACTAAATGATCATCAAGGATTCCATATTTTTCTAATTGTTGCCATTTGTCAATGAGCGTATTTTTCTGAAATATAAAACATGAAAATCAGTTAGTGGTTTGTAGAGAAAAAGTTCTTCAACTTATATTTTTATTGTTTCATTTGTCTTAGGTATATGATAAAAGTCATTGCTTGCTAGAAACTTAAAATAATTAATGCTCTACTTTTAAAAATTTCCAATTCTACAAATTATTCCAAACATCAATTTTACATATACTTATTAATTTATTGGTTATAAAAATAATTGCTAAAAATTCTACAAAAAATCAAAGTGTTATATAAAGATGTTGTTGACTTTGTTTAGTGGCATATCAACCTCTATGGGTTATTTAATGCCAAAATCTAAATATTTAGAACACAAGTTTATGGCTTCAACTACAGATAAAATGTATAGGTCATTTTGCTATAAATATGTATTGTTTGTATTTTTATACTTTCATAGGGTTTCACTATTTTCCCAAAGCTGGGACCCTAAGAGGTGCTATCACCCTTGGTCAGAGTGAACATGGGAACAACAGCAATTAAGAGGTGATTCCATGCTGCTCAAAACCTGTTCAGAGGACTTTCTGCTGGATGTAGTTTATTATCATAACCAGGACTTTATATAAAGATGAAAATTATCTACAAATTGATGACATCGTTTTTTTTTTTTTTTCAAATCAATTCGCCCCAAGCAAGGTGATAATGCCACTAAGATGCAAGGGGCTACCAGGAGTGAAAGAGAATGAAAAGACTTTAGAAGGAACTGGAAATCCCATCCTTGACAGGAAACAAGAGATACTCCTGTCCAAAAGACCAGGAATGAGTGTGAACCAGATTATATTTGAACATATCTACTCCTATTGAGGAAAAATAAATAGTAAATAAAATTTAGGAGTTCAGGTGGAGATGTTAGACATACAGAGTTGAAGTAGAATTTAGAAGGAACTGGAAACCCAATCCTAGACAGCAAACAAGAAATAAAACTCTTTACCTGTTCAAAAGACCAAGAAAGGGTCTATATACATTAAGGTATAGATGTTGGCATATTTTGGTATCCATCATTAATTACAGTCAATTAATGTTTATGAATCAAGATTATAGGCTTAAATATAATAAGAATGTATAATAATAATAACAGATATATAGTATAGAGTTAAAGGATTATCCTCTACATCAAATATCCAATAAACTGAACATAAACACCAACCTTTTCATGCTTGATAAACTCAAAACACTCAAAGATTTTGCCAACAACAAATTTCCAAGTCTTGACAACATACCAACATTATTGTGGAAAGATCCAACATTTCATGACATCCTCCTACAGTTTTTCAACCACACATTCATATACCATTCGCTGCCTTCAGCTCGGATCAAGGATGGAAGAACCCCTGTTCCAAAAGAGGGTGATGTAACAAGTGCGGCAAACTATAGGGGTATAATTCTAATGCCAATTGAAGCAAATTTTACAATATGCTTCTGCTAAATAGGATTGTTGCTACCATTGATCCACTCCTCCACAAGAACCAGAATAGATTTAGAAGAGGCAGGTCAGTAATTTCTCAAATGCTCTCTATTCACCAAGTACTGGAAGAGATGAAAAAATTCAACAAAGAGGTCACAATCTGTTTTGTTGACTTTTGCAAGGCATTTGATTTCATCAGCAGAGATCTCATGTTCAAAATCCTCCAACTCTATGGTATAGCCTCCAGAATTGCTGAAACAATTAGAGCTGTGTACAGAAACACCACTGCCACCAGTGCATTACCTGATGGTGAAACTGATTCCTTTTAAGTTAAAGCAGGAGTTCTACAAGGTGACATACTTGCTTCTTTCCTGTTTATAGCTGTTCTGGGCTATGGTCTACATATTTCTCTCAACAACATGGAGGAAAAAGGACTCTTATTGAAAACTCGCCAGAGCAGTCAATACCTGATTGACTTTGACGATGATCTTGCATTAATTACTAAATGTATCAAGGATGCAGAATCCTTGCTGCAATCACTCAAGCAACAAACCAGGTAGGTATCTATTGCAATGAGAGTAAGATAGAATACATCACAACCTCTCCTGAACCATCCGAGTTCAAATCACTCAATAATACATCCATCAAAAGAGTTGAGGATTTCTAATATCTTAGATCTCACATCATAGAAAAAAAAACACTTCAGTATCTGCAAAGCTCTTGCATGGGATGCGTGTAACAAACTTGACAAGATTTGGCACTCAAATCTTCCATCCTCCATAAAAGTACAAACTTTTTGAACATTAATTGAACTAGTCCTACTGTATGTATCAAAAACTTGAACATTATCTGTTCATCTTGAAAGACCACTGTGTGGATCATATACAAATCTACTAAGAAAAATCCAGGACATCAGTTGGAGATCCCATGCAACACTTAACACAATCTATGGAGAACTTAGACCAATCTCTCTTATAATCAAGCAAAAATGACTACAGTTTGCCAGCTACTGCCATGGAGCAGACATGGAAGTCATCTCATCCTTACTCCTATGGCATCCTTCTGGAAGTGTCTTCTCACAAAAATTGACTTTCCCAGACACCATAGCTTGGGACTCAAGGTTGGACATTGGGGATCTGGAGACAGCAATACAGGACTGAACAGTGTGGAAAGGGATTACTAATGGAGTTCCAACCAACCATAGGGAGGTCAAAGGATGATAATGATGATGAAAGAATTATTTTAGAAGAAAACATAGATGGCATTAAATAAACATCAAATATTTCAAAGTATCATAAGTAAATGCAGATGTGTAAATAAGAATATAACTCACCAGATCAGCTGGCTGTCGTGCAGTAATAATTCTTTTAAACATGTCAACCAACCACTGGGGGCTTAGGATGACTAAGTTTTGGAGAATGTTATCCACTGTAACTGAGCCTCCACCATAATAAACAATCAAGCCAAGGTCATGATAGAACTCAAGCATAGTCTGGACTTCATCATGGTCTTCAATGCCCAGATCAAATGCCAAGTCTATTATCTGGGGAAAAAAAAATTATACCAATAGTTTTTTTTATTAGCACAAATAATTAGTAAATAAGATCAATTGGTAATGAAGAAGCCAAAATTTTCAAAATGATTAAATAGTTTTTATGATCAGTTGTCTTCTTTATGACTTTATTAATATTTATTAAACCTGTTTGATTTCAGTGACAATGGACAAGCATGGTGTTTTCTTTAGCTTTAAATGGTTTAAGAGATATTCAACTACAATGAATGGATTAGTTATCCCAATCTAAAATTTCATTTTCAGTATATCTAAAAACGTTTAATACAAGCATAGAGAGCTTAACATGAAAAAAAAAAAATGGTACCAAATCTATCTTGGTAGCTCAATTAGCAACAAAGTTATGATCATTCAAATTTCATCAGTTTTCATTTTATTTTCAATTGAGTCATAAGCCAATTTCAACAGTGTATAAACTGAAGCTACAGACTTAAAACAAGTGAAAAATCATTATGAATGTAATATTATACAGGTAGTCTTGAAGTAAAAGAAATAGAATACTAATAGAATCAATAATTATTAGATCAAGTCAGCCTAAACTTTGGGAAAAACTGCATTCTCAAAATGAAATACTTAAAAAATGACACAGATGGGCAATTTCGATTGCTCATTTAAGTTTTATTTCAACAGTTAATGCCTTGCAACTTCTTGCTATGATTCATAACAGCACAGAGATGAAGCTAAAGTTTTCAGTAGTACAGCAATAAAAAATACTCATATTTACACCATGTAAAAACAAGCAGTAGCACAAATTGATAGTAGGGCAAAAATAATAGTATACCATCCTGAACTTGCCATAACTTGGTTGGTAATAAACAATGCATTACACTTCTGTAAGGTCAAATAATTATGCCAAGAGCTTATTGAACAAGAATGGATGAAACAAAAACATTTTGTCAAGATTTTCTTTTGTATACTTTGCTCATGTCTAAATAATCCGTTGTTCAGTTTATTCCAATCAATATTTGGTTGTTGATCCGGTTGTTTAACAAAGTAACCACCTTAGAATATAAAAAAATCTTAACTTATTCCTGACTCTTTTCCATTCCAGATAATTTTTCTTTCAATATATTGTTACCCATAAGCCCAATGAAACAATGTCAAGTAATCTTACTGTATGAGTACAAACTGAGAAAAAGAACCATTTTTGTATCAAATCATTACATGCAATGAGAAAATGAGATGAAAAACTGATGAACTTTGAATAGTCATAACTTTGTTGCTAATTGAGCTACCAATGAGAAATGGATACTCTTTGACAACAGTAGGCCAGTAGTTAGATGCAAGGGAATCACCTAAACAATAATCAAAAGCTCCACTGCACCTAAAAAGTTAATGGTTACTGTATGTTGGTCTTTCAAAGGGGTTATTCATTATTGCCTCAAGGGAAAACAACAGCAACCTCATATTGTAGAGAAATTGAGTGTATGCATTAAAAAAATGAAAAAAAATTCCTAGTCTTGTGAATAGAGATGGCTTAATTTTGATGCATGGTCGCATGCTTCTCAATCAAGTGTCCAAAAGCTGAATCACCTGAATTATGAAATTTTGTCTCATACTCTATATTCACCTAATATATCTACTGATTATGACTTATTTAAACATTTTGAACTCTTCATATGCAAAACATTCTCCAATAAGGAAGAGGTAATCAAAGCACTTGAACTGTTTATCACATCAAAGGATGAGAAGTTTTTTAAAGATGCGATCAAGAATTTAGAGGTACATTGGAGAATAGTCATGAAATATATATAAAAACTTAAAAGATATGCAACAAACAATATTGTATTTTTATTCAATAAGTATTTGTTATTTTAATCATTAAATTGTTTTTAAAATACTGGGAGTATTTTATATATTAAATAATAAAACTTTTAATTTTTCCCCCAAAAATGAATTAAAACTTATTAAGCTATGCACCTGAGTAAAACCAACTGTACTTTGTACTACCTTACCTGTTTCTCCAAAATTTGGTTTCAATCAGTCAATGTGTGGCTATTTTAGAGGGTATGATGAACAGACACACTAAAGTAAGTTACAGAATTTTATAGCTAGATAGATAAAGTATTACTTTTTCTTACAAATTAATTTTTTTTACTTCATATTTGAATTTTGGAGAATGTGTAAGTCATCCCCTTCCAAGTAAAGGTTAAATAGCAGTGTAGACTTAACTCTCTAGCCTTATGTGACAAACACCAGGTGAAGGACTATTCTGAATTAAAAACCAAAAGGCAATGGGAGACCACTTCACTGTCTTTCCAGAAAGTCATGGCAATTCACAAATAAGAAAGAAAAGGAATTTGTGTACAGTTATGATTTTCTAAATACTGAAGAAACATGGGATTTCTAAAAAAAAAAAAAAAAAAAAAAAAAAAAAATGAAATTTATTTTCTGATCTCTCACCTGATCTACACATGCATAGTTATTAGAATTTTCAACCAGCTGTGTAATGACTTGCTCAAACTGAAGCCATCGTGTTGGAATCTGCTCTCCCATGTACAGCTCTTGCAAGGCTGACTTTTGGATCTGTTCTCGTAAATGGCATATCTGAAAGTGAATAGACAGAACAAGTTAAAAGGATACCAGTTGGGTCGGAAAGTTACAATAATTTTGTTAATCCTCATTGCAACCTTGTCTGCATTCCTACGTACTGTATATACTTGAGTGTAATGCAACCTTATGATCAGTTTTTTTTGTTTGTTTTTTTACACAAAAAATAGAGAGTTGCACTATACACAGGTAAATTGTTTTTCTACAGTGGGTTAAAATTGATGCAAAATATTCAGAGGCCACACTATACATGAAGTCAGCTTAGACATAAATACATACACTATCATAAATGAAAAATAATTGCAAGATGCAATTCATTTCTGAAAATAGTTTCATATTTCAAAATATGAAAAATATTAAGAAATTGAGGGCTAAATGATTATTAACTTATTACTCATGAAGCATTTCTGAAATCTTGGTAATAGTTTCTCTTTCACAATTGTGTTTAAATTTCTAAATTCATGAGAAGTTTATTATAATAATCTGATGATGGAAGAGAAACATCCTTGAAGAACATGGACAAAAAAAACAGAAAAGTTAAAACAGAAATAGTGTAAGTGTAAGGATCTGTGTAGTTTGTAAAGTCCAATACTTGAAAAATCCAAAATACATATGTACACACATAAGCAAGAAAAATATGTTCCTTGGCACTCAAATGTAGGGGCATATATACACAACACAGACACTCACTGTTGGTCAGATCAAAATTTGATGACTTCTATACGAAATGGCTAGAAATACAATTTTTTTAAAATTATTTTTGGCAGAGAATAGATGCATTCCACAGATGTTTCATTTGACAGGGTAAGTGACTATTTTCATTGATACAGAATATTAATAAATTACCACAATATATATAAAGAGAAAATATAGTTAAACAATTTAATATGGGCAGAGGTAAAGTTAAATACTGAAAAACTTGATAGCTTCAAGAAGATTACCAAACCAAAATGCAGATGAGCAACAGGTTAACAATTTTAGATAACAAAAGATGAAAACTTATCTAAAAATCAATGCAAAAAATGGATTGAGTCCAACAAAGTGAAGGAAAAGAAAGAATAATTATGACAGTCAGAAACTGAAACAAACATGACAAAAGAACAAAACATATTGGTTCAGCTTAGAAAAGCTAAAAATGAGAAGAAAAACAACTCTATGGATAATTCAAGTGACAAACTGAAGAATTGATGATCAAATAAAGAACAGTGGATATCTTGAAATAACTTCAGAAAAGTAAACCAGAATTAAAAACAAAAATAAAAAAACAAAGTGAGTTTGAAACCACCAAAGAACCTCAACTTCAAAAGAATCCTGAATGAAAATTAAAGTTTGGGAAGAATATAATTTTTGTTTGCTTGCTGCTGGCATAACAGAAAATGAATGTGAATAAAAGTTGCCCCATTTCTAGATGTGGTTGGACTACAAGCCCAAGAAATATTCAACTCATTTGAATTTGAAAATCCTGATGGCAAGAACAAAATACAATATTTGAAAAATAAATGCTGAGAATACTGCCAACTGAGAAAAAATATCATGTACATCAGATATTTATTTTTCATCAGAAATCAATTGCCTTCTGAAAAATTTGACTCATTTCTGACTGATATAAAACTAGGTATCTCCACAAATTCGATAAAAAATGAGCATACAATACAAAAATCCCTTAAACTTAATAGAAACAAAGTTTTATTGTCAAAATCTTTGTTATTAAGAGGAAAGACCAAAGAATTTTTTGATTATTAAATTATATTGATCCTTTTTAAAAATTGTTTGAAAATTTGATTAAAAATCTTGTTTTTGTGTCAGTAGTGTGTGTTTGTGTATGTGCGTGTTTGTCAGGGAGTGGGGAAGCAAAGATGGGTGTATGAAATTTTAGCATCTTTATTGCAGTAAAAAATACATTGATTTCGAAATATTTGAAAAAAAAAATCAAATAATTGTTGGATTTTAATGAAACTTTCAGTACTTATTCACAAATAAATTAAATTATTTTAGAAATGTTTCTTTTTTAGAAAATCTTTGTAAAAACATTTTTTTTTTTTTTACATCTGTTATCCCCCTACTTATCTGATTTTATGAAATTTCGAGAAATTAAATTTTGGACTACTTAATGTTTATATTAGTTATATTGGAGAATTTAAATCATTAATTTTTTTTTTTTGTAAAACTGTACCCCCACTTATTGTAAATCTGCTCTGAATTGTCAAATAAAAATGCAATAAAACTAAGACATTATTTAATTAGAAAAACTTTTAATGGCTTTTATGAATAAGATATATTATGGACACAATTGCTTTAAGAAAATTCTTTTTCAATAAATAATGAATTTTTACAAGAATTGTTTCAAATTTTTTAAAATTTTAAAAGGAAAAAAGTTGAATTTATCAATTTTTGATTGGCTTTATTGATTGATTTTTTACACCAAGAACCTATCTTTTACAGTGTACAATATATGTGCCAAGTTTGTTCAAAATCAGTTGGAAGGATCTTGAGTGAAAAGGTAACAGACACACAGACATCCTATGTTTTATATATATAGATAAACTATATTTACTAATCATAGTATAATTCATTGACCCCCCAATATTTTAAAATGAATTTTGAATTATTTTTCTATGCATGTATAAAAGTGCTGATTTTTGTAAATATGGATGTCCATACAAAACATTATCAGAAAATAAGAGCAATAATTATAGTAAATTTAAAGTCAAAGTACTTAAAATTCAATAAAATATTAGAATGCGGAGAATATTTTCCTAAATTTTTAAGATTACTGAGTTGTTAAAAATTATATAATAAAAGCATTCACATTATATTCCCCAAGTAATTTTTACAAACATGTCCACTATAGAAAAAAAATTAGATAAACTTATGTCTGTCATTCAAGGTGTCAACAAATTAAATAAACACCATCCTTTATGATAAAAAATGCATTTCTGTGATATTTTAAACCAAAAATAATACTTGTTTCAAATCAGATTAATTGAACTTAAATAATTCTATTATTACTCAAATAAAGTTTCAGAAAGGAACATTTTATTTTTGAAAGATTTTTAATTCAGAGAATTACATTGTGATGGCAGATGGCTAAAAATGGTGCTAAAATCAGCAATTTCAAAACAAAAACTTCTTCCAGTCAATGTAAATTAGTTTTAAAATACAGCAAAATATTTTGCTTATTGGAAATATTAAATTTAATCTATTAGCTTAAAATTAAAATAAAACCCTTAAGAAAGATTGTTTTATTTTAAAAAATTTACTTTAAACTTTAGGTATCACAAATCTGTGTGTGTGTGTGTGTGTATATATATCTTTTCACCTCAAGCAAGGAAATAAAGCCACTAAGATGATGCAAGAGGTTACAGGGTGAATGAATATGAGAAAAAAAAAAAAACATTATTAAGGAAAAAGAAGAATAAAACAACAGGAATTAAGAAGCTGAAAGTGAGTTCCAGAAGCAAGAAATGTGAGAGAAGAAATTGTTAGCATAGAATTTACAGTTACATCTAGCTATTTCAACTGTCAAATGACCTTACTGTCAATCTAGTAGTACACTTAAATTCATAAAGCCTAGGTAATAAAGAGTTAAGCTCATCAAAACAATTGCCATGAAAATATTTATAGAAGTATTTTGCTTATTGGAAATATTAAATTGAATCAATTAGATTGAAATTAAAAACTAAAATAAAAGTTATTTTTAAAAATTCATTTTAAACCTTATGTGACATTGTAAGAATGCTGATAATTTAAAGAGAGAAAAAAGGCTTAAATTAAATCAAAAGTGAACACAAAAGCAAAGAGGGTCATAGATAGATTAAAAGACATACCAAAAACAAAAAGAAATAAACTTTTATTTTTTTTTCATTTTGTGTATAAAGAGCCTCACTAGAAGATAGTGGAGAAATCCACTTGGGCATCTGGTTAAAGTGAGGCCCAAGGGATGAAGTTGGGGGAGTGAAGTAACATGTGTTAAGCAACCAGGATTAGTATGTCTGGGCACAACTTTCTTTTCTTTTTTTTTTTGTCTTATAATATTGTCCTGCCTGAACGACAACAATCCACCAATATCTGGCAACAATTAGGTCCTTGCCTGACTTGGGATCAAAACAAACACAACATGAGACAGGGAGAAGCTTTGATTGAAGTGACCAACTCTACGGTTAGCCACAGGATTCAATCATAAACACACTTGATGGCTGAGAACAGGATGACATTGTCATTAGCATAGGGACCAGGATGTCCCACAGTGTTATACTTAAGTATCCCTTTTCTGCAGCAGTATCTATATAAAACTAAAGGCTAAAGATTGTATTTGACAAGCTTAATTTCAATTGGGCTTAGGACTTACAGTTAAAAAGCAATAGACAAATGTCAAGCAATTGAAGTTAGCACAAACTAAGTCAAAAGTATAAACGAAGAAAAGTCAATTTTGGCAGTAATGTGAAACAGACAACTGGAAAAAAAAAAATGGGATAATTGAAAAACCCAATGTCGCAATATCAGAACAACAACCCTAAATGTCACCAGAAACAATGCTTGGTTATGGATAAACATGTGGAAAATGCCATTTTGCCAGCATGTGCTGCTCTAAACCACAACATGTACCAGAAATGATCCCCAAAGAAACTGATGACTCATCATATTGCTATCTATTTTTAGATGGCAACACATTAATGCAATGACATCCAACTGGACACAAGAGATATTAGTAAAAATGACACTACAACTATTAATTTCAAGCTGGACACTGCAGCAGAACCCAACATAATACCCAAAAATGTATTGTGTCCATTTTACACCAGTCCACTACAGACAACTAAAGTCCAACTGAAAAGTTACAGCAAACACATCAATGAACCTGAAAGTCAAGTAAAACTGAAATGTTCTCTTAACAACAACGTAAAATACCAAACATTTCAAGTTATTAACCTGAAAGTTTCACCAATCCTGACAAAAGATGCATTTGTGGATTTAAGACTGTTGAAAAGATTGGAGGTAAATGCTGTGAACCTATTGCTAGAACTAAGAAATACAGCAATAAAGTTGTAAAATCTCCTGCCCAAATTTTCATGAGCAATTGTCTAAGAACATTATTAACCACATCACCTTGTTAAACTTTTCTACAGATAGAAAACTCATTTATTTTTCAGAAAAGACATGCAACAAAAACAGTAGCAGAAATATCACAACTGATACACAGAAAAAGAATTTGCATTGTTCAAAGCCAGGTGATAAGTGATAAAAATTGCATTAGATGACAAAACTTGGGAACCAATAATTGTCACTAATAAATATAACAAATCAAGATCATACATTGTCACAATTGCATCAGGACAAACATATAAAAGAAATAGATGACACATACACCTGTCAAGAGAGAATGACAACTAAAGATCAGCGATCATACCTGACAAATTCAACTATGAAGAACCGACTGTTAGACATTGTTAAGTAGATCCCTTCAATCAGGCCACAAGCAGAATTGTAATAAGAGGTGACCGCATTATAAACAAACTCATCAGATACAGAACAGAAATTTAATAATGGCCAGAATAATGCAAATTCTAGGAGCATGAAGTTAGTCTACCTCTATGATTGTTCATACATCATATCTTAGTAACAGACTATATAAATATTTTTATCAGTCAATAATAAGCATTATAATATCTTGAGAGGAGAGATGTGAGTTAATTTTCTTGTAATTATAAGAGTCCTATTGAATTTTAATAAAGCATAGTGCTTGTGGCTACTAGCAATCAGAGTTAGCTTCACCATGTGGGTTGCTACAGATAAGCACACAATATACTTTATCTAGTTGTTCACTTTCACTGTTGTCCAGCATTGCACAATGTTAACATGATACATAACCACATGGATCTGCCAAAAAGTGAATTATTTTGACAGTATTATTTATTCTTATTATTGAAATCATTTCATTTTGATTTGTTTTTTATTTTTCTTATCTGTCCAAACTGTTACACATGAAGTCTTTTACAAAAATTAATAAAAGCAATAGTGTGCACATTTACCTGGATGTCTTCGCCTTCATTTAAACAATTTTCTACAGCAAAGAAAGGCTTCACGATATGTTTATAATAAGGTTTACCAACCAAGAACTGATGCAACTGACCAAACTTTTTTTCCACCTGAAATAAAAGATAAAACATTATCTTTACTAATATGTATAATATGTATTGTTTGTAATAGTATGTTTTATTTCATAGACAAAAATGTATGCAAACTGATCTAAGTTGAAAGAAAAAGACCAAAAGAGAGTTTTTTATTTCACAGTGAACATCTCTCAAAGAAAAGTAATAAATTTCAGACAATCTAAGCAAAGAGTTCTATAGGAATGAAGATAGTAGTGACTGAGTTGATTCATAAGAATGAGAATTAGTAGGGTCTAAGATAAAAAGGGAATGGGTAGTAGGACATTTTAAGTCACCAAAGAAATAAATCCACTTGTTAATGGTAATGATAATAATAGCCATTTCCTTATAAGGAAACATTAACTGACAAAGCAGCTTGTACTACTGACAGTTGAAAGTTATAAAATCTCTTAAAACAATTTTCCAAGATTGGTTTCCCAAGTTCAGTAGCTGTTATCAATGTGGTTTTCGTTCCTAACCTTTTCTTGAATAACATGGAACATCAACATCTTGATTATATCATTATTTTCTCTTCAGTTTACATGTGATATCTATTTTAGATGTTGCTGCTGTTGAAAGTCCTCAGGTGATGTGGTTTCTGTTATCTGGTAAAGTTGTTTGTGATTCTGTAGCACCATTCCACAAGGTCTGAAGAAGAGTGGTCATCGCCAAGATCCGCAGGCTTCCTCAAAGTCATTTTTAACCATTGATCTTAGAAAATGGTTGTATAGAGGAGACAGTTTAGATATTTCTGAATAGATTTGGTGCCCTGTTTGACATCTATATGAAAGGGATAAGCACTAATTGCTATAATTTCAATGTAATTTTGCTCGTGTCATATAAATATGAGTTTTCAACTTACTGATAACTCATCTTGCAATATAAAATGAATATCAATGTAACTGGGTTAATGACAATTTGAAAAACATGTTACTTGAAGATTATCAAAAGTCTTCCTAAATGTAATTCTGTTAAAAGATAAAGACAAGGATATTAGTCTGAAAAGTTGCTAAATTAGAATATGACAGTTTGTGTAGGAAATCAAGATAACAGTGTAGTACCTTAATAAACATAGTATCAGCAGCAGTCCTGGGGTATAAAAACAATGCAAATCTTTCAGTTTTCCTCCTTTTGAAATATGTGACATGAACTTTTTACACTGAAGCTAAAAGGGCTGTGGACACTTTACACACAAACACAGGCAAGTCACATTCAAATATATTAAGATTTTGTAGTGTATGCAATTTACTTCTAGAAATAGAAACTCAAACTTTCCTTTTGTCAATTTTGTTTAATAAATGTTATCTTGCATTGCAAATCAACCAGTCTCTCTTATTTTGAGTATGTACCTTTTCACGACCATTATTTCATGTAAAACAAAATATTCTTTTAAGAAAGCTTATATATTTATTTTTGAATTAGCCAACACATGAAAACAGCTTTTATTAATGAACAGTTTTTGGCCTAACCTGGATTTGTCATAAAACTGAAATTTTATTTAAAAAAAAAAAAAAAAAAAAGAAAAATTAATGTTGTATCACTATTACAACTTTAAAAACAAAAAACGAATTCTGCATAATCCTTAGAACTGAATCTAAAGTTCAAATAAACATTCTAGTCATTTTCCCCCAGATAATTAAGGTTTTAACAAATACTGGTAGAAATGTGAGCTAGATGTATGATAATACCGTAAACTTGTTCTACTAAATTTACTGTAGGTACAAAGACTACTGCAATAAAAACATTCACTTCTCATCAACGATCCTATCATCAATGGATATTTTTGGAGAAGCTCCAAACTAAAGAATATATTATGACAGGTGGCACAAGAAAATTAGCTATGTTTATTTCTTCATTTTGTATATTTAACATATAGTTGATCAATCTAATTAGTTTACCTTTTTCACTAAAGAGCACAACAGTCTTCATTCCTTAAATGTTTCTATTTTTTTTTTTAAAGAAACATTCAAAGAATATATTTTTATACTTGCATAAAAACAGTTATAATAGTATTATAAATGGTATATATTTAATATATTTTTTACTACCCCTACAGATCACCTGTAGATATGTAGACAGTATAACAGTTACTGACACGGAAAATGGACTCCACAGGAAATTCCAGTTGAAGCTATTGTATTCATGTTGCAAAAATACCCTCCCATCTATGGATTAAATAGCAGGGAAGGCTGGGCTCTCTAATTTTGGTTGGTAGCCAGCTTAGGAAAAGGAAAACTCTAAATTCAAAACCATGGAGAAGAAAGTAAGATGGAAATAACTTGTTTTTCAAAAGATCACTTATGGCAATGCACAGTTTATAGATATTTTTTAAAATCATTTCACCCCAAGCAAGGCAATAAAGCTACTAGGATACAAGAGGTTACTGAGTGTTAGAGAATATGAGAAAAACTATTATTAAGGAGAGAGGGCAATAAAAGAATAGGAATTAAGAAGTCAGACGATAACAGTTGATGTTGCATTTACATTTTTGAAGATCAAAGTTGAATGGGAAGCAAGAAGTCAGAAAAGAGTTCCACAAGCAAGAAGTACGATAGAAGATACTGTTAGCATAGAACTTAGTTACACCTAGACAGTTCAACTGTAAAATGATGAGACCTTGCTGCAAATCTATTGTGCCTAAATTCATGGTCTGGCTACCATAGAAGAAAATTCATCAGAACAATTACCATGAAAGTATTTATAGAAAAGACACAAGGAAGTTATTCTTTGGCAGTGGAAAAAGAGACTGAAGCCAAGATGCCAGGTCAGGATTAATAACATTGCAGCTTCTTTGGATTTTATTGAGAATCTCTAAATACATAGTAGGAGCACCAGACCAGATGTAGCAACAATATTCGAAGCAAGGACAAATGGTAGACTAATAAATATGTAAGGTAACAAAAAAAGGAAAACTGTACAGAGCCATGATTGTCTACATCTTGAAAAGACATGGTTTAAAGTCATCTAAATGTTAAATTTGTCACCACTTTTGGAAAACAACTATCAAGGTCTACTTTTAATGAAATTATCTGTCAGGAGTTGAATACAAATCTATTATCTTATTTATTTAGAGATACAGACCAAGAAAGCTTTTGTCAATGCCGTTTCTCAATGAAAAAGATAAATAGTTGCCTTGGCTTAAACACTGGGGTATTGCCATAATACGCTATCACCAACAAAAGCTTAATAGTTTTTGAGCTGCTGTCTGTCAAGTAGATATTGTGATGAAAATATTGATTGTATTAAGACTGAATAAAGCCATTAAGTGCTACCTGTGGTCATGCCAATAAAAGAAACAACAAACTGGGGATGATAATAAAAAATAAACATAAAGAAAAAAAAAAAAAAAGAAAAAAAAAAAATTGAATGGCTGGCTTAGGTATAGAAACATTATCAAAGATTACCATGAAGATTATAAATTTTTTTATTTTTACTACTTTTAAAATGTTAGCCATGACTAAATATTTAATCATTTAGGCATATTTTTTTAGTAGATGTTCTTTTGAGAGAAGTGTATTTTTATGAAGACCAGATGGTTTGTGCAAAAAATTGTTACACTTGTATATATTTTTTGGCTCAGCGGTTAAAACCTGACAAAATTTATGAAGGATCCATTTCTAGTCTAGGGAAAATTATTTTTTTTGTATATACTAACCAATGAGAGATGCGGTCTCAAGCCCTTGTATGTGGGCTTTGTGAGCTTATTTTACAGAATAAATAGAGCTCACGTCAGTAGATGAGGGAGAAGACATTTTGACAGAAGACAAGGCAAATCAACATCATGGTGCAGAAGGCATCAGTTACCAGCCAGCTCTGCTGAAAGACTAATTTTTAAGTTTGAAAATTCTTCTGCAGTTGGACAACAAAGAATGAAAAGAATTCTAAGAAATTTTCCCAAGCATGAAAAGTATGAATTTAAAAGGAACTTTTCAAAAATTACTATATGTCTTAAAGATGCTCATGGGGTAAGTAAAAGTAGAGGTTTTCATTTTTTTTTCTGAAAGGTTGATGCACCTTTGTCTTCTGTCTCCTTGAATTATTTTCTCTTTTTCAAAATTCTTGTCCTTTTCCCAAACTAATTTTTTTCCATTTTTCAATGGTAATCCTTTTTATCAGAAGTTTGTTATCTTGCCTAAATAGGTGCACAAAAATTTCTTTTTGTGCAAACTTTGTATTTGTACCTTTTTCATACTTGTGTAATAAATGTTTTTCCTTTAAAATTTTACACAGTGGTTGAGTCTTAATTTGCAATTTGCACCTATTATGACTTGCTATTCCTACTAAGTTTTTGTGTCTGGCATAAGAACTTAGATTTGGTAGGGAATAAAATTTTTATAAGATGGTATAAAAAAAATAAAATATAAAATAATTGTTACTTTTGATTTTTTTTATTATCTAGATTAAAGGCTAGAGAAGATTTCCTGAAATGAAACAATAGTGATAAATGATCAGCTTAAATTTTAAGATTTGGCAACAATATCCATATAATTTAATATCTAAAATAATATTTTCAAGAGCATTTAAATCAATACTAATTAATAGATACTGAACCTTTCTTTTATAGCTAGTCTTATTGTTATCAGAAGATGTCTACAGCTGGTAAAAATGTGTTAGAAATTGTCATATTACATTTTTCTACAATTTTCATACTGTTTCAAATATTCTGACCAACAGCACAAAATATGATACCAATACAAGGTTTTATAAAATGCACAAAATAAGCACCACTTTGATTATATTTTTGTATTAATAATAATAATACTACATACTAATGTATTAAGAAAAACCTTTTTCTCATGGCCACTCAACTGTTGAGTTCTTTATTCTTTCACTAAGTTGAAGTATTAAAAGAATTCCTTTAGCATCATAAAATCAATAACACCCAACAATTATTTTTAATTAATTTCAAATGATAATCTATGTTATTTCAGTCAAATAACAAACTTTCTGTAATTGCAGATAGCACAATAGATAAACCAGGGAGGAATCAAAAATTGTTTTATAAAATAAATTTATGTAATACATTCAGTTAAACTGATATTTCAATTCCTTTGATCTGAGGCAAAAAAAAAAAGAAAAAAAAAAAAGAATTCTAATCATAAAATCAAAGATTTTGGAAGGAAACCCCTCTTTGTTGATAAATCACAAATGATTTATAATTATTGGGAGTTTAAAAAAAATTTATCTCTTTAAAAGATAAATGAAATACAATTTCAATTATCAGTAAAATGCCAAAAAAGCTTTCAATGTGGCAGCCTTTTCACTGACCTAGAAAAAAAAAAAAAAAAAAAAACCTGACAAAATGGAAGGATATAAACTGAAAGAAACAAAATGCACTTGATTAAACCAACTGGATATTCCTACTTTATTAAAAGCTTTAAGAAACAAGTTTAAATTGCCTGAACTTAGATTCCTGGAAATCAACCTTGATTTCATGAACACATGGCTTTGAAAGCTCAAAAGTAAGACTGGAATTTCAGAAGGCCTTTCAATGATATTTTTTAAAAAGAAAAATAACCTCATTGAATTCATTGTAATCAAGAGAGTAAACCAAACATTATCAACATATTCAATCACACAATGGTTAATTTTCAGGTTCAATATGTTGATTTAGAACATCAGTTTTAAATCTCTAACCAAAACATCAAAATTATATTTACATAAATCAATGGCTTACTAGAACATGTACTACTTTCTTGGCATATTTTCTTTTTTAGGTCATTGGGTGTTTTATGTCTAATCTGACTTAATCAGAGTTCAATTGCTACATATTTTTCATATAAACAAACATAAAAACTCACAAGCAAATTGGTCTGAAGTGTACAGAAAAAATATAATTCTTCCTTCAGACTTGCCTTGACTTGAATTTGCTAACTGAATTTTATAATAAACCTCAAATAAATGTTAATAGCAAAATTAATTTTAATTTATGTCAGAATTTTTTAGATGAGAAATGATCATTATTACATGGCTTTCTATTTCAACGGCATTCTTATGTTGGTTGTACTCATGTTTCAGTAATTGTTGGTTTCAATCCATAGGGATGATTGCAAAACACTTACCCCTCACCATTTTATAGGCAGAAACACACAAATGCATGCAGGGATTTTTTCCGAACCAATAAAATAGGCTAGTCCTCAGCTTCACCCGACTCAGTCCTGGTCTGTCTTGAAGTCAGAATGCTACATTCATTTGTCTCAACTTGATTTTGTGACTCAGTCCCAATTCTTAGTTTGTGAACATTTTGCCATATTACGCAAAAAGGAAAATAACACTGACATCTCATTTTAACCAAAATTACACAAAAATATCTTGACATACTAAAAAGTAAATTTATTCAATAAAATCACCACTGCTCCAGACAATTTCAGAATCTCCTGCAACTTTTCTGAACTGCCTCTTTGTTTAAGTTGGTGAATGCTGCCATAATCCTTGCCTTCAGTTCATCTTTGGTGTTGCAAAGAGTTTTGTTGGTCTCTCATACAACTGCACCCCACACATAATAATCAAGGGGGTTGCAGTCTGGGAAGTTAGTTGGCCAGATGTAAGGAGTGATGTGGTTGCAGAAATTGTCCGACAGGTATGACTGGGTTCTCCTGCTTGTGTGGCATTGTACAGAGTCCTGTTGCCAAGCATAGGGTCTTCCAGCAGCCACAGTGTTGACCCATGGCAGTACTACCACCGTAAGGCACTTTTTGTAGGTGTTTGTGTTGAGTCTGAAGCCTTCACCAACAAATTCTGGAGATCCTTTATTATCAAAGATCAGAGTGAATTTTCTGAGCTACCATACCTTCATAATCACCATTAGACTCATCTAACTCTTTCTGAATCCTCTGCACTGTCCTCAGATTGACATTTAAACACTCTGAAATGTTCATATTGGAGCTTTTGGCATGAATGCCAAACAATACAGCATGCCATTTCCAACTTTCTGGCAGAGTGAATTGTTTCATGGAGCTCATTTTCTTACAGATGGTGGCCAACTAACCCTATTATACTGTGCAGTTGACAACAAACAATGCACATGCACAAAATTAAAAATACAAAATGGTGACTATTTACCCATCGCTTCCTGTATTGTTTGCTTGCTTTATATTATTTCTTGCCCTGTTCTTTTCTTTTTCTTGCTTATTGCAAACTTTGTCAATTCTGTTTGTTAGACAGTTCCATTAATTATTTTGCATTTTGACTATGGCTACTCACTCCACAGTATACTCTGGCATTCTTCAGGTGTTTTCCATAATTGATAACACCCTCTGAATGTTAAACTGGACACCTTATTCAGTCCATGTTCTCATTTCACTTTGCATGTTTAGAGGAAATCTTGTAGATGTTAATTCTCTCTAGCTTGTTTGCCTTTGAATCACTCACCCATTTCTTCCAATGAATCAGTGTATATGACTTTTCAGCATTACTCAACCCAGGGATTGAAACCAAATATGCTATAACACTATGCCATGTGTCTCTTGGACAATACAGTAGTGTAATAATGAAACCTTAAATCTAATGTATGCAATCAGGCGGTGGAATTTGAAAGTGTCCCTTCTTTCTTAATCTCAGATTCATTTCTATGTTAAGGCTACTGAAGAGCTTGTAGCAGATGTTAAAACTTTTCACTAGATATGCATGCATTGATAACCTTCTCAACAGCAGTAACCAGCTTTTGGGCATGCATATATATATATATATATATATATATATATATATATATATATATATATATATATATATATAAAAAACAAAAACTTGGAGTATGCATGTTTGAAATTCCAAGAGGCTAGCCCAAGATTGGGATAAGATGCTAAAATTAGCCCTCCACGCAATAGACATGCATGGCATAGACCAGCAGTCCCCAACCACCAGGCAGTGGACCATCCTGTACCAGGCTGTAAACAATTTCGTACTTGGCTGCACAGGAAGAATAACAAATTTTTTCCCTCATTTTATTGACTATTAGCAGTAGAGCCCGGTGTTGCCCGGAGATGTAACAGTAAGAGATACATCTAGTATTGACCAACATAAAGACTGAAAAATAAAATTGACAAAGATTATTGTTTAAGGTTGACGGACACGCATGTCTTAATTAGTGTTTTTTTTTTTTTTTTTTACGAATTGGTCAAACCCAAACAAAAACATTGAATTTTATTATAAACAATTGTCTTGTAAATGGAATTTTTAAAGCATTCTGAATGTAAAAATAAAGAAAAAAGTGTGCAAGACAATAAGAAACACTACCTGCCAAAAAAAAAGTTAAGTTTTGTTGAAATCGGTTGAAAAATGTAGGAAATCCGATCCAATATATAAACGTACAGACACACACACAATCTGCGTTTTATAACAAGTAAGATTGTAGTCTTGTTTATCATGTTTTGTTATGTAACTGACACAGACAGGATCCGTGGAAAATTGTTTTTCATGACACCAGTCCATGGCTCAAAACATTTGGGGACCACTAGCATAGACATTACACTTAACTCACTTCCTAATTCACTAACAGAGTAAGTTCAATTTTTTCTTCACCCTTTTTATAGAAACACTCTTACGAATATTCCTTGAATTTACACTTTCTTTCAGAAATTATTCTCTAAATTTTCTCTATGTGAAAATGTTCCAGATGAATAAATATTTTTATCTCCTTTTGTTTCACTCTTGTTTGTTTATTTTCTCAACCACTTCAACACTTTCAGATTTTGTTCATCACCACCTTAACTTGAAACGATGACTCCTAACCTAATAAAGTTTTTAAATCCTTACATGTATACAGATTCTCCTTCAGCTGCTTGTTGTAGTTGTTAATCTCCTTGAAATTTTGAACTAAATCCTTTATTCAATCCTCTTTGGGTAGATTGTTCTCATTCAGTATTTAGTGATATCATGTATCAATTTAGGTTATTTCATCTTTGTATTGCTTGTTTGTTTCTTCTACTGAACTAGCGTATATGACTTTTCCTCACTTCCAACCCAAGATACCAAATATGTTCTAACCAGCATTTTAATCCTCTCGGCTATATGTTGCTTATGGCTTAGTGTTGGCATATGTTAGTTTTGAAATCAATATTTATGAACTACAAACAACTAAAAAATTTGAAACTTAAGAAGTGCTATTGTTAATTTGATAGTGTAGAGCTCAAAAGATTTAAACAATCTGTACAATTTGATAGTGATAGTTATGTATTGTATCTAGAGGAACACATTGAACAAGTGAACTCAAATAGAGTTATTTATAAACAAAGAAAAACACAAAGTTGTTGTAAAGTAAAAGAATTATTGTTATTATTTTCATGTAAGAATAGATAGTTTCAATAGACAACAAATCATAAGTTGACACACCATATGGTTGTAGTCAACAGATTATCTTGAGGTACTAATTATACATTTAGTTAACTATTACTTCTACTACAACAACAACAATAAAAGTTTATTGGGTTTTTTTTTTGTTTTTTTTTTCAATAAAGGGGAAGGTTACTTACTATTTGTTTCTGTATCTCTAAATCTTCATTCAAACTGTTCCTATGGGTGCCAACAATAAATATTGGTGGTGAAAGTATTGTGTTAGTGACTGAATTCTTTGTATTCTCAGCAGCATGGACATGGACGGACTTCATCCAATAATCAATGTAACCCAGACTGGATAGTTCTTCAGTCAATATATCTACATCCTACAACAACAACAACAACACAGAGTCAGCTATACAACTGGTTGTAAACAAATTAACAGTTACAAAATAGGGTATTTGCTTTGTTATTTCAATAATATCTCCACTATAGACAATAATACTAAAGTAACAAAACATGAAAAACAATTTACTTTATGGTAAAAACAAATTAAAACATGATATTTGAAATAGCTAATCAATAGGTATAGCAGTTTTTGAATTTTTCTTTTTGCATAAACAGGATGATATGTTTTTATAGTAACCTGGTAGCTATCTAACAAAACTGAATTTATTGGATTAATGTTTACTATAAAGAGGTCAATTTTCTTGCATAATAAATAAAATCAAGGTCCCTGAAATAGATGTTGATCATAGTTGTTATTATCATCTTTATAATTTTCTTTGGTGTTTCTTTTTATATCATCATCATCATTTTTAGTGTTGTCATTGTGGTTATAATCTATTTCATAATATAAAACACAATATGATATATTTATGACCACACAATCTGATCTCCCCTTCTTAACCTTTAGCACTCTGCATTATTAATATTAATTCCCTTTCCACTGCATTCTTTTTCAAGGTCTCTCAATTTGCAGTATCCTTATTATTAATTTCATTCAAAGTTGTTATCTGTTGCCATAGCAGAATATGGCAACACAGCTTTGAAATTCAAACAAATTCAAATTTCAGTGGCAGGATAAACTTTTTGCATGGCAAATAAAGTCATATACAGAGTGATAAAGGTTAATAATGAAATTGTTATGTCAGGAGGCATTACATGATACCAATAAGCAATCATGCCTCATATTCAATGCAATGACTCATTAGTAATTAGGGGAGATCAGGCTGCTAATACATTACTTTTTATTTCTTTTGTGTCGTGTTAGCTTTCTTTGAATATTTTTAATGATTTCAAAATTAGAATTCTTTCTTAGATACAACATTTGAGCCAAGTGTATAAATTAACATCAGATTTTTTAATTTACAATTAAAATTTAACAAATGCAATTACAAAATAATTTAAATATTGTCACAGTTTTTTTGATGACATGTATAATTAACTAGTGATAATAATTATTATTATCTTTAGAGTTTTTCATTTGTATTAGGTTGGCCAAAATGTTCCTTCTACCTTTGTTGTTAGTGTTAAAAGGAGCATCTCATTTGAACTAACTTCAGTCAAAAGGAAACTCATTGAAAAAGTTTTTGTCATATCAGTGGGTAGTTTTACAAAAAAATCTTTGTCAAAATTGACCTATTTTTGTTCATTGATTCTATCAATGAAAATGGAAAATAAATAGAAGAAAATAAGCAATATTTTAAGTATGTTTTTTTAAGAAAGGAAAAATTTGATGCAAATCCAAAAAGAAGAAAATTATGAAGAACATAATATGAATGATCAAATGTATCAAAAATGGTTTGCAAAGTTTCATGGTAGAGATTTCTGACTTGATGATCAATTATATATGGGGAAATAGCCAATATTCAAAATAACCAAATGAAGTACTGAAAATGATTTACAGCAGCTTAGTTATATTAATCTCTTATGTGTGGCTTCCACATAAGCTAAGCAAGGACTAGTCTAAGAAATGCGTTTTGGTGTAATGGATGTTGCCTCTGAGTGAGAACTTGGAGAGACAAGTTCAAATTCTAGTTTAGTTCGTTAGATTAACTTATGCACAAATGTCCTTAGGAAAGGTATGAATCCATCTCTTCTCTCTCTAGCTATGGGTTGAATAGCAGGACAGACTGGGTTCTTTAGCCTTGGTTGGCAACCAGTCTACCACAGAAAAAAATAGCAACCTACTGCAGGAAAAAATCTGCCCCATCAGTCATGTATTGAAAGATACATGATCGCCCAAGCGTGTATCACTTGTGGCACTTAACTGCTTGAGTCCAAGAAATCTATTTTTATATTTCAAAAATAGCATTGTAACTATAAGCTTTATCAGACCCATTATTCTTTATGTTTGATTAAAACTAATAATAATATATTTACATTTTATAAATATGATTATTATTAATAGTATACAGGACAGGATTATGACCTTTTGGGTCATCTAAGTTAATGAAATTATGAGGCCCTCCTCAGATGGTGCCACCTCCTGCCCACATACATCTTGAATATTTTTTACTTGTGATATATAATAGTTTTAATAGACAGTCTGGAGCCAAATAAAACCAATGTTTCTCATTGACTAATAATGATAACCACCATTCTGAATGAGTACTTCTAGTAATGGTTAAAGGCAAAACAAAATCTGCTCCTCTGACATCAAAAGTCATAAAAATAAAAAACAAATCCTAATTGGTCAGAATTCATACATAGCATTGAATAAAAGGATCACATTTGAGTAGGTACAAATATTATTACAATTCTTGCAATCATGTGGAAGCTATGACAAAATGCTAGTCAAGAAATGATCACTTTTTGCCTATTGGAGAGAAATTCTGCTATCATGGAAGCCTGAAACTTTCTATGATCCCAGAATAGACATCAGTGACATAAGCATTCTGGTACACAATATATGCATATAAAACGAACATTTTAACAACATTTACATAGCTTGAAGTAAACTTATTGCAAATTATTTAAATAAACTAGAATAGCTATCTTTTGTTTGTCAATAAAAATATTAAGAAATACCACTATTTTACTATTTATTGTAAAATTAGCACATATTTCAACACAACCGTAATAAAAGATATTTTATAACCAGCATTATAAATGTCAAAATAAATTATGAGTGTCATATTAGTATATTTCAGTTTAGGAAATTATTTAGAAGTTATAACATTTAGAAACAATATAACATTATAAAAACTTGAGGGACTCTAGACTGCAGCCTATACTAGCTTAAAGAATAATCCAGCCCTGATGGTATAGTAATATAAGAACAAAAAACATAATACAAAAGTAGAAAATTTAATTTTAAATAGATTAGCTTAAATTTTAATAAAGTAGATGTTGACGATAGATGGTAAAAATAGAATAAAATAAATTTAAACAAATGATTAGTAAATATTAATACAAATGTTGAGATATATAAGTGTTGTAACCTAGGGAAGGTTACTGAATAGAATAATTACACAAAGGTTGGTAATGAACGATAATACTTAGGACAAGAACAACACACATAAGATTTGCATGTATAAATAATAGTCAACTGCTAGAAGTGAGTCAAGTAAATTCCACAATGAATCTCCAACTGCAGACCAACATACAATATTTACTACTTATGTATTTATATGAATGGGGACATATCCATTATCGTCCATAGGTATGCTACAACAATAAGTAATAAAAAAAATATAAACATAATATTAGAGGCAGAAATAAAAGAAATTAATTTTGGTTGGTTATGCAGATGAGGCAGTTTTACATAATGAAGCATCATTAAGATTTTGCTTTCTGAAATTGATTCTGTATAAATTTTAAATTTAACTTACCTGTATATGATCACTGACAGGCTTTACAGTTGTCATAGCAGAAAAATCCTCACACATGTTGAAGACAATGACATATATTGCCCGGGAGGAAAGAAACACCTGAAAATAAAACAAATCTTTTTAAATTCAATCACAGATTGATAACAGGGATACATCTTAGCCTACAAAGGATAGACTATCTGATTTCAGTGATTGGATTTTATTTTCAATACATTATTTGCTTTTAAGGTCAAACTTTTTGTATTTACTCAAAATATATTTAAAATAAAAGGTTATCTGGAACTAACATTTTGCTTTAATTACAGGTAAGCAATATTGGTTACGAATATCAGGTAACATTCTAAAATGAAATAATGAATAATTTTCATGTTTTGACAAAGTATTTCTGGTAATAAAACTCACCTTTACACCTTCATAGTGTTTTGACCCCGGGTGTTAAGAGTTTTTTTACTTGTCCGATATATGCTTAGTGGGTGAAGTGTCAATAATTTCTATGCTCTCAAGTCTATCAGCACTTTCTTGTCATGTTTTGTTCTTTGAAGGTCTTTTGTTTCTGAATGTTTGTTTGATCTTGTTTCCTTAGATTTTCCATTAGGTTCTTTTGACAATCTTTGTTTGGATGATAACCGTTCCTTTATTTGAGATGGGATAAAGTTTTGTTCATCTATGTCCATTTTGCTTGATTCTTTAATGATGTACTGGGTTGTGTTATTTTTTTTTTTTTATGTACCTTTTGATTCTCTTGGGAACATTTAAAGAGTTCAATTTCTTGAAGGATTTTTGTACTTTGGATTGTGATTTTTGGAGTTAATTGTTTTGTACATATAGATTCTATTTTTTGTTTGAGATTGACGGGATAGGATTTGTTTTGTCTATAGAAATTTGATTTATGTGTGATTTTAGTAGTTCTAGTAGACATTTTAATTCATTTATTAGAATTCTAAGATCTTGGCTTCTTATTGCATTGTTCTCTTGGATGTCATTTTGGTGATTTGGTATTTTAACAATATTTGCATATGATGTTGGAATTGAATAAGATTCAACCTACTTTCTGGCTTCTTGGAATGAGATGTTTTGTGTATATTTTATTCTTATTATTTCCTTTTCCTAGATGTTACACTCTTTAGAGTCTGCCGAGCATTTTTTTTTTCACAGTTAAGGAAGCCTTTCACAGGGTGACTCTTCATGATCCGACTCATGTTCACCATATTTTTGACAGACTGATGCTCTCATACAAAGATTTGGTAGATGGCCAAATTTCTGATATTTGTGACATCTAAAGGGATTAGGAATGTATGGCTCTACTTTGACTATTGAGTATCCTATCTTTATTTCTTTAGGTAGAGTAGGTTTGTCGAATGTCAAAATATGTGTGTTTGTGTTTATTGATGCATCAATTTCTTTTTATTTGAATTCTTTTGATGTCTGTTACTCATTACTTTTTTTTAAGATATCATCATTTTTAATTTCTTCTAGTGAGCAGAGTGACAGCTCTGAACATTTTATTACTCCTCCCTTAGATGGATTAAGAAATTGGTGGGGGTAAGCCTTTATTTTATTGTCTATTTTCTTGATTTTCAGTGTCTTTTTTGGTTTTTACTTGAATTAAAAGGTGTATTATTTTTCTTTTTTTTTTTACAGATTTTGATTCAATCATGGCCAATATAACCCTTTGCAACACAAAAGGAGACACTTTTGGTATATCGCCATCTAGTGATTCTATAACTATGAAACTTGGAAATTGTTTTTTCCTTGATATTTCATTTTCACTTTCTGCTTCAGAAGTCTTATGTTGTCTCTTGGTTTGTTTATAAGAGATAGCTATATAATTCTGACTTTTGTATTCACTGTATGTATTCCCCACCCACCTCAGTTCCTTCTTAAAGGACACTAACGGGATTGGGGACTAATCTAATTCATCCTGAACTGCCAGGGCTACACAGACGGTATAGCTGTGATGAAAGTGGATATGAGCACCTGCCTATCCCCACAATATCTACCCAAGTATAGTATGGGGTAAGGATTCACAACCTTGTTGGAATCATCCCAACTAGCCCTTGCCACTATGTGAATAGCCAATTGGAATGGATTGGGCTATTCCATCCATCAGCCTATCCCAGGTAGGGACCAAAGTGACATATGGACACTCCTGGTCATTTTATACCAGATCAGGAGTCACTCAGTCACCAGGAGTCAATCCCCAGGCATCATAGGTTTTTTTTGAGTGGAATTTGTAGTTTTTGGAATTGGTTTTTGTGAATGTGCATTTTAGATATTGCAATTTTTATTGCTGGTATTTTTATTATAAAAACCCATCTTTACACTTTCTTAGTATTCAGACACCAGTTTGAGGGAGGGGGAAACTATTTACACATAGCTGAGACCCTAATGGGTGCTATCACCCCAGGTTTGGGTGGACCTGGGAACAACAGCAACTAAGAGGCAGTTCCATACTTCTCAAAACCTCCTGATAAGAGGCCTTGCTGCTGGATTCAGTTTATCATCATACCCAGGATGGGGGAAATTCTTGGGCCAGAAAATATTTAACAATATAAATAAAAATTACCAGTATATCCGATAAGTTTTCTTGCTTGTTCTCATTATCTTTTCAAAAGTTAAGATCAATTTTTACATTATCTTTTTTTGTTACTAATATTTCAAATTACTTACCAGAATTAGTCCCTTATGAGAGAAAAATTTAACAAAAGATTGCATTTATAAAATCCCATGCAAATATGAAATAGTATATGTAAAGGGGAAATCAACCATCTACTTAAAGTTAGATTCAATGAACATAAATGTATAATCAATATAGAAAAATCTGGAAGAGCAAATCTTATCTGGATAGAGAAATGCACATATTACTCTCTCTGGGATGAGGTCCAAATAATCAACATAGTATTGTTGGTGAGTAAAGGAGTTGATAGAAATGTCTGATATCAGCTTATCAGCTAAATGCTTAAGTCAAGCATGTAAGGATTTCAAAAGTATATCATTTCTTTTTCTTTGTTTAGCAAAGAAGATTGATTTTTTTTTTTTTTTTTTTTTACTTGAAATCATTTTCTACAGCTTATCAATCCTTTCTGGGATATTTAAAGCCAGAAAATATTTTTAGATTGTAAGAATTTTTTTTTTTTTTTTAGATAATAAAGGTTTATTAATACAAGACTAACTAATTAACCTATAGCAGAAGGGGGAGAAGAGGTGGATTCATATCTTTCCCAAGGATATTTGCATGTAAGTGAATATAATGAACCCAATGGGAATTGGAACTTGACTCTCCGATTAACAATTTCAAGCCATCATCCATTACACCACCTGCATATCCAAGCTTACAACAACTGGTATTCTCAAGCAGATACCCATCCAGGTACTGACCAGGCTCAATGTTGTTTAACTTCGGTGATCATATAGGAACCAATGTTTCAACATAATGTGACCATAAGTCTTAGCAAAGAAGGTGCTAGGAAACTCCTAATAAAAATGAAGAACATCTGCTATGGATAATGGGATGATGAACGATGGACAAAAGATTATATACAGGGTGATTGAAAAGTAACTCCCTATTTTATGTATAAGTGACCAACCGGAAGTCCTGATTTAACACCCTGTGACTTTTTTTTTCTTTGGGGTTGGTTAAAGGAGCAAGTCTACTATACCAAACCATGAAAGAGAATATACCCAAAGACCAATTTGCACAATTTTCAAAATATACAACAAAGACAGTAAAATTTAATGATGGGGGGTTGATTGTTTGCAGGTTACATGAAAACCAATGATACAAGAAAGTTGAGAAAAATTAATGGAACAGTGAACAGAAAAAATACATTAGTAAAGTCTCACCTATTACCAGATATAGCAGAAGGTGAACTATTCCAACATGATAGATCACCTTTTATGGAATATATTGGGCCAACAAGTTTACTATCACATGTCTTGCTAATGATTTGGTTTTTCTTGTAGAGTTCATACCAGAATACTAGATTTGGTAAGAGCTTTATTTGTTGGCATATGGAGGACCAACATCTTCTTAAGCAGGGGATCATAATATTTTGGCCCATTATATATATATATATATATATTTATCACAAAGCCACAAGGGGTTGCTGTGTGTGAAAGAAGTATGCAGGAGTGGATATATATATATATATATATATATATATATATATATATATATATATATATATATATGTATGTATGTATGTATGTATGTATGTATACGCGTATATGTATGTATGTGTGTGTAAATATAAATATGTTGTTGTGTATGTGTATATACGTATGTGTTTTTGGGTATATAAATGGTAGGTCCTTACTAGATTAAATATTCATTATTTTTTATATGTTTATTTTAAATTTGTAACCTGTAGGTGATATTACTTTTGTCAAATTTTCTTGATTGTACAGTGGCTCTTTTATAAATGCCCTTTGGTTTTAGTTGCCCCCCCCCCATCTTCCCCACCTTTTTTCTTCCTTTTTCTTTTCTTTTTTCTCTCTCATCTTCTGATTTTTAAGTTTAGATTATATCATTCTTTATTGTGTGTAGGGTCACCACAAATGTATACACCCATTTCCATTGTCGGTTTTTAATTTAATTTAGGGCAGTGATTTAATAATGAATTATGCATCAGAAAATAATTCATATTTATCTGTATCTCACTCATTTAAACTGTCATTTAGCTCTTCTATTTAAAACTTCTCTCTGTTAAATTTTAATCCCCACCTTCACTTTTAGGCCTTCCTGTTCTTCTCTCGTCTGTTACCCCTCTCTAAAGCTTTCACTTACCTCTCACATTTGTCCCCCACTCTCACACATACACTCTCACTAAATTTTTGTTTTTATTCCCAGAGTTATTTTTTCTGATTTCTTTTTGAATTTGTAGGTCTGATGAATTGGATCATAATTACGATTCCAATGTAATAAATTATAACCATGGAATATTAGTGTTTAAGTCTTTTTATTATATTCTCACTCTGTCCTTGACACTGAGTTCTACTTGGATTCTCACCTCTTGGAAATTTTATATATATATATATATATATATATATATATATATATATATATATATTTCTAGTCAGCATATCTTTGTTCAAACATGTTTCATTGAATAATATAGGCATATTATGTATACTTATTTTTATACTGATCCTTTTCAGCTGTCTAATCAGTTTCTTGATGTTGAGATGAAATAGTTTTTTTTTTAACCCAAGTACTTTTGATCATTTCTAAGATCATCTTCAGAGGTAAATTACAAAGACAAACATATTCTGTGATAAAAGATTTATAATATTGTGTCATCATTCACATAATATATTAATCTGTTCAAGCAATAACTAATTTTTCACAACTAGTTTCACACCAAAATAATGCTCTTGTCAATTCAGAAGAAATTAGTAGATCCATCTTTGTAGCACTGCTTCAGAAGCCAGTTGCAAATGAATGTGAGCTCCATTGGACAATCAACTTAATGATTCACAACTAAGCTTATCATACAGATTGTGATAGTAGAGTACATAGAAGAATTAAACTGGAAATAGGACAAGAAGAGAAGGATTTTTGTTTAAGACACTGGAGCAAAATCTCTCTCCAGCTTCTCAATAATTCATCCAGTAATCTGGCCAATCCAGCAAAGAAAAAGAAACATTTAGACAGTAGGGAGAAGAAAAGCAACTATCAAATTTGATGGCATATAAGATCTACAGGTATATAAAACATCCTCATTTCAGCTAGGCATATTAAAAAATGAAATGTTTTGAACAGGGGCCGACAAACTTTTGGAGAGAGTGAGCCAGAAAGCTATGCATTGTCTCGAATGAGGGCCATGATATCAAATATTCTATAATAAACTGTCTCAATTTGAGACAGCTCTGTTCAAAAGGCTGCCTTGGTCTGGGGGATTGAAGAAAAAAAATGAAGTTAATGTTATATTATTTAAACAAGGTTCCTTATTTTACTGCAGGCATAAGAGGATAACAACTAACACAACAAAAAATACAAATTCTTTACTACAAACTAAATACAGTTAGAAATGGCAAGTTATTTAATGAGACACTGGTTTCTGTTTATTGTTCAATAACTTCTCCCCATTAGGTGAAATATTTGTTGATGACAGGAGCAAAACATCATCCAGGTGTTCATCACCCAACCTTGTTCTTATTCATTTTCAAAAAAGTATATGTACTTCCAAATAACGATACCATCATTTTTGCATTATTCAATAGGCTTTATATTTTCTACTTGGCAAAACAAACATATTTCTTGTAGAAGTCAGTAGTGGATTCAGAATTAAATTTTGATTTCAAAAATTCATCACACTGTAAGTCGATTAAATCCAACTGATATTTTTCTAAGATTTGCTTCACAAATTAATTAGATAATTAGTGTCCAGGTGTTAAGTTGGTAGGCCAGACAAAAATTCTTCATGGACCGGGGGCGGGGGACGGACCCTGGTTTATAATATTTTTTTGCATTTTAATGTATATCTCAACTTCACATATAAGACACCAAGGAGTTATTTTTTGAGAGTAAAAAAGAGGATCTTATATATCATCAAATATGGTTTACATCAGTTAATACATTAATTCTGATCTTTAATTTACTCAGTCTGTTGTTTTGTACTGTTATGTGTTCAATGTTCAAGCATTGAAAAACAATTAAGAGCCATGTATCTATTTACAAAATGTTGTTTGTCAAACACATACAAAAAATAACATTTAGGCTTATGATTTTTTTCTGAGTTTCATTGTTACAGACAAATATACAAAGAATTTTATAAAGGCATATTGTTATTAATAAATACAGTTCATTTAGCAGCTGAAGTGTTTGCAGCATTAATCGTATGTCATTGTTGTTTTAAAATTCAAAAAAATAACTCCTAAGACAACCATTTATGAACTTTAAAATTCTCTTTCAAAGCATAATGCTTGTCAGGCAGTACTATACATTTATAAACAATAAACAAGTAAATTTCTATAAGATAAAAACTAGCTTGGGGTTACCTGATGTGTTGTGTAGTAGACAGCCTGGCCAGCAAAATCCCAAATGTCAAGGGTCACTTCCTGATCAAGAATTTCAGCTTCTTTTTCAATTTCTTCCGCCTGCTGACACTCTGCTTTCTCAGCAAGCCATTTCTCTGGCGACTGCTCTTCAAGCATTGCCTGTAACTTCTCTATGGCGCCAGCGGCAATATCCTTCAATAGTTCCTGTGGCACCTGGGTAACTGCCCCAGGAGACACCTTGCTGCCCACGCCACAGCTTAGCATGCTACTGTGAGAACGATTCTCTTTCTCAGACTTTTGACAAAGAGTAAATAAAGAACATAAAATAAATTAAAATGCAATTGTTATTAGCAACATTATTGATTCAATTGGATTTTTAAATATGAAATCAAGCTAATGTTTTAAAAATGCAAGATATAATTATTTCATAACAATTACCAGCATTAATATTTTGTCTTCTTAAAGTTGTTACTTATTAATTATTATTTATTATGCAATTTTTGCTAGGTCTCCGTTGATTGAACTTTTTGGATTAGATGAATTAATTTTATACATATTCAAGCAAAACTTTTTCAAAAAATTATAAAAGGAAGAAAATTAGCAAAAATTAAAATAAACTGTGCCTCATTTAATATGGTCCAGGAAATTGGAACTAATTAAAATTTCTGTACTGATACATCTGTACAAAACAGCAATGAACATACAGACATATGCATATAAATCCAAATAATAATAAATAAAAGTTTAATTATAAATCTAACCTCCTATAATTAATACTTATCATACAATTAATACAATCACAAATAAATAACCAAATAACAAAAATTAAAAAATACGTGGGGAGGGTGTTGTACAATTACATCTTCACTCTAGACTATTATTTCATTTTTTTTTTTATTTGGTTATTTATTTGTGAAGATGTAATCATACAATACCCTCCCCAGATGTCCAAGACTTTCAACACTACAGCTGATCAATGAAGATTGCTTCAATCTCAGACCTGCCTTATCCCATGTTGTGATTTAAGTTTGATCATAAGGAGGCCAAGGTCAAATCATCACAGGTATCTTCATGTTGGGTTGGTCCAAGCAGGGTGAAGATGTACAGGGTAAAAAAAAATAACACTCGAATAAATTAAACAAAAGTAAATACTGTTTTTATATCAGTCCTTCGTACAATAATTGGTTATATCAGAGTTTGCATTCAATTAATTATCAGCCCAACTGTGCCTAAATCAGAAGTGATATCATCGTTGTTGACTTGGCAAAGTTAAGGTTGCTGTATTGGTAAAGTTCGGCACAAGGTTGAAGTCAGAGGCTTTCATCAGCAGATAATCACATGGGCCTCTCTCCTGTCTCATCGCCATCTCTTCTGCCTAATTCACTTTGTTCATTTGTGTTTATGGACATTTGCCCAAATTGGCATGGGGGTATGGCGAGGTAGGAACATTTCGGCTAATCCCCTCCAGCTTACATCATAACTTTGGGGAATTCCCTCTCCCCAACCTATTCAGTGAGTGTGGGTGGTTCCTTCATCTTCCTTGATGTCTTATCTGCACCTGCTACCTCGACCATTTTCCATCCAGGAAAACTCAGTCCCAAATTTAGTTGTTTACAAAATCTACTTTTTCACTTTTCAGTTCGCATTTGCAGCTGTGTGTCAATCAACATTGTCCTCTAAGTCTGGGTCACTTTTCCATTGTTCAAACTGCTCAACATACAATTCAAGTCATTTATGCGTGAATCATACCCTCAATTCTTCCCATGGGTTTTTGTTATTAACCCCTTTCAATGTCTCTCAGTACATAACACTTTCTTATGTTTTAACAAAACTTTCTTCTGTTTTACCGCGGCAACAACTAATAGTATAAAAAATATTTAAGTATATGCACATGTATGTGTGTGTATATTATATAAGTATTTACCATTTAAGCATTAATATCATTAGCATTATATATATATATATATATAGATATATATAGATATATATATATATCTCATTTTAGCATTAATATCAATTGTTTATGTAAAAAATGAAATACAACTTTTCTAGCAAATAAAAAAAAAAAGAATGCCCAAAAATTAAAATTAGTGACATATCTAGACATTTCAGCAACTCAATATCAACAGCAACTTTCGAAAGAAAAGAAAAAAGAAAATGCTAAAGAGCAAGTGTAATGTGAAAAAAAAACAAAAAAAAACTAAACACAAAAATAAGGACAAATGATCATGACACCCTACACATACACACATCTGCGCAAACACACAGACAGGTACATGACTGAACATGCACAAACACACACACACACACACACAACCCCCCCCCAAAAAAAAACATGGAAAAACTTACATCAATGATGTGTATAAAAAAGAAGAAATTGAAAAATATAAGCAGTAAATTGCTGATACCATCTGAAGAGTGGACGGACAGGTCTACCTTCGAAACTCTGGAGTCAGGATGTTGAAGGTAACATCAATCAGCTGTCACAAATTTTATATATTATATATATATAGTGTAACCCAGATACAAGAGAGTTGTCGGAACCAGATAATAAGTCTCTTATATCCGGGTTTCTCTTATATCAGGGTTTGGTCTATTTTGTTTAGGTAAGTATGGCTCTAATTTGGGACCAGAGAAAATCTCTCTTATATCCGGGTTACATTGGTGTGTGTGTGTATATATATATATATATATATATATATATATATATATATATATATTAGGTTGGTGCAAAAATAATTTCGTTTTCTCACATAGTAACATATGTTAGAAAACGAAATTATTTTTGCACCAACCTAATATATATACACACACACTTTCAAGAGATACTCATACATCTTTATGAAAATTATATTGCCTGTTGTTGATGTACATATGCATTTTCAGGATGTACTTATACACCTTTATGTAACCAACATTACCTGCTATCAATGTATAATATTCAAGATGCTGAAATTAATTAACTAGCTACTAACTTAGTATTATTACTGATCCTATTTAAATTAATTTTTTAATCAACAATTCAACTTTGGTGTCCCAAAAAAATTACTTGATTTTTTTCTACAACAATGAAAAGCTTAAAATATGTCAAAAAAACAACAAACACAGACATATAGTGTCATACAATACAACCTGTTTTTGTGACATATTTTTATGACACTATGTATTAGGGGTGTCATTTACCTTAGCCTTGTACTGCAGTGTATCTAACTGAAACTAAAATGGCATCGCCCATGATAAATTACCATTAATATCTTTATAGTTATTTATTTGCAATAAATGTTAATGCTATTTTTATGAAATGGGCCAGCACTGATATAGCAATAAGTAATGAAAGTTAATTTGTTTTAAAATATTTACACTTCAAGAAAACTAAACTATAAAAATACTACAGGCCAGAATTTACACTGAAACAATAAAAATAATGAAAAGATTTATATTTTTTCTGAACCATCCTTTAAGTAAATTACAAAAAGGAATAAATGCTTGAGTATAATGAAAGAAAAATCAGGAATGAAGATCTTTCAAGTATTATGTGATGGATAAATGATAAGCTATTATACAGAAATATTTTGCTTAGTTAGGTTCTAGCATTAATCAGTTTGAATTTTGGAAAAAAAATGAACATCTTTTAGAAATGTTCCTTACAATTTTGTTAGAGATCTCAGCATATTTTGACAATATTTCAAGTTATAGACAGAGAAAAAGTTTTACAATTGCAATGAAAATTTCCTCCAAGATTGTAAAAATAAGATGTGTTGTGTTTTTGTACATCATATCTAATTGATTGAAAAATAAACTAATCCAATTGTTGTCACTACAAGAAAAACAGAATAGTGTATACAACCAATAAAAAAAATTCTTGAAAAAATACAACATTAATAATTTAACATATTTTTCACTCAAACACAAATTTTCCAAATCTACACCAAAGAGAAAATCTAAAAACTCATTTTTACTTTCTTTGAATTCCTGTCTTTTTGGAAAGAATTTTTGTTCCTTGATTCTTTTTCTTTCTTTTGGAATAACATTTCTAAGTAGACATTCATTGCTATGGCTTCTTCATATTCTTCTTCTAATGCGGCTGAACCACCTACAAGAGAAAAAAATCAGCAAAAAAATTTAGGAAAATATTCACAATAGGCAACACAATATGAAATATACTAACAATTCTCCCATTTTAATAAATATTATACAGATGAAACTTTATTGAAAAAAATATAGCAAATATGCAAATTAATTGCCTACAACAAGTCTATTAATCCAGAGCTGGTGCATTTTACCCCCAAAACCCTTGACTGGTAGAGGAGTGGTATTTTGGGGTTCCCCAGTTGTAGAATCTGTGATATTTTTTCTGCACTGTTTTAGGCCATCTACCATTTTTAAAATTATTTTTAAACTGATGTACATTGTCAGCCATCAACTAATATACATCTTGTATCTGCATGATCAGCACAGTGAATACTACACAGGAACCTCTGATAAGGTTGGAGCCCCAAAAGTGCTAGTTTCAGCAGCATGTTTTTGCTTTTTGTACTTTTTACTATTTTTCTACTTAAATTATATTGTCAATCATCAATTATAATAATTGACAAGGATGGCACTTACTACTCTAAACCTATCAACTACATTGGGTGAGGTGGTCTAGAAGTGCTACTATAAATAGTGCTTATTTTTTTAAATTGTAATTTTCTTTCTGAACAGTTCTTTTAAATCAATTTAAATCAATAGTGTAATATATCTTGGTAAAATCATTTTTTATTCTGAGATCATCCACTAAGGAGAATATCTGATTTTTTTTTTTTTTTTTAACTAATAGTAATAATAACCAGAAGCCTATGGCTAGTAGCTAAAATAAAATTTCTGTTCCCTTATTTTTTTTTACATTTCTAGAAAGATAAAACCAAGAAAATCATCACTTAAAAAATAAAAATGTTTCAACATATGAAAAATTTTCCTAAAAACTAAAATAGTATTTTTAAAACAAAATTTTTAACACATCCCATTTGTGTTATGTTGGAATCTTTGTAAAACTTCTTTTTTCAGCAGAAATGCATCGACAATTAATCTTAATGGAAATGTAAAAATTTTCTGCTTAAACATTTTTTGAGTAAAATTAAGTCATTAAAGTATTGGTCGTTATTACAAAAAGTATAGTATCTTCTCAGAATTTTTTTAATGAAAAAACCTATTCGTTATCAAAGAAAATAATTAGCAAATAATGTGCTAGGAAACTCCTAATAAGATGAAGAATATCTGCTATGGATAATAGGATAATGAAAAATGGACAAAAGATCTTGGTAATCTGTATGGATAATCCCAAGAAGGATGAAATCCAGAGAGTTCAATGTTAAATCTGAGTAATTAATTTAATTTAATGAAAACAGACAACTTTAAGGGTCCATGTTTATAATTTATTTCCCCAACGAATTTCTTTTTCCCTGGCTCATCAGACCACACTTACAAGGGTGAAAAAATTAATTTAAATTTACATATAATTTTTTTTACACTTTTGAGGATAGTATTAAGTTGATGTAAAGTGATATAGAGATTGGTGATCAATAGTGTGACAGACAAGGTTGAAATGAGAGAGGGAAGGGAGAGATAGGAATGCTTTTAAATTTATTTTTATGATAATATTTAATAGTGAGGAAGGGAGGTAAAGATCAGACATTGACCTACTTAATAGGTCAACTCACCGGAATCGATATAGATTGAAAAAAAAAAAAAAAAAGAGAGAAGATGTAAAAAATAAGAGATGGAATTAGGATTTTGAAGGAAAGAAAGGGGAATATAATTTGTGTATATGTAAGGTTATTTATGTATATGTATTGATACATGTGTATGTGATTGTGTATGTATTTGTGTATGTATAGGGGTATATGTATGTATATTTACGTAATATGTATGTAGTGTGTATGAATATATGTGTGCATGTTTGTGTGTGTGAGTGTGTGTATATATATATATATATATATATATATATAAAAAGTGTAAAAGACAATAAATTTTTATTATTACCTTCAAATCTTACTTAATCACAAAATATTAGGTTGGTGCAAAAATAATGTCGTTTTCTCACATAGTGACATATGTGAGAAAACGACATTATTTTTGCACCAACTTAATAGTTTCAAATTAGATTTGATTACTTCGACTTTAATTAAGAAATATTACTCCTTAACTGTTATTCACTATATTAAAAATATTAATATTAGTAATTTTTTGTTTTTGCTTATTGATATAATATTCAGTTTATATTAAATTCCTAGTTTATTTTGTGGAGAATTTAAACGCTTAAATTACTATCAAACGTTAACCAAAATATATAAAAAAATTTTTTTTAAATATATAAATCTGTGTTTTTCCAGATTGGCCACTATATGCCCATATACATTAATTCTCTTCATTTCCCTCTCCAAATTTATTTTCCCATTTCTTTACTTCAAAACTCAATTCCATCTCTTATTTCTTACATCTTTACTTCCCTCTTTTATTCTCTCTATATTGATTCCAGTGAGCTGACCTATTAAATAGGTTAATGTCTGATCCTTACCCCCCTTTTCTCACTATTAAGTATTGTAATAAAAATAAATTTAAAAGCATTCCTATCTCTCCCTTCCCTCTCTAATTTCAACCATGTCTATCACACTATCTCTTACCACTCTCTATATCACCTTACATCAACTTAATAATACCCCTCAAAATTGTAAAAAATTATATGTAAATTTAAATTCATTTTTTCAGCCTTGTAAGTGTGGTCTGATGAGCCAGGGAAAAAGAAATTCCCTGGGGAAATAAATTACAACCCTGGACCCTTAAAGTTGTCTGTTTTCATTAAAATATATATATATATTTATGCATGCCCAAGTGGTCACACATCTACTCAATGTTGCTTAACTTTAGTGATTGTATGAGAATTGGTGTTTCAATGTGATATGCTTACAACTTTTCTCTTGTGTTACTTCACTTGGAATCTATTTTAAGTTCAGTTATTAATTGATTTAAATAAAATCTTATTGCTTTAACTTCATACAATTGTCCTGTGCATAGCAATAAACTACATTTGACAGCAAGGCTGCTGATTAAGAGATTTGGAGAATGTGGGACCACCACTTAATTTCTTGTTTGTCCCAGGTCCACCTTGACCTGGGGAGGTAGTACCTGTTAGTGTCCCAGCTATGGGCAAATAGTGAACTTCTAAACTAAAATCAAAGCACTAAGAAAGTATAAAAATACATTTTTATAGTAAAAATACCAGTAATACATTTTTATATAAAAAAGAATTACCAACAATATATTTTTATAATAAAATGATCAACAATACATCTTATAGTAAAATTGAAGATATGGCATATATTGTCAAAAAAAAACAAAAAAAAAAAAACAATTTGCTATGATTAATCTCATTTCTTTTAAGGAGAAACAACTTTTCATTCCACATTTGATTTTGTAAGATTATGATTATTTTGTAAATTAAAAAAAAAGCTGTTAAGTAATTATAATTTAATCATGAAATATTGTCATTCTCTTGAATTAATTATAAAGTTTGAGTTTTCATATTTAGATTTTGACATTAAATAATCCATATGGGTTGATATGATTCAAAACATAAACCACAAAGAACCAATGATCATTTTATATGTGTATAAAATATATATATACATATATATATTCTGATGAGCAAAAACATTATGACACCTTAGCTAATAAAAAAAACCATGGGTTAGCAGCAAGTCTATTAACTGCAGCAAGTTTTGTTGAGTAAACTTGATGGTCCAACACATCCTATAGAATTAAGCTTTTCTTCATGCTCTAGAAATCATTTCTGTATAACTTGTAAAGTTCAACAGGACATATTGTTCCACTAAAAGATGCCATTGCTATAGTAGATGTGTACCTGGTTGTAAATGATATACAATAGAATACTTTTCCACATGAATGTTAGGATCTAATATTTCCCAGTGGAACATTGCCAAACCATTACACTGCCTCCACTTGCTTGTTGTTTTCCCAATAATGTACCTGATGATAACAATGCACCTTATTCAAGAGAAAGTCTGATTCATCACAGCAGACAACTGTTTCCTATCCATATAATGTCTAGTTCACTAGTATGCTCATTGAAAACACTTTTGGCAGTGGACATTAACATAGATATTCTAACTGGCCTGTGGTTACAAACTACTTGTATGCAGCTGGATATTAAACAAGGATTGATGTCCTTTGTATCCTTATACATTCTTTCCTTCAATTTGATTAAAAGTATACCCAATTTGTGCCACAGTAGCCCTTCTATTGGCTTGTACTTAGTGTAAAGACTCCTTGACTGCTCAATGTCTTGCCAGCAGATGATTTTTCTCTCCCTAGATTACTGTTAATAGATACTCACCCCAACTGAATATGAGCATTTAACAAACTGTACCAGCTCTTCAAAATAACGGGGAAGCCTGTGCCGTGGCACTAGACATCTCCAAAGCATTTGATAGGGTTTGGCATGCCGGCGTTCTTCGCAAGCTCTAGGGTTATGGCATTACGGGTCGATTATATAACCTAATACAATCATTCCTGAAGCCGTGAATTGAAGGTTGTTCTCAATGGATTCTCATCCAGTTCCTATCCCACAAACGCAGGTGTTCCTCAAGGCTCCATCCTAGGCCCCACTCTATTCCTTATCTACATAAATGACCTTCCTGACGCCATAACTTCCCAAGTTGGCATCTACGCGGATGACACCACAATTTATTCCTGCCTCAAAAACAAATCTAGTCTCTCTGACAAAATTTATCTGGCCGTGCATCTTGAAAAGGTCCTCCTCCAATCGATTGTGGACTAGGGCAAGAATTGGCTGGTCAACTTCAACGCTTCTAAGACAAAAATGCTCTCTATTAATCAGCACAGAGATCCTTCCCTTCCCTCCATTAGAATGTCTGACGCTCAACTTCTCGAGAGCAACTCTCTGCGGCTTCTCGGTCTCATGTTGACTGCTGACCTGAGATGGAATAAATGCATTGAGTCAATTGCTTCGTCCATCGCAAGGAAAGTTGGCTCCCTGATCCGCGCCAGGAAGTTTTTCTCCCCGGAGTCGATCCTCCAGATCGACAAATCAACAATTTGCCTTTGCATGGAATATTGCTGCCATATATGGTCTGGTGCCCCTTCTGTTTGCCTCGGGGTTCTTGATAGGCTCCACAGGCGAATATGCAATGTAGTTGGCCCTGCTCTGTTGTCTCGTCTACAGTCATTTTCTCACAGATGCTCCGTCGCCTCTCTGTCTGTTCTACAAATACTTCCATGGAAATTGCTCCAAGGAGCTGCATTCGCTGGTTCCCAGACGTCATGAGTTCAAGCGCCATACGAGGCTGGCATCCCGCTCTCACACCTTCACTGTCGAAACTCCTAAATGTAGCAGTCTCTTCTACTCTAATAGCTTCATGTCTCGCACCTCTCGCCTGTGGAACTCCCTTTCCTATTCCTGTTTCTCTGTGAGCTATAATCTCCAGCTATTCAAGTGTAATGTCAATCAACATCTCCAGTTACCTTGATCTATCCACTATCCTCATCCTTTCTTCTATCACTCCTATCTGATCTTGCTATAAATTTTCTGTAACCCCTTGCGTCCTAGTGGCTTCCCGCCTTGCTTGGGGTGAAATGCTTAAAAAAAAAAATAAAAAAAAAAAAATTTTGGAATTGGTTTTACCTGGGCTACTAGTCATAAAAATTTGATTTTTTTTTTTTACAAAAGTTACTCGCATAACAGTAATGTTCAACATAAAAAGAACTCATGGCTTGTTTGTGTTGATATACCTTTGCCCCTGATATATGCAGCAGTTACAAGACATTAGCTGCCATTATGGATACATTTCACCTATTATAATGCTTGGGCTCACCAGTATAGATGTTATACAAAAAACAGCAACTCATATTCCTTAAGCAATGATCATATTTTATCAGGGTGTTCCATCACTATTCATTTAAATTGGTTTATATACTTATTTGTGTAGGTAAATGATTGAATATTTATAATATAAACATTTTTGTGCATTTTACAACTCAATAGTACCTATCACTCTATACTTGCTTAGCATTATTTTAGAGAATATTATTAATTCTTCATTGCTATATAGAAGTAAACCCAACTATCATTTAGTTAATACAAATAAGCATATAAATGTCATCTGAACTACTGTAGTCCATACCAGTATAATGATGCAGATCTAGGTGAAGTCATCAAAGACAGATAATAAATTCACTCAGATATAAAACCAGTGATATCCAAGGAAAATGTGTATGTGTAGAAAAAATTCCATAATTATGATATTGTATAACTATAAATAATTTATGATGACTGAATCAGTATTCCTTTTTTATTCTTCTTCAGAAAGTAAATATTCATTTCATATGAAATTATCATAATTCAAGATGTATGTCATAAGGCTCACCAATTATTCCTTGTTGATCCTGTGATTCCTCTGGTAAACTTTCTTCTTCGTCTTCTTCTTTAATTTGATTATTTCCACTGATGGCTAACCTCCAGGCTTGAGTGTCTCTTGTACTAAAAGAGCAGGATTCACTGAGATCTACTCCATCAGTACTCTCTATTTCCATGTCATGCCTACAATATATAACAATGTTGTAAGGGGAAAATAATTAAACTAAATGATTACAATAAACAAAGATTAAATTTTACTTTAGATTAACATAATCTAAGTGTCCAGATGTTTTGCTTTTTTTCTGAAGAGAGTTGTAGATTAATAAATATATGGACAAAGTTTGGCACTTCAACTGATACATTTTGGCTATTGTCTTTATAAAAAAGATTTTATACTCATATTTTTTTGTCAGAAGACACATCTTTGTAAGGAATCAATAGATGGACAATATCTTTAGTAGTTGAATCTACAAACAAATGTGACCATTAACACCAGCAGGTTTGGGTTTCTGAAATCATTAAAATAATCAATTTCTTTTTGTGTGTGTGTGTGTTGATATTAATTCCTTTCTATATAAGTTATTTAAATATTAACAATGGTTTACTCAGCTATACACTGACAATAAAATATTATTAAACACTACCTAAAATTATTGTGACCACATCCCAAAGTAAAGACAATAAAATGTTGAGCTAGAATATTTATTAAACATAAAAAAAACATTACATAACAAATTCACTGAAATTATTCAGTATTTAGTACAGTAGCCATTATTTTGATCATTTCTTTAATTTGGCAAAACAAGGAAGCCACAAAGTTCCAACACAGTTCAGGTGTATATTTCAGTGACCTAAATGTTTGTTAGTCTTCTTTGAAGTGTCAATAAAAGTTTTGAAGAGTCCCTCTGCGACTTGCTTCTTTATAATGCTCATGTTCTCAATAGGGTTTAAACCTGGGCTGTTGCAAGCCAATACAGTCATTTCTTCACTTTCCTTGAGTCGTGTACAAAGTTACTCTGCAGCTGGAACATGATGCAACCAACTTTTTTTTAATGAAGGTAAAAAGATGGTACTCTAATAACTTTGATATACCAGCCAGCGCTCATTGTAATGTTCATGGATACAAAATTATATCTAGTTCAGGTAGCATTCAAAATCATTTTTACTTCCATTGTAATCACACACATATAAAACTAATATGCAACTAAACATGCAACTAAATATTTATTTATAATATAATCTTAAATGCAAAAGCAAAAATAAAAAATAAAATCAGTTTTACTTGTTTCAGTGAAGTTAACACAACCAAAGCTTAAACTGATTTTTGAGAAAAAAAGATAATCAACTGAAACTAATACTTTTATGTATTGTATCTATAAAACTTATTTCTGTAAAGGAAACAAAAGAACTAGTACTTGATTCATTTTACTAGAAAGCTTCCATTAGATTCTTATTAGTTTCTTAAAGCCTTAGATATCTTAATACTAAACATTTCTTTAATTTCACATGTTTACACATGTTTTTATTATACCTATAATCAAAATAAGATGATGTTAAAATTTGTTTGACCTTAGAGCTTTATTGATTAATACACACTTTTGACATGAACCACTCATTCTAGATTAGAAACCAATTTGGTTTCTTGATTCTTGACAAGTGAATTGTACCTGTTGGACATAAAATCAGACAACAGTGACAGTTATGGTAATGTAGAATGGTCAATGTTAAAACTTTTGCCTCTTTCTCTTTCCTTGGTTTTGCCAATAACTGCTTCCCAAAAAATAATAAAAGAAAGTAATAAAAAAAAGTAATAAAAAAACATAGACTAATAAGCATGGAGACAGGGACAAGTCTATACACAGCCAAGCAGCTATGGTAAAGTTCAGATCATTGAGACAAAGTAGACAACAAGAGGTAAAAGAAGACTTAAGCTAGGGAAAATAAAAATCTTAAGTTTGGATTGTTTATAGGAAGTGGCTAGGCAAGTCAAAACAAAGTTAATCTACAAAATTCACATAAATGTGTAATGGCTAAAATTTATTGCATATTAATATCTCAGGATTTTAATACTTCCCTTTACTGTTTTTATTATGTTTTGATTACAATAATATTTTAGCAACTTTAGATATTGTAGTTATATCAGAATTTGTTTTACCATAGAAATTCAAATTATACACCACTTATTATCCTTCTTGGATCTCATGGCTAATAATAGAGATCAATTTCTTACATGTAAATAAAAATTATGGAATTAAGATTTATTAAAAATTGTAAATTTTTATAGTATAGCTTTGAGTGGCTTGCTTAAACAGAAATTAGATTTTGACTTATAATCTATGAAAATTAAACTGCCATTTTTTAAAAGGCAGTTTAACTTCAGTATAGGAAAACTGGCATAATTTCTTTTTATCTCATTGATATTATATGCAGATTGTTAACAATGATATAATACAGTCACTTACATATCACTGAATATAAAATAAATAATTTTATGATGAGAGAATCAATTAAATCATAATGAAATTTTTTAAATGTTAAATAGGCTGCAGAAAAAAAATTAAAAATTCGTTTAAATTTGAATATGTTGGATATTAATAGTTTTTATACAGATTGATTTAAGACTATAAAATAAGATTAAAATAATGTAGATATATTTTTTACAATGTATTTATTTTATTTATAACATAAGAAATCATCCTGTAATGTGACTTCTAGAAGTTTATGTGGAAAAGAAATATAAACAAATCTCTTTCTCTTGTGTTATTTTTTTATTTTGCTTGCAAAGAAAATAAAATTAAGTGGGGATATTTTATATCTTTAATGTCATCAATTGTGAATTTGCAGAGTAATTTCAAAGGAAACAATAAAAGCAAAGTATTGCAACTACTGATCACTTATCTAAAAATATATTCCAAGTCTGACCGGAGCTTTCAAAACTTATTGCATCGTCTAAACACTTGTTAAAAAGAAAATTATGGTAACACATTAAATTTTGTGAGCTAAGCCAAATATATAATTCAAAATATATCTAAAAATAAATAATTCATTGAATATCTCAGATTATAGTTAATAAACAAAAAGAAAAAATAAAGGATTGATTGATTTGCTTTTTACAGCTTATCAACTTTTGTAGGTTATTTAAAGCCAGAAAATATTTTTGGATTGTAAGAATTCTTTTGAGATAATGATTTACTGATACAAATCCTAATAATTAATCAATACCTGGGGGGGGGGGAAGAGGTAGATTTATACCTTTCCCAAAGGTATTTGCACATAAGTTAATATAAAGAACTTGACTGGAATTGCAACTTGGCCCTATGATTTCAAATTCAGAGCCAATATACATTACATCCAAGCTTACAGTATATAGTATTCCCAAGTGGTCACCTATTTAGGTATTGATCAGGCTTGATGTTGTTTAACCTTGGTGAACATATGAAAACTGGTGTTTCAACATAATATGGGCATAAGCCTAAAGAACAAATGGGTAATTACACTAAAATGTCAGGATACACTATCATATGTAAAAGTCAATATTGTTGGGAATCTTTAGATTTGTGTTGGTAGAGTATATTCTCTCTAAATCAATGAAATATGATTTTTTTGTCAACTATGCATGTAAAAATCTTAAATAAAACCAGTTATGTTACTACACAGAGAATATGCTTTCACTTATGAGATGTTTTGTAATTGTTATTTGCAATATTTTCAACCCAAAAATGCACATTAACATATAAACTCCTGGCTTGGTAAAGGATATTTAGGAAAATAATTTATCAATTATTTTAATTGATAACCTCTTTCCTCAACAAGACTTTAGTGTCAAATTGTAGGGTAAAGAAAACTTATTATTCTGTTTCAAATAAAACTAGGGGGTTGTGAGGTAAGAAATATTTTGATTCATTCAGTCATTTTCAATGGCTTATTAACACTTTGCAGTTTGTTTTATCACCAATGTAGAGCAGATCATCACATGCAAAGAAAATCAACTGTGGCTTAAACTCCTCTTGAAAATTGATCACTGGATGTCTCATGCCAACCAAAGTAGATAGCCTCTACTAGCTTGGTGGTATTGCTCCCCCTTACATAAAGACAGTCCACTCCCAACTCAAAAAGTTGAAACAGGAAACTAACCCTCAGCATCCACTCCACAGCAGTGAACCAATAACAAAGAGGCTCAAGTCAGGACAGTTTTTTACACTAAGCCAAACCACAGAACAACATAACTTCTAGTTAGGGTTTGTCCCTGTGGTGCAGCCACTTTAACAACGTGAGACATAGGCTCTCTCTCAGCCCTACAGAATCCGTGATGACTGGCTTTTCTGGTCCTGCTTAAATCACCTCTGGACAGCTGTTGGTCACTGTAGAGCCAATCTTTAGAAATGGGGATATGTCACCGATGTTGATCCCAACTGCCAATGCAGGCAATCACAAACTATGGAACATCTCCGAGTTTGCCCCAATCTTGAAGATCCATGCACATTTAGTGACCTTGAAACCATAACACCCCAAGCTCTGTGTGCAACACTGAATGGGTGTGGTGTAGCAACTCAATAAGAAGTTTGTTTAAAACCAGAAAATTTTTTTAGTTTAAAAAAATTTTTTTTTTTTTTTTTTTAGATAAAGGTTTAGTGATACAAGTCTTACTAATTAACTGATAGTTGGGAGAAGAAGAGATTGTCTAAATTGTCTAAACTACGCAAAAATGTAAATAACACTGACACCTCATTTTAACAGATATATTTACCAAAAATACACAAAAATAACTTGAAATACTAAAGAGTAAATTTATTCAATAAAATCACCATTGGCTTCAAGCATGGCCTCCAGGTGACTTCAGAATTTCTTTCAACTCTTCTGGACAGTCTCCTTATTTAAGTTGGTGAATGCTGCCATAATCCCTGCCTTCATTTCAACCACACCTCACACATAATAATCAAGGGGGTTGCAATCTGGGGTTAGGTGGCCACATGTTAAAAATTGTCTGACAGCCATGACTGGGTTCTCATATTTGTGTGGCATGATGCAGAGTCCTGTTGCCAGACATAGGGTCTTCCAGCCACCCTCTTGACCCAGAGCAGCAGTATCTCCTCAAGGCACTTGATATAGGCCTCTGTGTTAAGTCTGAGGCCCTGTGGAGAGATGAATGGAGACATAATGTCACCATCATTAGTGATCACTGCCCAACTGACTCTACTATACTGTACAGTTGACAAAATCAAAAAACATCTGTGTACAAAATTAAAAATATAAAATGTCAACAATTTACCCACCATACCCTGTATAATGAACATAACAGGAATTGGGCCTTGGTTCTCTGATTAACAATTCTGAGCCATCATCCATTACATCCACCACACATCCAAGCTTATAGCACCTGGTATTCCCATGCAGTCACCCATCTAGGTACTGACCTGACTTGACATTGCTTAACTTTAGTGATCATACAGGATCCAGTATTTCAGAGTGATGTGATCATAAGCCTATATTTAGGAATGAGTTTCAATGTTGAATTTATGACCTCAACTTTAGGTCAATCCTAAAACATCCTGATAATTTTGTGTTAGGTGGATGTGGGTGATGGTTCACATTATCATAAATGAATATTGCTTTTGTTAATCCAGTTATTTCTTTAAACTCCAATAAGTTTAAAAGTTTGTGGACTTGCAGACAGTGTAACTATAATTAACGCAGAAGGTGAAATCAACAGAGTTGAAATTCTGGTTGATTCACGTTGTGCTAATGCTCTTGGAAAAGGCCAAAATCCATCTTTCTCAAGCTATAGGTTAAATAACATGGCTGATGGCTTTCTTGCCTTGGGTGACATACAGCCAAAGAGGAAAACTCAAAACCAGCCTGAAGAGGGATGGGCTATATCAGGCTATCTTGTTGTAGACACAGCACTGATGCCATGGTTGCAGTACATGTGTTAACGGATTTGTGATGTGATAAGATTCAGAACTTAGTATTAGGTAGACAAAGCTTCTTATTGTCAGACATCATTCACAAAATATGTGCCAAGTTGAAATAGACCTTAATTTGTGCTGACTTTTTTACAATGAACACTTTGTATTTCCAAGTGACTGGGAGATGTAAACTGACTTTGGTAATAAGTTAAGAACCAGTTTAAGCAGTCTATTATTTTAATTTGCTTTTCACCTGTAGATATTTAAAACTTTAAACAATACCTAATGGGGCTTAAACTCACTAATAACAGCCTGTGAGGTGATATTTCTTTATGGTTACTTTTACAATAAAAATTTATCAATAGCATCAATCCATAAAAGATTACATTGAATGATTGATTGATTTATTTTTTTACAGTCTATCAACTGTTTGCAGGTTATTTAAAGCCAGAAAACATTTTTAGATTGTAAGAATTTTTTGGAGATAATAATGATTTAATGATAGAAGTCCTATTAACTAACCCATAAAATGGGCCTTAGAATTTGCCAAGGGTATTTGTGTTTAAGTGTATATAACAAATACAACTGTAATCATAACTCTGCTCTCCAATTCTGAGCTGTCATCCATTACACCAGCTGGTATTCCCAAGCATTCAGTCATCGAGATACTGACTAGGCTTAACATTCCTTAATTTTGGTGATTGTATGAGAACCAATGTTTCAACATAATATGGCCATAAGCATAAAAGATTACAACTCTCTAGCAGATGTAAAAGATTCACTAATATTTTTACATCAACAATTCAGTGCACATCCATTTTTCATCTGTTCACTACTACAGATGAAATAACTCATCTTAAGCAAGTCATCTGTCTTTTGCTACAGATGAGAGAATTTGTTTTAGCAAGTCATTAATTTAACCCCAAAGACAAGATTACGTGTCTTACAATCATTTTTTTTTTTTTTTTTTTTTTTTTTTTTTTTACAAGATTTTATTTCAGGACATTTACATATATATTGCATTTATTAGATGACATGTTGTACATACTAGTTGATTTGTATGCAACAAAAACTTTCTATTTTTGTCAGTTTTTTATGCGAAAAGCCTGACACAGAAATTACAATATGATGATAAATGCCTATGAAAAAATTGTAATGCTCATATTGTAATGTATATGCGTTACCAGTCTTAAAGAACTTGCTACTTAGTAACAAAATGGTAGAAGTGGTAATAGTGTTAAAATTATGATAATAATTTTTAATGTTCCATAAAATGAAAAAATAGTCATTTATCCTTTATATACACACACATAAGCATACATGTGATAAGATAAAGAACAAATAGGAAACGTATATCAATCTTACAGGTTTCACTTTTATTAAAGCTTCATCAGAGATTGAGAGAAAACAGACAATAAGACAGAACATTGGTATTTTCAATTTTGTTTGGGTTAATTTTCATTGGTCAGTCATGTATCCCATGCATTAAAACAGTAGATAATTCTATATGTATGCAAGTTTGTAAAGATTATTATATATCTAAGCAGGCATCAGATGGTAAAGTATATTTGTAATTGTGTATGTGTGTTTGTCTAGTAGGTGAAGACATTAGAACTTCTCTTACTAGACAGACACACATACACAGTTATGAATACACATTAGCATCTGATGCCTGCTTAAGCATACAAGAAACTTTATAAACTTACATACATATAGAATTATTTACAGTTTTAATGCACATGATATATGAAAGTTAAATATCTGGGAAGTGTTCTAACAGAGGATAGAAAGTGTGACATTGAGATCCAAAGACCTATTAGGATGGCCAAAGATGCATTCCAAAAGCTAAGCAGAGTATTAAGAGACAGAAAAATTTTGTTGGAAACAAAGAAAAGAGTGCTGAATCATTACGTGATATCTGAGCTCCTATATGGCAGTGAATACAGAACAATCTCCTCAAAGATGAAGAAGAGACTTGAAGCAACAGAAATGCAGTTCTACTGAAAGATGCTGAGGATATCATGAGCCAAACATGTGAGCAATGACAAGGTTTTGGCGAGAATGGAAACAAAAAAGAAACTTAGACTTAGCATCAGGAAGAGGCAGTTGAAATTTCTGGGGCATGTAATGAGGGAGGAGGGCTTGGAAAATGTGATACTCAAAGGACAGATTGAAAGAAAAAGGAAAGCAGCATGTAACATACTTGATGGGCTTGAGCAAATCGATGACAGAACAGGGTTTGGAAGAAATAACAAAAAGACAAAACTTAATAAGATCTACAAGGGACAGGAAGATGTGGAGGACCATGATCACCTACACCCTGAATGGACACAGCACATAAAAGAAGACACACGACTAATGAATGAGAATTGACCCAAACAAAATTGAAAATACCAAAGTTCTGTTTGTTTTCTCTCAATTTCTGATGAAGCTTCAATAAAAGTGAAACATGTAAGATTAATATACATTTCCTATTTGTTCTTTATCTTATCCTGTCAGATTCTGATCCATATTTGATCTTTAACTCATACATATATACACATATGTTTAGCTATAATTTTCTGCGAGTTTACTACCATATAACCGTTTAGGAGTAAGAAAACTCCATCTCCTTTTAGTTAGTGCTTGACTATAAGACAACATGGTAAATATATGATCCCTACTAAGTCTTAAATTCTTACTCATGATGTTTCCCTTTATCATTTTGTTGAGTTGGTTCCAAAGTATTGTTTCTGTTTGAAAAGTGTTTTCCTTGTTTTTGATGTTCTTTGAAATGTATAATTTTTTGTCCATTTCTCTTTTGAGAGATATATTTGCATCGTTTAAATTGAGTAATGGCCTTTGTTCTTATAGTTTGTTTTGACTTTCTAGTCTTCCCTTTTTCTTCTCTTCCAATCTATGCTTGACTTTCTCAGCAATCTACCAAATGAGCAACTGTCAAAGAGTGGGGTTAAACGACAAACGTTCTCCAGGCAAGAGACAAAAAAAAATAAAAACTGACTAGAGAGAAGAAAAACCTTTGCTCTTATAGAACTTCACTGGGTAATCTTATTCCAGTCAACAGGAGTGACATCTCAATTAAAAGGTGAAGCCGCTTGCTGGTTGACTGAAGGGTGTGAGCTCAATCCCTGTGCTAGGCAGTACAATTTTATTTTTATTTTTCTCTTCAACCAAAATTTTTTATTTGTTTCAAGTTTTCATAGTGTATTTCCTAAACAAAGGATAACATGAGTATGAAATTTTTCCATTGAGACCAGTTACAAAGACGTGATCAATTGTTAAGATTACCTTTTATAATCAAAATACAATTCAACTGCCGTTGTAGATATTTGTAAATGAAAGGATCAGTTTAAATATAATCTATTTATTTACTGAACTCTTTTACCACACAAAAATTCATTCTGTCTTCATAATTATTAATGAAAATCAAATTAGTGTGTCATAAATGAGAGTATCTAAATTTAAAAAATTGTTTTAGGTTTATAAAAGACTTCTTTTCTATCAATTAGGTATGAAAGATGCTGAAAAATCATCTGCTGAACCTAGATGTTTTTTCCATTTCCCAAAAAAAAAAAAAAAAAAAAAAAAAAAAAAAAATTTGATGTTTGGTCACATTTAGGAAAGTGGGAATTTTTCAGCACTCACTCATATAATACAGACTCAGTATACAATATTCAAGTTGGCAATTAATCAATTCATAGAAGTACAAAAAAATCCAGAGCAGTGATTGACACAGTTATTGTGAGTGCAAATAAACTGTAAATGTGGTTTTAATTTTTGGAAGATATTTTTTTTTTAATAGTGATTGATTTGTTTTTTTACAGCTCATCAACCTTTTATAGGTTATTTAAAACCAGGAAATATTTTTATATTGTAAGAATTCTTTTGAGATAATAATGTTTCACATTATCATAAATGAAAGTTGCTTTTGTTAATTCAGCTCAGTGATGGGTTATGGATTTACAGTCAGTGTAACTATTAGTGATTAAATTCTGGTCAATTCTGTTTTGTTCATGTTGTGCTAATGCTCTTGGAAAAGGCCTGAAATCACCTACTAATTAACCCATAGCTAGGGAAGAAGAGGTGGATACCTTTCTCAAGGATATTTGCATGTAAGTGAATATAACAAACCCGACTTGAATTGGAACTTTGATCTTCAATTTCCAGTTCTGAGCTGTTATCCATTACACCATCCCCATATTCAAATTTAAAGCATCTGGTATTCCTTAGCACAGAACAGGCTCAACATTGCTTAAAATCAGTGATCATATGAGAACCAGTGCTTCAATGTAATATGGCTGTAAGTTTTTTTTTTCCTTTTACAAGCACAGAACAGGCTCAACATTGCTTAAAATCAGTGATCATATGAGAACCAGTGCTTCAATGTAATATGGCTGTAAGTTTTTTTTTTCCTTTTACAATTTTATTCTTATTAAGCATTTTTATTAAAACCATTACCTCCTTGATTTTTGTGAGGAAGTGATGGTTATTAGAGAATTTATATATATATATATTTTTTAAGAATAGCTATATAGATAGTATACTTAAAAACACTAAAATTACTAAATTGCTTTTGTATAAAGCTGAGATATCTTCTTTGTAGTATTTAAATGTTATGTGATATACAAATTATCAAAATTGAAAAGAAAATGACCTTTAAATATAGACAGAATTATTAAGCAAATGATTTTCAGCTAGACTTGTATAAAGGGAAAAGTTTTCATATGTATATGAAAGAAAATATATATTCTGTAAAGCTACATTTAAGACCAAAATTGAAATCATAAATACCATCTTACTAAAGAGTATACAAAAGCATTCATTATACTGATGTTTGAAGAAAACAGAACTTACTTTTGACCCAGAAGTGCCTTTTTGAGACTGGTCTTTCCAACTTTATCTTTACCCACCAGCATTAAACGTGTACGGTAAACAGCTTCAATTCCTGAAATGCATGCTTTCTCGTAAGCCCGCACCGCCACCTCTCCTCTGGCAAATATTTCTTTGGGGGCATCATCTGAAAAATAAAAATGAATTGCTAAACATTAAAATTTAACAAAACCCACACAATAGAAAATACAGCAAACAGTAAACAGTGCCATTGATAGGTTTCTGAAAGTGAAGTTTTAATAGAAATAATGTTAAACGAAATGCCTTTTACCAGGGACCGTAATTTCTTGAAAATAATATGCATTTTTTTTTTTTTTTTTTTTACTTTAAATTACAGGTGATAGTAGGGGTGTGTATTATAGATTTAAACAAAAATATTTTTTAGTTATTGATTTATAATAATAAATATGTACTTTTTGTTCTAAAATTAGAAATATTTTTCATCTTAAATCCAACAATAATAATTGTAACATTTTTGTCAATAAATTTATATTTATCAGTAACCGCATTTTTTATTTGGCGAAAAAATAAAAAATCTAGAAAAGGCCAATTTTAAAGAAAAGAGGACATCAAGTTAACAATTTGTTGAAATTTTAATTTTTATCATACTCATCACCACTTTCTATTATAGAATCAATATCTAAATTGCCATTAAACAAATTATCATTCACAATATTATGCCCTGTTCAAAATTATCTTTGGTCTCATCATTCTCTTGTTAATTGTATTACTTTTTGTTTAAAATTTGCACTATAACTCGCACATTTTGACGAAATTTTGGTGGTAAAATAAAATGTTATATTTATCGGGAAAACCGCATGGTAATTTTCAACATTATTTTAGCTACTTAGTTTTGATTTTATTCCTAATGTCTTTATAATTATTTTTTTGTCTTTTTTTTGACAAAATTTATAGATGTGTACTATACATAGTGATACATATATTTCTTAATTTTTGGATCATTTTTTGGTGCGCATATTATTTATGGGTACATATTTTTGAGAAATTACAGTATTTTGATATTGAAATGAAGAAAACTTGTTGAAATTTCTACTGGAAGTATAACTATATGAAATGTGATTATTATATCTCAAATGTAAATTAAAAATAAAACAGAACCATTAAATAAAAATGTGTTAATCACAGAGTGAATGTAACAAAATAAAGGATACCATAAAAGAAAAAAAAACAAAAAAAAAACAACAAATTTTTTAATTTAGCATTAATGATGGCTCACAACTATTAAAATATTTGTTCCTTTCAATAAAAGGAAACAAAGCATTATAGGATTTTTCAGTTTGAAGGTAAAATGTATAACAGAGGCAATAATGTAATACAAATTTCCTTGAGCTCTGTCTATATTTCTGAGATGAGGTATTGTAACTATTTACATTGTTTGGACTGTGGTCTTCATCTTTATTGTCATATTCATAATGTTGTATGCTCAAGCCTTCCGATGATATACATTGGAATTTCAAACCAAACCCTTTAAAGGTGAACAAAAACGTGGAGAGTCGAGTTACTAAATGGAATTAACTGAAACCAAGATATCCAGAAAAGGCATGCCATGTGGAACTAGAAAAATCTACCCCTGTGGGCTAAATAAAGGACTTGGTTCAAAATTCCAACATATATCACCTGAAGAAGGTTGGAGTATACAACAGCTGAAATGTCATAAATTTCTGAGAGAGAACACATAATCTGTCATGACTGCAGTTGAACAAGGCCAGTATGTTCAAATCCTTGGTCACAATAACTTGTGATTACTTGCTATTACCACTACTGCTAGCTTCTGAACAGTCAACCTGTTTTCAAGCAATTCCTAATGATACTGCACACTGGCTGATATTATCAAAAAGTCACCTCCTTGATAAATCAACTATGATGAAATTTGAACCCAGATCTCATAATCAGAATGCTTACATTCTAATCATTTGGATATGTGCCCATGAGGACTCTGTGATTAGTTGGATTTTGTTTTGTGGCATATCAACCGCTATTGGTTATTTAATGCTGAAATATTTTGAACACAATTTTAAAGCTTCAACTAAATATATTTTGAATGCAACTGTATGCCTGCAACTACAGATAAAATCTATTGTTAGTCATTTTTTTTTATATATAAGTGTATTGCTTATTGCTGGTATTTTTATACTTTCATACTGTTTCATTTTTATTTACACTATTTACATTGTTCAGACTGTTGTCCTGATCTTTATTGTTATATTCATGATGTTTCAGCCATTGTATGCATGAGCTTCTTCAGGTGATATTAGTTGAAATTTCAAAGCAAACTCTTTATTTAATCAACAGGGGTGGATTGTTCTAATTTCATGTACCATGGTTTTGGATATCTCAGTTTCAGTTAATTCCCTTTGGTAACCCAACTCTCCACGTTTTTGTTCTGTCTCAACTCTATGGGTCAAGTCACTTTTGCATCACTCCACCAACCATTTTATCCACTGAGCCATAGGAAGGAGGACAGAGAATACAACAGCCAAAATCTTGTGAATATGGCAATAAAGATGAGGACAATAGTTTGTACAATGAAATAGTTACCTCATTTCAGAAATATAGACAGATGTTTTGTTTTTGTTTTTTTTGGGGGGGGGACCATTTTCCCATAGCTGGGACCTTAAAAGGTGCACAGCAATTAAAAGGTGATTCCATGCTCCTCAAAACCTTCAATCTCCTGATCAGAGACCTTGCTGCCAGATGTAGTTTATCATCATACCCAGGACTGCTCCGAGATTAAAGTATTTGCAAGTACAGTTTAAAGGACAGGCATGAAAGAATAGAATATAACTTCTATGTTTTAATGGTGAGATTTAATCACAGTTGCCTTGATCTTTAGTCCAATTGTTAAATCACAGAACTACAGCTAGAGATAATGTAGCAATCACTGATTCTATTTATTCATGGAAATGGGATAATCAAGAAATCAGTTTCATTATTTCTTTTATGTAATTCAAAAAAAATTACATCAAATAATTAGTTATAAAATTGATCAAATGAAATGGACCAATGTATGCTCTATGCCTTTTTATGTATACATTTAATAGTAGAAAAACTGGTTTTATTTAAATGATTCTCCATGTAATGTTAATAAAAACTCGTTTATTTTGAAATAATCAGGCAATTTCAAATAATAGTGAGTATGCATTGACTGATTTAAATATTTTAGGAAAAGTTTTGTAAGAGTCAGCTACTGCAGTTTCCTTGGTACAGATTATTTTCAGAAATTAGAGTTGAATTCCTTCTTACATTTGCAATAAATTACATATGTGTTTACATGTGAATTTAGAATTCAAATAGTGTATCCAGTTAACTTGGTGGCCTTTTCAAGATCACTGATTTAGAAAAAAAATAAATATGTCCAGAAAAAAATTTACTATGAAATAATTAGCATATAAATTTTCAAATATGTAAATTAATTTAATAAGTTTTTTGTTACAGTTTCCCCAGATTCCTTGTAATTATAAAAATAATTTGATATGCATAGTGCTCTTTGCAGTTCAAATATTTCAGTTAGCAATCTTGTTTTTATCATGAGACTCTATAGGAATTAGCTTGAATTCCATAAGTCTCAAAAGATATTGGAACTTATAATTTGAATAACAAAATTTCTGGTGTCTCCAATTACAACTCATTCCAGAATTATCAAACATTTTATAAATTCCAAACTAGTGCATGTTTCATCAAAGTTTCATTCTTTTTGCACATGCTCTGTTTCACTATGCAAATGTAATTTATCTTGAAATTTATCTTGAAATTTTTTATGTGCAACTATTTAAATGTTATATAAAAAGACTTTCTTTCTACATTTAAAAATTCCACTGAGTAGAAATAGAGTTGAAAACTTATTTGCATATAAAAAAATATAAATAAAAAAACATTTTAATTCAAAATAAAAAGGCAATAAAGAGGCCTTATTTTTCTACTGGATTTTATCATATTTTTTAAATCTTTATTTACTATAATAAAAGTGTATATGACTAAAAGCTACCAACCAAATATTATCTATGGTGTATTTTTTTTTTTAAATTACTTGGATAAAAACATCACATAGCTTACATTGAGGATGGGCAAAATCATACATACACTTACTTGGCCAAAAGTTTAGACATGACGTTTTGTGGTGAGTGCTGTCCAAAGTGAGAATCCCTCTCTTATGGGAGAGATAACCTCCCACCCTCCACAAGTGGGTTGGTAATTAAGTAGAAGATCTGGGAAGCATATAAATGAAGGATGAAATCCAGAAGTGTTTTGGAATAGCAAAAATACCTTCCAAAGCTGAGCAAAGTATTAAGAAACAGAAAAATATAAGAAACAAAGAAAAGAGTACTGACCTATTATATAATATCAGTCCTACTATATGGCAGTGAACACTGGACAATCTCCTCTCAGATGAAGAAGAGACTTGCATTCTTCTATTTGTGTTGCTGAAGTCTTTTCTTCATCTGCAAGGAGATTGTCCAGCATTCACTGCCATATAGGAAAACTGATATTACATAACAGTTCAGTATTCTTTGTTTCGAATGAAATCTTTCTCTTAATACTTTGCTTAACTTTTGGAAGGCATCTTTTGTTATCCAATGCACCTTCAGATTTCTGAGTTGCACTTTCTGTCTTCTGTTAAAACACTTTCCAGATTGATTTGTTTGCTTAATGGCATATCATCTTATGGATCATTTAATGCTGAAATTTAATTTCTTTGGGAGCTTTGAAGTAATAAAAATATATGTTATTCTGCTTTCACAATTGAATACATGGTAGATGATACTCAGCATTTGTGCAAATACATATTTGTGCAGGCATAATTACTAGAGGTGGTGATGTGTGTGTTTTATGTTGTCTTGTTGAAGTTATATTTTGAAATATAATTTGATTTCTTTAAGAAATTGTAGAATATTATATGAATTAATGTCACAAAAGAGTTCTTTTATGTTGTTTTTTTTTATTTTGTTTAGTGGCACATCAACCTCTGTGGGTTATTTAATGCTGAAATGTAAATATTTTGAACACAATTTTATAGATTCAACTTCAAATAAATGTATTGTTGGTCATTTTGCTATAAAATGTGTTGTTGGTGATTCTACAATAAATAGGTACTGTTTGTAATCTTACTATAAAATTGTATTTTCATACTTTCATTGTGTTTTGTTTTTGTTTGGGGGTCCACTATTTGGCCATAGCTGGGATGCTAACAAGTTCTAACACCCTGGATCAGAGTAGACCTGGGAACAACAACAATTAAGAAGTGGTACCATAATCCTCAAAACCCCACAATCTCCTGATCAGAGACCTTGCTGACAGATGTAATTTATCATCATACTGAGGATGACACTTCCCAGGTATTTAAGTTCTACTTATCTGATTTCAGCATCTCTAATTTGTAATTTGCATGTTGGGCACTTCCTTTTGCAAACAACCATGCATTTTGTCTTCTTGCAATTGATGTTTCTTTTAGCTTAGTATTAGAAAAAAAAAATTATATATATATATATATATATATATATATATATATATATATATATACACACACACACACAAGGTTATTCAAAAAGAATGAACCGATTTCATCATGTAATATTTTAATAAGGAAAAGCAATAGAAAACTCCAGCCAAGTCACAAGTATTCTACTCACAATCAACTTTTATTTCCTGTCTTACAACATAACTACAGCTCCCCTGTGGCAACCATTCAAAACTTAGAAAACTCATCTTTCAAATGGTCACTGATTCATTTCATGATGCTGCTTGAGGACTGAAGCAATATGTCATGAAATCAGTTCATTCTTTTTGAATAACCCTATATATGTATGTGTGTGTGCACGCAGACATAGTTTATATTTTAAAAGCAAGAAGTATCTTATAATTCCTAATCAGTCTAGTTAGGCAGGTAAAAAAACAAAAGGAAGCGAAAACACTACAAGTATCAAGTTCAGTGTTTATTTTACCTATAGCTGGTCTTAAAATAAACCTGTGCACAAAACTAAGCTATCAGCTAAAGTTAATTACTACAAGTCAAACACTAGTGAAATAAGAGAGGGCTTATTCAGGAGAGCACAAATATGGATCATAAATCCATGTGTAAAAACAATCATGCCAAGCCAATGTCAAATTACTAGTTCTTGGGGAAAAAGAGTACATATATAAGTGCTATAGAATCATTTCTGATCAATATATTGATATAATTTAGCCTCATTTTAGATTTTGCTTATACTGTACTAGAAATTCCTTATGCAATTTATTTGGAATCACTTTTCATGAAAATAAATATTCTCATTGCTAAGCAATTTCAGTCAGCAGTTATGATAAATAGATTGATTGATTTGGGTTTTTTTTTTTTACAGCTTATAAATCCCTTGCAGGTTATTTAAAGCCAGAAGATATTTTTAGATTGTAAGAAATTTTTGGAGACAAAAAATTTTACTGATACAAAAGTCCTACTAATTAACCAATAGTTGGGAGGAGAAGAGGTAGATTCATACTTTTTCCAAGAGTATTTTGCATGTAAGTGAATATAACAAACCTGTCTGGAATTCAAATTTGGCTCTTTGATCTCCAATTCTGAGCAGTTATTCATTACACAATCCGCACATTCAAGCTTACAGCACCTGGTACTGATCAGGCTTGATGTTGCTTAACTTTGGTGATCATAGGAGAACTGGTGTTTCAACATGATGTGGGCATAAGCCTGAACAGACAGAGTTTCATTTTTTATATTTTAAAATGAGATAATGTTATTTGATGTGAACCTTATTTATTTGGTTGAAATTTAAAGAAATTATCAGAAAATGTTAATATTTGTGTATTATTTAAAAATTTTTTATAACAATCAAAAATATATCAATTTCAGCTATATATTTTTCATTTTGTTGCTCCTGACTAAAAAACAAAAAACAGATGAAACAATCAAAAATGTAAGTGCTAAAACTGCATAAAAACAAAGCAAAATTATTTGTACTATAAAATCAGAATATAACTTTTTCTGTAGTTGTCTTTAAATAAAAGTTTTTTTTTGGACACAATGAGGAAAGAGGCTTGGAAAACATAACCCTCGCAGGGCATATTGAGAGCAAGAAAGATTGGGGAAGGCAGCAAGCTATTTAACTCATGAGCTCATGTGAATGAACTGCAGAAAAGGTGGAAGGTGCTTAGCAAAAGGAGAAAACTGCTAAGAGTTACACAGGATAGAAAGTTGTGAAGAGCCATGACCACCTAAAGGGATGTGGCACATAGAAGAATAAAGCTTAATATCATTTATGTTCAACTCATAGAATGTTTCTTAATTTCAGGGTATGATAATTTCTTTTATAAAAGTAATGCATTGGAGGCTTGAGCAACATCATCCTCATTTTTCATGTTTTATTCTGTAATACTGTTAACAAAAAAAAAATAAAACTGCCAAAATGAGTGGCGATGATACAGGCACAATAAAATTCAAACTTCCGCAACGTTTTTCATATAAATGGATATTAGTGGTGATTAGAACTTGGAGACTTTTTGGTATATTTTCTGACATCCATAATGAAAAGAAATAAATTTCTGAATTTTAATTCAGGAAATTCAAAAAGTAAGTTCTGAGAAAATGTTCCTGTAGAATCCTAATGATTGTTTAGTAAAACAAAACTCAAATTAACGTCTATATTTTGCTTGGTGGTCTTTCCCAGTGATCTTTAAAAAAAGAAAGTCGCGGATTAAGTTGTCAAACTCTTCACTACTGATATGAAGAAACCTCCTTGCTCTGTTGAAAGTAGGATATTGTTGATGCAGTCTATAAATGGATTCCTGACATCTTAAACTACAATCCCAATTAAAGATGGTCATCAGCTGGATGCTCACAAATATCAGCTAGGAAAAAAATAATTAATGATTGTTTGCACCAAGACATGACTTCTGACATTCAACTGTCAGGAAGTGGGATTTCCTGATCTGAAAGAAAGCTGAAATAAGTCTTGCAGCCTGCATAAGGAGGGTGTGAAATAGAAAATAGAAAGTTGTTCGGACACAAAAGAAAGCATTCAAAGAAAGGATTAAAAGAGAGAGTTTCATGAAAGAAGGGATTACAGTGATGGAGGAATCAATTACAGTGGTGAAGTAGAAAGAATGAGAAAAAATGATAAAAGTAAAGGCTATGGAAACAAAATGGAAACAAAAATCAGAAAATTAGAAATGAACATAAAACTAAGAAGCAGAATGAAAAAAAAAAACATATGTAATTAAATGTTTTCAGAAAAGAAAAGCATAGAGAGAAAAAAAAAGAAATAGAAATGCATAAATTCTCAAGATTTGTTTTTTTTTTGTCATACCATAAACTAAAATTAATTTTTTCTGAAGAGAATTCACTTTTCTGGTTATACTTTATTTTTACCATGATGTAAAGAATCTACATGATAACTTGAGTATATTAAATCATTTTCTTGGAATATTCACCATAGTGGAAGATCTAACAAGTCTATCATGTAAGCCATTTTTTTTTTAATTGGTTTCACACCATGCAAGGCAGTAAAGCCACAAGGGGTTACTGAGTGTGGAAGAATTAGGAACAGAAACATTACAAATGAGCAGCAAGGGAAAAGAGTAATCAGGAGGACAGTAGTTAGCAATTGACATTGCATTTGAATTTTTGGAAATTAAAGTAAGCTGAAAGTCAGAAGAAAGTTAGACAAGCAAGAAGTGTGAGAAAACATTTATTATATAATTGCTCTAATTTTGCATGTAATGTTTACCTTAATTCACAATTGATAATTCATTTGTCTCAATTTTCAATGTATAACATGCAGCTTAAATGTGAAAACTTGATAAAAAATACCTTAAGAAAGAATAACAAAATATAGTTCATTATCTTTCTATATTTCTGAGATGAGGACACATGGCACAGTGGATAAAGGCATTAGTTAGATCCAGTGACAGGACCCAAAGAGTGAGAGTTCAATATGCGGTTACGGCAGTGCAGAACTTGGAGAAGGGAATTAACAGGAGATAACTGACATCCATTAAACATGGTACGTGGAACTAGAACAGTCTACCCAAGTGAGTGAAATAAAAGGTTCAGTTTGACATTCCAATCACCTGAAGAAGGCCGGAGCGTACAACAACCGAAACACAATAAATATGGCAACAAAGTTGAGGACAATAGCCCGAATAATGTAAATAGTGAAAATATAGTTCATGATCACAATTTTCCTTTACTCTCACATATTTAGTTTGTTAGTACAGAATAAGGATAAAGCTAAGTGAGAGAGTAATGAAGTAACAGTAAAGTCAGTGGGCAACAAGAAAAGCTGAAACATTGTTTAAATATCTTACTTTTGTGCCATGTCCCTTCAGGATGATAATGATCAGGAGCAATCTTGGCTATTCACAACTTCTTATATTTTGTTGCTCTAAGTAACTTATCTATTTTTTTGTCCATGTTCTGCTATCTATTCAAACTTGTTAAGTAGGTTACTTGCTGCTTCTTATTTAAATTCTTCAAGTCTCCTTTCCTCATTATGCATCTTAGAAATGATTTTTCTGATTGTAAGTATTAGTTTCCTTGTAGTTTCTATTTTTTTTAAATATCTTTGTTTCCCACAAGCATTGTCCATGGTACCTTTAGCATTCATCATTACAACCAGATCTGTTGCTTCAAGTCTCTTCTTTGAGATTTTCCAGCATTCACTGTCATATATGAAAACATATTATACAGAAGTTCGACACTCTTTTCTTTGCTTCTAATGACATACTGGTTTCAAATGCAGCTAGCATTCAAATACAACCATCATTATTATTTCATTTCTCCTGCTTCCAGAATTTTCTGTGACATCATTTTAGTGAATAAAGATTTTGATATTTTTATTTAATAAATCCTACCTATGATATCATAGATCACAGAAATTGGTAGTAATGTGTTTGTCACAGAAAACTCCATAAATGTGATCATGTATCTAAGTCGATCAAGTACAACAAATATCTATGAAACCAGCTTGGGATAGATAGATATGGAATGATGACATTGCATTTTAAAGATTTAAAGTCAGCTACAAACTTAATGGACATAAACTGAAATTATTTTTATCTATTTCCCAATTAATTTTAAGTATATAAAAAAATAAAAACTAAAAGCTTTTATTATATGCTAAAATGAAAAAAAAAAAAAAAAAAAAAAAAAATCATCTTTCATGTTAGCACCAAACTTTGCAGAACTTTTCAAGTCACACCATAAAAAATATATATATAAGCCGTCGGCTTAGTGGTAGAATCTCTGGCTGACACCAATTCAGTCGGGTTTCGATCCGAGCTAGAGGCAACCGGATGTCTAGCCACACTGATGAGCTGTGAAACAGCGAAACAGTCTGTCTGTGGATGAAGTTATATATATATATATATATATTTATATATATAAATTTTGTCATCCTTGATATTTAACCTGAAATGATGTTAGATACAAATGGAAATTGAAGTAATTTTCTGGTACTTGCATTTAGACATTAATTACTTGTAAAGAACAAGTAGCTCAAAGTTTCTGATGAATTGAATGCAATTGTCAGAAAGTTAAGACTAAATATAAAACTGGATAGCAAATATTTTCCTTCCTGATTCCAAATATATTCTCTTGCTATTTGTCTCTACATGTTCTCTACAGTCAGACAACATAACTAATTGAATCATCTCAGTAGCTGAGCCAGTGTTTATTTAACCCCATCTATGTATTATCAACAAAGCAAATTAATCAGAATATACTCTCCTCTAGAAAGTATAGTATACACAGTTAAAAGGTGGCCTACACATTCATTGACCTTTAAATTATCTATAATTTTATTGTGCTATGGTCTATATAAGTTAAATGCTGGTGATACCTTTCAAGGCCAAGTAAACAATGTGAATTTATTAAGTAAAACATATTCAGTTGTTAAAATTATAAAAAAGGAGGTAACAAGTAAACATTTTTAAATATGAAGCCCTATTAATTTATTTAATTAAACATTGGCCTAATTCTTTAAGTCCTTAATAAGGCATAATCTATCTTTGTATAAAATTACGTTGTTGGAGTACATTTTTGGTGAAAGGGTTCTTAAAGGCTTCTTCATATAAAGGTGGGTCTTATGGGATATTAGGAACTATGATTTTTTTAAAAATTGGTATCACCCCATGCAAGGCAGTAAATCCACTAATTACAGGATGTGGAAGAATTAGGAACGAAAACATTAATAATGAGTGGGAAGAGAAAAGAGTAATCAGGACAGTAGATAGCAACTGAGACTGCATTTCAATTTTTGTATATTAAAGTTGGCTGGAAAGCATGGAGCTAGAAGGTATTTTCACGAGTGAGAAATGCAAGACAAACTGTTAGCATAGAACTTACGGCTACATCTAGCCAGCTCAACTGTAAATTGACAAGATCAAATATTTGTCTTTTTGTGACATAATTTGTTCTGCCTTGCCATTAAGAAAATTTTCAGAATTACAACAAAACTATTTCATTTGTATAAAAAAAGTGCTTTACTGTAATTTTTCTAAAATTTACTTAGAATAAATGTTTGTTTTTTTTTTTACATTATTAATCTAACACAAATTTAAATTACAGTTACACTATATTTTTGTTTTGGTAGCACTTTAATACCTTCAAATTTAATCATTACTAAGTTACTAAGTTTAATAAAAGCATATAGAGTAAAAAAAATTATATTTTTAAACTATTGATTAAAGAAAATGTATCTTTAAATATAAAAAAAAAAAAAATTCTTGATTATTGCACTGCCACTTTTCTGTAGGTTTTATTTTTTACTTTATTATATGCTTTTTCAGACAGGGGGCAGAATTACAGCATTTCTATTTTCTCCTTTGACCTCACTGGCTACCATGTGTAAATAAAATGTTGTTTCCATTAAGCAAAAAGGTAAGCATTACTTTTAGAAAATCCAGTGAATTACATCTTAAATTTACTAATAGACTTCAAAATAAATCTCTTCGACAAATATTGAATTTTAAAGTGAATTTTAAAATTGTTTAAAATGGCAGCTCAATGAGTCAATGAATGACAACAAAAATGTACCAATGTTTTAAAAATGCCTAAAAATTTATTTATAAACAGAAATTAATTTTTCTTTTAATTTGCATTAGCTTTAGGCCATTATCTTTCAAATGGAACTGAAATTTTAAGTTCAAAGAAGGCATATAAATTATTTAAAATACATTTTTTGGACTTTTTTTTTTTTTTTAAAGTCCATGGTGATACCTATGATCCAATCTGTGCACATTTTTGGTGTTGTGCTGAAGAATTACCTGGGAGGTCCAAGAGGGCCAGAGTGGCATAGCCTAAATTTGTGCATAAGATGTGCAAATTCTGGGCAAGGTGAACCGTACAAGCATTGACTCTGGAATGACATGGCGCATGCGCCATTGAGCCAGACCAAGGCTGACAGCATGCACAAGATGCTAATTTTTTGGCTTTTTTGGTTTGAAGTATACCTAATGTATAATACATAATGTTGAAAAATCTTCTTTTCTGAAAAACATAAATGTGGCAAGTGTTCGTTGTGAGGACAGTAAGGAAATCAGTGTAGTGTATTACTGTGTGTACTAAATGAGAGAGTCCATTGTGAGCGCTGTTCCAGTTTCTGTGCTACAGAAGAAACAGTTTCCTGCTACAGGGGTAAACTTTAAAAAACATTCTTATGGGTTTCTTCATAGAAAGTTGGGTCTTATGGGATACTAGTAACCTCCAACTATAAAATATATATAATACATAACCGTAGCAGTGTTAGAAACTAATTTTAGGTTGGCTACTTCCTGGAGGCTGGATTTACTATGAATTTCTATTCCAAACAGAGCAGACCCCTAAACTTCTGCCTACCTATTCCATGTATATAGCATTGTTTAGTATCTAATTAGTTTGTTTACCTTTCTAAACCTACCTTGAAAAAAGGCACTTTTTGGAGTTTTTATTCATATAAAGTTGAACATTAAATGATATTCAGGAATAGGCGACCTCTATATAAATTTAGGTTTGAAATATACTTAATGTATAATATATAATGTCTAAAAATCTGTAACCCTTGCTAAGCAATTTATCTTGCTCCTTATTTTAAATAAAAACTGAAAATTGATGCTAAACTTTTTATAAAGAATTGTTTTTGTAGGTTTTACAAGTTTCTATATTTAAATATAATTGTAATTGATTATTATTTATTTTTTTTAAATATTCATTGTTTAATTTATAATTTATTTGTTTCAAAATCTGGTCTATTCAAATTTACTTTATGATGTATTAGGTTGGTGCAAAAATAATGACGGTTTTTTATGTTAAATATACGTAAAAAAACCGTCATTATTTTTGCACCAACCTAATAATTTATGAGTGCCATATTGCCTTTAGCAGCTTGGATTGTGGAATCGGAGAGCCGAGTTCGAGTTCGAATTCTAGTCGAATCCATTACATTGGAGTTCCAAGATTTTCTTTGAATTTAACTATAGTATTGAAAAATAACTTATATGTACATGCATGTTCATGACTAACTGAAATTTTATTAGCAATTCCCACAGAGTTTATTAGAACATTTACATGTATATTATAAAATGACTATATTTTCATTGAATATATATATATATATATATATATATATATATATATATATATATAATAAATGAATATTTAGAAGCATAAGCAGTTGTAAATATTTTTGGATAAGTAAATCTATCTTTCCCCCTCTTCCACCTGGTGTTTAAGAACTCCCTGTCAAAAGTAATTTCACATGAGTAATTAAAATTGCAAAGAAGCATGCATAAGTAATTTATTTCTGATGTCAATTTTGATGTCAAGTAAACAGTACTTACAGTCATAATTTAAACTAAAAATCAATGTTATAAAAACTGTAGAATTTCCATAGGTCCAGCTGGTATAATTAAATAAGAAAAGGACTTCTCAAGTCAGTTGGTCAGGTGTAAGAATAATTAGTTTTATCATACAGTGCTAGAGATTAGAATACTGTAAGAATATCTGAAGTTTACATGTTGGTTGGTTGTTTTATGGCATATCAACCTCAGTGGGTCAATTTAATGCTAACAAAATTTTTTGAATAGATTTATAGCGATAGTTTGGTAAAAAAAAAAAAAAAGGCGTGTGAACCATTTTTCAATTACTTATATTTTTGAGTACAATCCAATTTCTTTTAGGAAATTTACAATATTGGATGGTTTTATTTTTGTAAAAAGTTTTTTTTTTTAAATTACTCACTTGGTTATATTTTGTTTGCACTAGATCAAAATCTACACACTCTAACAGTATATGTTTCACTGCAAATTTTAATTATTGCTGATAATAATTTTTCCTTCAAAAATTATTGCTGGTAATAATTTTTTTATTACAAAGTATTTCTGGTATTAAAACCTATTTTTATACAAGTTTGGGTGTTAACTATTTGCCAATAGCTTGGACCCTAACAGGTGCTACCCACCAAGTCAGGGTGGACCTGGGAACACCAGCAATTAAAAGGTGGTTCCACACTCCTCAAAGCCTCCTGATCAGAGGCCTTGCTGTTGGACATAGTTTATCGTCTTACCCAGGACAGCTGAGATTTACATATCAATCTCTAGAATAAATGATTGTTTTGTTTTTTCTTACAACTCATAACTACCATTTGATTATGCATTGAATGTCTGGTCTGGTGCTACTGCTATATATTTAGAGATTCTTAATAAAATACAAATACATGTTATTGGTCCTGACATGACATCATGCCTTCACAGCCCCACTGCTATAATGTAGCATCCTGTGCCTTTTCTATAAATATTTACATGGTAATTGTTCTGATGAGCTTTTCTCTTCAGAACCTAGACTTTATGAATGTAAATGTACTACTAGATTAGAGGCAAGGTCATTTTACAATTGAAATAGATAGGTGTAACCCTAAGTTCTATGATAACAGTTTCTTCTCTTGCACTTCTTGCTTGAGGAACTCACTTCCAGGTTCTTAATTCCTGTTCTATTATTGTTCTCTCTCCTTAATGTTTTCTTTTTCTCATATTCATTCACTGTGACACCTTGCATCTTAGTGGCTTTATTTTCTTGCTTGAAGTGAAAGGATTTTATTTAATACTGGCTGGCTTTGCCTACTCGTTAACGCTTTGCAAAGTAAGATATATTCACTACTTGAAATATTTGAAACAAAAATTTTAAATTAACATTTCATTCATAAATTGGCTTGTTATAATTAAAGAAAGTTTTACAAATAGATGCCAAGTTGTTGAAGGTCAAGTAAAATTCAAATTTCAAACACTTTTCTGCACTATATAAGACAATATTCCTAAACAGAACTATTTTCAATATGAAAATCAAAACAATCTTTGAATAAAAGAACACTAATGAAGGACAGTTAATTAATGAAATATACATTTTTAAAATCAATATGCAAATTAGTCAAACCTGAAGAGTGACAGCGCCTAGAAGTAAATAATATATAATACAGATATTGCACTTTTATTGGAGGGATTTTCAACACAGGCTTATCTCTCAGAGTGCATACAGGGGCTTCTCTGTCAAAGAACAGAGAGGCAACTGAGAAAATTATACTGAGAGGTGCCCAGCCCTGGGAAACAGCTGCTGAAGGCTGCACCCTCCCATTGCACCAGAGGGAGGGATTGGTGCTTGCATCAAGGCCAGCACAACTGATGGTTGCAGGGGCTGTGGGCAATTTTTGTCCCTTGCCCGGGTGCACGCGCTCGGGTCCCTACTTTAAAAAGACCTTGTGGAGAATGAGTAAACACCACATATAAATTATTATAAAATTGTGTAAATTACTCTAATGAGTGGTTTGTAACACATTACTTATCATCTCTCAGTTGCATGTGTCTTTGGGCAGAGTGCGCTCAGGGGTGACTCCATCAAAGGACAGAGTTGCAACTGAGGAAACCTATACTGTTATGTGCCAGGAACAGCTGCCCAAGGCCATGCACTCTCATTGCACATTAAACCAACCTTGTGTTACAACCTGACCTCATGGTGGCTGAGTAAATACAAATTACTATAAAATAGAGTTGGGGCTTTTTAACCCTAGAATTTGTTGGATAATTGTGCTCCAATTTCATATTTATTCATATAGACTCCATAATATAGGTTTTACTTAATTAGCTATTACGTTTCTCTAACTCTTCTTATCTTATAAATTGACCCCTGTATTATCACCATGAAATTAAAAAAAATTGTATGTAAAATAAGGATTTACATACATCAAATTGTCTTTAAATTAAGTGACAGCAGAAGAATTATCATTGAACTTTTAAAAGGCAAGCTTAAACATTAATTCAATACTTAAATGAAATTTTGAGTTCTTCTGTAGTTTATTGATGCCTATTGCATCTACTCCTCCCTAGCTATTACGAGTCCCCAAGAGTCCTCCACAGCTAGCTAGCTTAAATGCCACCCAATAGGTGACTTTTGAGCTAGTTTATAATAAAATGTGCACTGCAATTTTAATAGAAAAGGAAAATAAGAGTTCTCCCCTTGAACCATGAAAGCAATGATAATATATTAATATATATTTTTAACCTTACATAATCTGGCAACCCTGAATCTGAGCTATATGAAACTCATTCCCTGTGCTTAACTTTTCTAGGGCTTTTGAATGAGCTATGAATCATTGAAATCAGACCAGAGGGCGTGGAGGAGTTGCTTGGACACACATAAACACATACACTGTACTTTATATATAAGATATGTACCTCCACAGATTCACAATACCTAAAGTTTAAAATTAATTTTTGAAAATAAAATATCTTTCTTGAAGTTTTTATTTTAGTTTTAATTTCAAGATAATAGATTAAGTTTAATATTTCTAATAAGCAAAATACTTTGCTGTATTTCAAAACTAATTTAAATTGACTGGAAAATTTTCTATTTTTTAAATTGTTAAAAATCACTGATTTTAGTGCTATTTTTAGCCATCTGTCACCCCACTGTAACTCACTTTATTAAAAACTCTTTCAAAAATAAAATATACTTTTAGGAAACTTTATTTGAGGAATATTACTGGAAACTTTATTTGAGGAATATTATTTAATTAATCTGATTTGAAAAGAAATATTCTTTTTAGTTTAAAATAACAAAGAAATGCATTTTTAACATGGAGGTAGGGGGTTTATTTAAGATGTTGACAATTTGACAGCTTGACTGACAATCAGAAGCTTAAAATTTACTTGAGGAATATAACGTGAGCACCTTTTTCTTACAATTTAGCTAAGCAGTAATCTTTAAAATTTAGGAAAATATTCTCCATAATCTAATGTTTTATTGAATTTTGGTATTTGGCTTTAAATTTACCCTACTTATCATCACTTTTATTTTCTGATAATGTCATGTATAGACATCCATATTTACAAAAATCAGCAAGTTTATACATTTAAAAAAAAAAAAAAAATCAAAAATTCTTTTTAAAATATTGGGGAAGGGAGGTTGCTGAAGTGTAGTAAGATCTTCTATTTATGATTAGTAAATAGGATGTTGAACAACGGTGACAAGTTAGAAAATCTAAACAAGGATATGAATTGACTAAAAATCAACATCTTAAGTGTATGTGAAACTAGGTGGCCAAACAACAGAGTTTTTGTTAGGGACAATCACAGGATTATATGTGCAGGTGGAAAGAAAAACAATAAAGGAGTAGGATTGATACTAGATCAAGAATTCAGGAAATGCATTCTGGGATACTACTAATTATCCAAAAGAGTTCTTGTGGTCAATCTGAAAGGAAAGCCTTTCAACGTAGCTATAATGATAGTATATGCACCAACAGCACAAAGTAAGGAAGAAAAAATTGAATCTTTCTACTCCATGCTAGACAATGCCAAGGCTCATTGCAAATCACAAGAAGTCATAATTATCATGGGAGACCTGAACACCAAAGTAGGCAGGGAGAGGGCAGGGGAGATAGCTGGTAAATTCAGATGAGGAACCCACAATGAACATGGAGAAAAATTGGTCCAATGGTGCACAGCTAATGACCAGGTAATAGCCAACACATGGTTCCAAGAACATCGAAGATGATTATGGACATGGAGAAGGCCAGGAGGAGAAACTAAAAACAAAATTGACTGCATAACTATCAACAAAAGATTCAGGAATGCAATGGTTCACTGCAAAACCTACTTACGTGTTGAATGTGGAAACTTTGCCAAGATACAAAATGGAATAGAGAAAACTACACAATGAAATAAGAACCAAATGCAAGCAGGTTAAAGAAGAATGGCTAAACAAAAAATGTGCAGAAATAGAGAGATTGATTACCACAAAAGAGATATACATAAACAAATAAGGAAACTTAACAGGACAGAAGACATGCTTGTCAACAGTCTGCCTAAAATCCAAGGATGGAATGCTCATATTAGAAAAGGAAAAAATTGTTCAGCACTGGAATGAATATATTGGAGAACTCTTCCACGATGAAAGAGAACAACTGGCAATACAGAGAATTACCAATGGACCTGAAATTATAAAAACCAAAATAGAAGCTACACTGGCCGCATTGAACAGAAACAAGATGGCAGGGTCAGACGGAATTGTAATAGAGATGCTAACAGCCTTAGATAATTTTGGCATAGACAAGATTATGGAAATAATAAATGAAATCTACAACAGTGGGGATATACCAGAAGATCTAAACAGATCTATTCTCATAGCACTGCCTAAAAAACCAGGCACAAACAAATGTGCACTCCACAGAACACTCAGCCTAATGCGCCACATAACAAAACTCATCCATATTCTTGTCCTATCTTTGGTCTGATTCTGCACAGTCCTTCTCCTACTGTTCTTGTCCTATCTTTGGTCTGATTCTGCTGTGCAGAATCAGACCAAAGATAGGACAAGAACAGCGAGTGTTCGTTAAAGACACCAGAACAAGAAACGCGATATTCATGCTCACATTTTTATCAGAAAAAGCAATACAAATGCAGAAGAATGGGCACCTGTGTCTTATAGACTGCACAAAGGCATTCAACAAAGTACACCACAAAGATCTGTTAGAGCTGCTCAGCAACCTTGAGATATTTGGGAAATACATTAGAATAATCAAAAACCTCTACTGGCAGCAAACAGCCTGCATAAAGCTATGATAAATGAGTTCAGCAGATATACAAAAATAGAAAGGGCCATAAGGCAAGGATGTGTCTGGACTTATTCAACCTATTCAGTAAGGCAATTCTGAGAGAACTGGAAATCCTATCAGGATTCATCATTGGCAGTCACAATCTTAACAACATTAGATGCAAATGACACAAATTTTTTTTAATGATAGCAGACATGGAAAGAAAAATACAAAACCTCCTACAGAAGGTAGTGTAGGAGAAGGACTAAGCATACACTACAAGAAAACAGAATGTATGGTCATCAGGAAAAAGAGGAGCCTGAAATGCAATTTACTGGTCGGGGACACTAAAATCAATCTGTCTGTCAGAGGACAGAAAGTGCAAATACAGAGATTCAAAGATGTATTGAGATGGCCAAAGACACATTCCAAAAGCTAGGCAGAGTATTACAAGACAGGAGAGTTTCATTGGTAACAAAGAAAAGAGTACTGAACTGCTACATGATATCTGTCCTCTTTTACAGCTATGAATTTTGGATGGTCTCCTCAAAGATGAAGAGTCTCAAGGCAACAGAGGTATGATTCTACAAAGGATGCTAAGGATACCATGGACTGAATATGTGAGCAACGATGAGGTTTTGGAGAGGATGCAAACAAAGATGAAACTTATACTTAACATCAGGAAGAGGCAGCTGAAATTTCTGGGACATGTAATGAGTAAGGAGGGCTTGGAAAATCTGATATTCACAGAGCAGATAGAAGGAAAGAGGGACAAGGGAAAGCAATGCATGACACTCTTAACAGGTTTATACAAGTGGATGGCAGAACAGGGTCTGGGAGAAATAACAAAAAAACTTTTTGAGAGCTACAAGAGACAGGAAGAAGTGGAGAGCCAAGATCGTCTATGTCCTGAAGGGACATGGCACATAAAAGAAGAAAGAAGAAATATAGCTTTTAGCTAATAACAATATCACCTCATCACTACAAATTAATACAGAAATGTAAAAGATTTAAAACTTTATAAATTATTCTAATTAAAATGTAAAAAGAAAAAAAGAAAAGAAAATAACAATTCTTGCAAAAATTCATTATTCATAGAAAGTCCATAATATAACTTACTTATAAAAGCAATTAAAAGCTTTTCTAATTAAATAATGTCTTAGTTTTATTGCATTTTTTTATTCTGCAATTCAGAGCAGATTTTCATTAATTGGGTGTCCTGTTTTACAAAAAAAAAAAAAAAAAAAAAAAAAATGATAATTTAAATTCTCCAAAGTATAACTAATATAAACATTAAGCAGTACAAAAATGAATTTCTTGAAATTTCATAAAATTAAAGAGTGTGTGTGTGTGTGTCTGTGTGGAGGGGGTAATAGATGTAAAATACAAACAAGATTTTCTAAAAAAACATTTCTAAAATAATATCATTCATTTGTGAATAAGTCTTGAAAGTTTCATTAAAATTTGACAATTATTTGACTTTCAGGAATTTCACTGTAAAATGATGCTAAAATTTCCTATACGAATTTTTAGTCCCACCCACTGATGCAAGAAAAACAAGATTTTTAACCAAAATTTCAAATGTTTTAAAAAGGATAAAAAAAATATAAATTAATAATCAAAAAATCCTTTGATCTTTCCTCTTAACAATAACAAAAATTTTGATGATAATACTTAGTTTTTATTAAGTTTGGCATATGTTTTCATCATGATATGCTCATTTTTTTAGCAAATCTGTCTCAAACCTAAAATCAGCTAGAAAATGCAGTCATTTTGTATGTAAAAGTTATGAATATATGACTTTATATAAAAGACTACTTAGCAGTGTTTATTTATACTGTTAAGCATAGTGAATAATTAATATTAATAGCTCAATAATATGCACTCATAAAAAGACGTTTTTTTAATTGATGTTTTTGAAAATATGCTTTGTTATTAAAATACTTTTTACAACATATATTCATTTTTTGGGAGTGTTTAATAAAACTCCATGACCCAACAATGATGCCATTGTGCAAATAGAAATAAATAAGGAGAGGTCATAGAAAACAGATAGTTTCCATCAACCAATTAATCTAAAAAGTTCTTTACAATCAGGACATCAAACAGATGAGCTTAGTTAAAATCTAATGGCTGTAACAATAAAAAAGTGATGTGTCTGAATAAACTTACAACTAAAACAGCAAATTTTATGGCTCATCCAATACTATATAAAGGTAACAGAAATATAAATTTGGATATATTAGTGTCGGTACAAAGAAATTAAGTTTTAGAGAAAATGGAAACAAAAAGAAAAGAAAAATGTTTGTTTTGGATTCAACAAGGAGTTACTTCATATTCTTCTCTTGTCAGATAAATTTGAAGCAAAATAACAAAAACACCAGTTTATTAAATTTACAAAAAATTGTTTTACAAAGAGTTGTAAAATTGAATGTAGGCTATATTTGTTGGCAAAATCTTTTATTCCTAATAAACGAGCCAGCATTGTGATAAATAATTTAAGATTAACAATGTTTGTTTCGAAATTTGGCAACAACTGTGAATATCATTAAAAATTACAAATCTTTCTCTAACAAAATACTAGGCTTTTTATCCTCTACTAGAATGAACCCAAGCCAAAAATGTGAAGAAATTAACAAAAACAATGAACAAATGCATTTTTAATTCTGCAGAAATATAAGGCTTATTTAAAAAAAAAAAAAAAAGCAGTAAAAAGATGTAACATTAAAGAAGTATAATCAGCTTTACAAGACAGTCTTATCTAATTATATACAAATCTATTAGACTAGTGTCATCATTTTGGGTGTTATAGTCATATTTCAGCCATTGTATATCCATCAGATACTGGCGATATTTGGTAACCTAAAAATTTCAAACAACACTCTTCAACAAAACTTTAAAAAATAAAAAAAGAAAGTAAGAAATTTATTATATGGTTTAGTATTCAGACCAATATGCTCATCTTGGTTTTAGTACTAACAACATTTTTGCTGTTGTACCCTCCAGTCTTCTTCAGATGTCTGTCATTGTACTCTTAACCTCCAGATCTAAAGACAGCCTGTAGATAAAAGCTTTTGTTAAAACATAGTTGGTTCCTTGATAGTCAGGAGTTCAATCTCTGGGACTGGTAGTGCTGAAAATTCGTATAGTTTCAGTGGAAGAAATGGTCAAGCAACACAATGGTGAATAATACTCATGGGTTTTAACTTATGAAATATCCCTTGGGATGGAAAGTGGAATGTGAATAATCAACCCTTGTAGATTGAATAAATCAAATAAATTATCAAATAGAATGACAGACATCTAAAGAAGGCCAGTGTATATTGGGACTGAAATGTATGATAGAATAATAAAGCATACAAAATTTATTTTACTTAATTATTAAAATATTATTTTCAATCAAGGTTAATCAGAGGTGAGAGTAATGCTGTAAAATGTTCTAAATTGATAAAAATGAAGAATAAATAAATAATGGTTGGGAAGACAACGATATCATGTTTATTACATTCTAGTTGGCTTCAATTGATTAATAAAAAAAAAAAAAAAAAAAAAAAAATCAATTTTTAATCAATCCTTTAAAGTGAAATGACATTAGTAGTTGGTAAGAAGAAGAGACTAAAGCTGTTTTGTTAGTTTCATTTTTGTTGTTGTATTTGTAAGACCATAGAAGAACAACAGGTAGTATTACTTTAGCATCTATGATTTACCCAATATAATTGTTGGGTCTTCAATATAAGTTGATATTTAAAGCTGGTATCTAAAACAGTGTGACTATTGGTTGTAACCGAGGAAAAGGTTACTGAATAAGAATAACCAAAACGAAGGTTGGAAATGGAACAATAATATTTACAACAGGAACAACATACAAGATTTGCCAGCAGCATGTAGTATGTAATCAACTGCTAGTGGTGAGCTAGAAGTGAATCAAGGTGAATCCCAGTGAAATTCCAAGTGATTACAACATACAGTATATTCTACTGTATTTATATGGATTGGGACATAACTATTATAGTTTATAGGTACAGTATAACACTACTTAAACTGAGGTTGCTATTGACAGCAAAAATTCAATTCAAATGCATTGGTTGTGTTGTTGTCACTCATTTATAGTTGGAGAGATAAAATAAAGAGAAGCTTTATTTATTCAAAGAAATATATTATTTACAAATATTGTAAATAATGCTGAAAAGGATTTTGAAAATAAAGTATCACAACAGAAAAAAACTATTTTAATAATCTGTTATTGGGAGATATTATTACAAATGACTAATTCTTATTTTAAATATGAATTAACTTTTTAGCATTATACATCAGAATGTGGTTGCTCAGAACTTAAAGTTAAACATGGCTCAGTAAGTGATGTGAAGATAAATAACGAATGTTTTTTTTTTTTTTGGCTAGTTGGTATTGTAAAGACTCATTAAGGTTTTGATTAAATCATATAAAATCTAAATTTATCAGCAACAATCTTTTTCTCAAATTTCAAAGCAAAGTGAACTGTGAATGATTTCATCTGGATCCAAAGTGTGGTAATTTTTTGTGACTATGCAGACAAAATCTATGAAGTAATATCTTCAAAGCAGACACCTGTTGACTGGAAGGAAATAGAGAAAATAGATAATGAAATGAAAACTTTGGGGATCAAGTACCACTTGGTCAGAAGTTTCAGGAGTTCTAATTATGGGTTTATATTAGCAAATTCACAATTAGAATGGGCAGATTAGTTTTGAGTCACCTGTAGGTGAGTTGTACATAGTAATGGAGAAATGGGCAGAGGACGTTACAGGAGAAAGTTGGATTTCTCACTCTGGCCAAAGAGAAGATCTGGTCTGTTAGTCTATCAAGAAAAGTAGCAAAATTGTCCCATGACATCCACCTACCTACCCAAGACTGTACCAAGTGAATCCCTGAATAAAGGTTCTCAGAAATGAAGTAGGAAAACAGAGATAGAATAAATCAACACAGATTGGGAAGGAGAGTCTATCTGGAGACAAGCTTAAGAAACTAATTAAAATGTCAAGAAATATTGACAAACACAAGAGATTAAACTACTGAAATAAACAAGTGCAAGAAAATCCAAATATAGACTCTTTCCTTTCTTAATTTGTGAAACATTTGGTAAAATTACTAAACAATGTATAGAATACACTAATCTTTGATTTCTTATCAGCCTTTATTACAATATTTACTTGGTTGTGTTTTAATTAAACAAGTTGCATAAAGTTAAGAGGTTTCATCTTTACCAAATGAAATGGGTCGACAAGCAGATATTTGAAATTGATACCACATAGTGCTTATAGAAGAAAAAGCTCTGATATAATATCTTAGAGGACAGTGTTTGCTTTATAATTTGTTTTATTTATTTTAACTTTAATTAAAGCCTTGTATGAAGGTCAAATAATCATGTGGCTGCCCAGTATAGAATTAAAAATTCAACCATGTTTTCTCAAATATCCTGCTATATATGCTAGAAAAAGGATATATCAACATTGAAGCTTAGTTTGTGAAACAAGGTAAACAATTATAAAATTTTCAAGGAAGAATTTTTCATATGAAAATTTTAGAAATAGAGTAACAATAGAAAATATTTTCAAATTTTACCAAAGAAAAACTAAAGGCTGAATAAGCAGAAATACAGACTGTCTGAAATTGTTATGCAAATCAAATAAACCTCAATGACTCAAAACATTCTGAGCCAATATTTGTCAAATTTAAAGTCATCCATTTCCGCCCTTATTAAAATATTTAAATTTTCTGCCATTTTTAATGGTTATTTTTTGAGTTATTTGAAATTTGTGAAAATGGACTGACTGAAGTTAGTATGCAGATTTAACTAATATTAGCTTAAGACCTCTAAAATATAATAAAAATAATTTTTTCTTTTTGTCCATATGTTGAAACATGGGTAAAGAGAAGGATCTGATAACTGCTGAAAAACAGAAAATAAAGTTATTGATTGAGGGAATGTCCACATTGGAGATATCAAAGGAGCTTTGCAGAGATCATCGAATAATAAAAAAGGCTGTTGAAAATATGTTGAGAACTTGAAGCAAAGGTAAAGGCTTTAAGAACTTGCTACCTCAAGATGAATATAAATTGATCTTTGAAAAGGCTGGAATTGAGGGAGTTAAGGACAAAAGGTGTATAATACTTTGTGAATTGAGATCTGTAAAAAATTCTCCTAGGCAACCTCCTCCCACTAAAGCAAATATTTTAAAGCATCAAAATTGGGCCCAAATTGACTTTTCTAAAGTAATTTTCATAGAGTGACATTTGAGGGACATGATAGATAGGCCAAAGGATGGAATTTATCCAATTCAGATATGCCTGTGGCTAAAAGAAGGCAACAAGGAGGTGTTAGTGTTATGATATGGGCTGTAATTGTCAACCAAATCATTATTGGACCATTCAAAGTCAATGAAGGAGTAAAACTGAACAGTGCTAACTATTGCAATTTTACGAACAAGACTTCCTTTGCATGATACAAGACTCAGTCTTGCAGTTTCAAAGTGAAGTGTGTATTTATGCCAAAAAGTCAGGCAAGCTATGGAGGATGCCAAGTGACACAACTCAGTGTTTAATAAATGAAAGTGAGTAAATGATATACTTGAATTTTTTTTATGAATATTTATGAGTGTTCTTAAATTTAAAAATTTTGAAAAACCAGTAACATATTTGCTCTTGTATATAAATACGTGTTACAAAATAAAATTCTTGCATTTACCTTGATAAAGTCCTTCAGAGGATGAAAATCATCGGCTAAGGTAAGTTTTCCTGTTGTCTTTATTCCTATCAACCTTTTATAGATATACACTATCTGAAATTTTTACACACACACACACACACGAGAGATTCAAGTTGGCAAGAAAAAAATGAAATACAGAATTGATATCCTTTATGACTTTCTTTTAGAATTTTGATGAAATATCTTATGTTTAATTTCTTTCAAAGTCTTATTTAAAGAAGCTTAGAACTCAGAGTTGATAGCAGGCACACAAATGAAACTACAACAATTCCCACAGAAAGTAGTGATTGAAAGCAAGGGGGACTAAACATTAATTGCAGAAGACTGAATGCATAGTTGTCAGCAAAATGAACAGTCCAACATGCAAATTACAAATTTGAGATACCAAGTACAATTTAAATATCAGGGAAGTGTTTTAATAGAGGATGAAAGTGTGTTACTGAAATCTGAAGGTGCATTAAAATAATGAAAGATGCCTTCCAAAATCTAAGTATTAAGACAGAGAAAAATTTCATTAGGAATGAAATTTCCTCACAGATGAAGATAAAACTTGAAGCAACAGAAATATGATTCTATAAAAGGATTCTGAGAGTACAATGAACTGAACATGTGAGCAGTGACAAAGTTTTAGAGAAAATGGAAACAAAATGGACACTTATACTTAACATGTGAAAGAGATAGCTGAAAATTCTAGGGAAAAGTGATGCTATAAGTTTTTTGCCTTAAAAACCAAATGGTTTTGCTAGAGAACTGAACAACTGGTTAAAAAATGGCTAGAAACAATAGAACAGGAGAAACTGTATTTTGGTTTTTAACTATTCCATAAAGAGTTAATTAAAAAATTAAATATGTTTAACATATACCAATATTGTAAATGTTCATAAATGTTTTCATTTCAGAGGAAATATTCATTTCAGTTTTAACAATCAATTTGACTTGCATCAAAGCATAAAAAAAAAAGATTTAAAAATATTGATTTCTTGTAAGCAATTAGTATAGCTTAAGACTCATCAAACTTTACGTACATCCTTAATGTTAAACTCCTTCTGGATTCACCTTTTTCACTCTGGTCACCTTCACTACAAAAAGACACACACACACACATACATACATTATTTATATATATATATATATATATATATATATATATATATATATATATATTGCCAAAGGGAATTAACTCAACACTTAATTCCTTATATAAGAGATTTCTATAACCTTCTTTTTTTAATCTTAGACTATGTACATGGTTCCTGACGCCAAATTCAGAAGCACATTGCATCCTCACAAGTTGAACAGGAGATGCAGTCACTGAGACTTGTGAAACTACAAATCAGTTTCTCATGTCTCTAGCAATACCACTGATTTCTGACTTTGGTGCTGCTAGATTCAAGTCTCAGCATCATGGTGGATTATCACAGGCCAAGTTTATCATTCAGCAGCCAGATTATATATTTAATTAGGCCTCACATTATATGGCTTAAGTATTACCTTCAAGTGATCTTTGAACCATTTTCCTACCCTCTGACTTTTCAAACAGTTTCCCTCAACTCACCACACAAGATCTCAGTGTGGAAAATGATCTGACATCCTGATGATATTACTGACCCACATGAGTTGGCAGGTGATGATCCATACTATTTGGGAACCACTGCTGTAGAAGGTCAATGTCTTGCTACAAAGAAGAACTGAGAAGCTGACAAATTTGTAGAAATTACATCTGTTATGAAATGCCAAAACTAGCAGGGCCAAGTCATATTTGATTTTTGTACCTTGTTTTCTAGTTTACATGAATAACAAAGAATACTGATAAAAATACGTATTAACTTATAAATTATTGTTTTCTACATTGAATGTTAGGACTGTTTCTTCTCTATTATGAGGGTCTGAAAGGCAAGTTAAAATTGACATACTAAATTACTGATTATTGGGTTGACTACCACAGTGAACTCCAGAACACCATTAACTCAACTGACCCAAATTTTGCAGATAGATTTGTGCTAGCCTATCTTACATACTTATAAGTCTACCATGAATCCATGTTTTGAATATTGCTTCCACATCTGGTTTAGTGCTTCTATATATTTAGAAATTCTTAATAAAATACAAAGAAGAATCTGCAGTGTTATTTGTCTTGACCTGGCATCTCAGCTTCAGTCACTTTCCCAGTGCTGTAACCTAGCTTCCCAGTGCCTTTTCTATAAATACTTTCATGGTAATTGTTCTGATGATCCATCCTCTATGGTAGTTACATTTCATGAATTTAAGCACAGTATTAGATTAGGTCTCATCATTTTAAATTTGAAATGGTTAGAAGTAACCTAAATTTAACAGTTTCTTTTATCCCACTTATCACTTGTGAAACTTTCTTCTGGCTTCTTGTTTCCCAGCCAACTTTGATCTTCAAAAATTTAAATGCAATGTCAATTGTTATCTTCTGTTTACTCAATTCCTGTTCTTTTATTGTTCTCTCTCTTTATTTTCTTTCACTCCCAATAGCTTCTCGTGAAGCTATATTGCTTTGCTTGGGGGTGAAATGATTAAGAAAAAAATATTAAGAACCATAATATAAGTCCATTACTTGCAGAACTGCATAAAACATGTATGAAACTCAAGAACAACAAAATAGAATTTCTGGCAAAGTCTACAAACTTCAGTATTTTACATCCAATTTTCACATAATTATAGCAGCTTTCTGGGAAACTGGCTTTCTTCCCCAATCCCAGAAGGATCCCATCATCATAATGATCTATGGAAAACAGCAAGGAAAGCAATCTGTGGAAACTACTGTAATAAAGTTGTCATGACTAATAACACTAGAATTATTCTCTCATATTTGACATTACATTTTATTCAACACATCCAGTGTGTGTGAGAACAGCCACAGGCCACTGATCCAAAATTTGGACCTTACATACTTGGCTATGGTACTCTGCTCTATTACCACTATGGTAGGTGTTTATATATCACTGCCATGTGGCTTTTCTTACACTTGCAACCGAGCTGAAGCTGATCTGGTCATGTGAATCTACACTTGGTAGCTCAGAAGTTAACTAAAAATCAATTTTACACCTGATTCCCTTTATGGTCTGGTGTAACATTGAGTGCATAGTCTTTTCTGGCATGATCTGCGGTTAGACACATGCTACACTATTATGGCATCTCTATGTTGGATTAACTGGATAAATCTATGCTTATAATTTACTTACATTAATACAGACTTCTGCACTAACTCATCATACCAGAATCGCAATTTTCAAAAGGACAAGAATACTACAAATATAGTAGTATACCAAAAGTCACTAAACAATGTTTCATGCATTATGATGACTCCAAGGTATTTACCCTGTTCCATCTACAATGTCTTTGATGCTCTCAGCAATGTTTATCTTCCCACTCCCTGTTATTGCCATTTATTTATGCAAACTCATTAGGCAAGTTACTTTCTCTTTCTTTCTGACCTTCTTGCTTCGAAGATGAGTTGCTTTGAATTAAACAATATTGTAGTGCTGAGCTTGGTTCAAATCTGCCTGTAATCTACAACTGATTAAATATAAACTATATAATTTCTTGCTTTCTTGTCACCTAAAATCTTCAAAAGTTTAAATGCAACATCAATTGCCATCTTCTGTCTTCCTGAAACCTGTTCTTTTATTGTCCTTTCTCCGCACTAACATTTTCTCATCTTCTTTCACCTCACTAAACCCATGCATTTCAGTGGCATTATCACCTTATTTGGGGTGAACCAATAGAAAAAAAAAAAAAAAGAGAAAAAAGATATGTAAATAAACAAGATGTTTGTAGGAATGTGAGGTGTATCTCAGTTCAGAAGAGGAGCTCTGAAAAGTATGGCAACTTTTGAATAGTCCAAAGTCCAGCAAAGGAAATTTGAGACATTGGAGGACCATTAGAAATAGATCAGTAAATCAAACCACATTTGACCAACTAAGAAATAATACAACAGTTTAATTGTATTTACCCTACTATCCCAAATCATTTGGTTGCAATCAGCAAAGTCTCTAAATTTAGAAATTGGTTTTACTATATTCCTTGAAAAATAAAATTAATTTCTAGTTATATGTAGGTCTTTGATTTCTCATGCATAGATGGACTTCTTACAAATGAGAAGAAGTGGTGCAATGTATATGAACATATTAATGAAACCAGACAGGCAAGAGTATGGTATAACATACAAGGGAAACACTTCATTCAAACTAGATTATCGCTACCCAAAGTGTACTATATACAAGTGCAAAGTGGGGCTGATGTAACTGCTGAAAAAACCCATAACTATTATATGACATTCCATGGCTGGCAACAACAAAAAAAAAATTGTTAAAATCATTTTGGGTACTTTTGTCACATTTGGCTTTTGCCACAAAATTTTATGACAGACCAGGACTTCTAAAATTGCAACACTATCATACAAACCTTTGATTTGAAACAGACTTCATGGAGATTATATTGTATAGTTTCTAAACAACCCAATATCTTGTACAGTGTTTCCAAGCTGCATTTCAATAGATTTCACTACAGTCTGACAGCCCAACAATTATAGCCTGAGGTTTAAAGCTATCAAAAAATAGGAAATAGAGTATTAAACTATATGCCTTAGAAATCTATGATTTGTGTGTGTCTGTGTGCGTGTACCATGCAGGTTTATGATTAGCATAAATTTCTTACTCCATTATTGAAATTTAAAAAAACGACTTTAGAGGTAGAATTTCTTTAATTGTTAATAAAAATTAAAAACTCACATGGGATTTTCACAATACTGAAAATAATACTTTGAAGAGAAACACAAAATGTGAAAAATTTTTTAGAATAAATTAGAAAAAAAACCAAAAAAAAAACCCAGATGTTCTTGAACAGCTGCTTCCAGGATGCAAATTTTCTCTTTTGCAGATTTAATAGTTATTGCTTCTACATTTCCTTATTAATATAGCAATACACAAAGCTTAATGTCTTCTAACAAAACTTCTTTCTTTTCACATAATCCTTTATTGAATGAAAATCATTTCTAATTGATATATGGTTTCCTAGATTTTTCCCCAGGAAAGAAAAAATAATCTTCACTTATTTAAGAAAGCTTTTCTTCCAAATACAACTGTATTAAAAAAAAATTTCAATTTGCACAAAAACTAAAGAAAGTATAAAACAATTATAAAATGTCCTTAGAAACAAAGCAGATGTGTTAATTTTCTATGTGGATGTAAATGTTAGAAAATTTCCTCAAAAATTACAATGAAACAAAGTGACAGATGTGGTTCTATCAATTAATGCTTAGAATATCACTGGCAGAGCATGCAAATAAGGAAGTTTTAAAAGGAATAAAAAATACAAAGAAACTACTGCTTATAATAAAAAGAAGATGGCTAATGTTTTTAGGGTGCTCAATGAAGAAAGAATGCTTGAAAAGTTTAAGACTCACATGGCAAATTGAAACCAAGAGAAACAAAAGGAAATTGTGAGTAACCTACATAAGTTTGAATAAATGGATGGCAGAAGGAGGACAACAACAAACAGGAGTGATAAAAGGGTGAAATTATTTAGAGTAACAAAATGGGAAGTTGTTGAGAGTCAAGATCACCCACATTCTAAAAAGATATGCATATAAAAGAAGAAATATTATTCATTATACCTATCTATAGAAAGATTTATCTTTTTTTTGCAGTGAAATAATAAAAGTCCAAAAGGCCTAAATATCAAAAGTAGTTTGGCTAGCTGAAAGCAGATCCCCAATTAAAACATGAATATGAAACTAGAATTTAAGGAGCTGATTCTATTTTCAGTCGTTACAGCCAATTTAATATTTTCTAATGGTATCATTGTAGCCTAGGAAGGGTTACTGAATGAGGAATAACCAAAACAAAGGTTGGAAATGAAATGGTAATCTTTATAACATCAACAAAATTCAATACTTACCAGCGGCATAAAGTAGGTAAACCACTGCTAGTGTGGGACTACTTAGACAGCATATTACCCCCACTAACAATAGTGTCCAATGTATTTATGAGGATTGGGATATACCCATTAGTGTTCATAGGTGCAGTATATAACAGTTACACAGTGGAACAATAGAAGCTTTAAATCTGAACTTATTTTAATTGGAAAACAATTTTATTTAACAAGGATGATTAGAACCCATACTAAAAAATGGGATGATTTCTGGGAAGATGAAACATTACGCATATATCTTCTTTCTTTGGTCAACTGTCTCTTCATTAAAGGTGCTGGAGGTAAACCTTTTAAGGGTTTTGGCATTGTCTGCTTGATAGTCAGGGATTCAAACCTTTGAGTAACTTCGAAGGAGGCTGTCCTATCAGCAGGTGTATAATATCAGGACTATTGTACTGCCATTTTGTGAATAATCTCTGGACCATGCAGTAGTTTCCAGTAGGGCCTCTTGATGCCATGATGAAAAGTACTGTTACAGCTGTATCTCTGGACAATTCTATCCAAGGTATTTATACTTGCAACTCCTGCAAGTGTCTGTCTCACTACCCACTAGTCTTCAAACTACTAATACCCACATGAAACCAGTCAAAATGCAAATAAACAAAACTAGCAAACCCAACCTAAAAAAAAACAAAAACACAGTAGACTCCATGTATACCATCTCCTATGCAAAATATGAGGGGATCTATGTTCCAACTTTCGATAAATGGAATACCATCTTCTTCAGACTCAACCAGACATCCTGTTACTTTCTGAAACTGGTATCATTGCTTAAAGTGTACTAGTAGAGTTCACAGTCTCGGGCTGCTCCCTTCTTATGGCTAAACACAACCACGTAAAATGCCACAGTCATGGATTAGGAGCCTACATCAAGGACAAGTTTCCCTGTGATAGACAAAAAAAATGAGGAACCTGATCTCCGATATGTGTGCTTCTACATGGCACTTATCCATAGTACCACATTCATCTTTTCTCTCTGTTGCCCTCAGGACTAAGGGACAGTAATCTTTGACTGTAAAAAATTGATAATACCCTCACTCAATTCCTCTTGGCCAGCTTTCATATCTGCAGTGACTAATATCCACCATAAAGAATGGCTAGTCCACTCCAACAGAACAGATTTTGAAGGCAGATATTGCATAGACTTCTCCATAGCCTATGAACTAACCCAGATCATCAGAGAACCTACCCGGGTCCCGGACATGACAGATCATCAGGTGAACCTCCTCAACCTTTTCATAGACTCCTACCTGATAAATACTTAGGAAAAGTTCTATCACCACTAGGCATATCAGACCATCCCCTTATCAGTGTCCAGATCAATGCCAAACCTAAGGCATCCTGTGATGTACCATGGAATGTTTTTTCACTATGCAAAAGCAGACTGGCACAACTTTTGATCTTACATGATGGAAGCTCCCCTCCCAACTTTCTTCAAGCATCCAAAACTGATGCCCTTGTCACTGATTGGATCCTTTCTGGAATGGAGAGTTTTATACCTCCCAAAAAATTCCAGCAAAAACCAAACAGCCAATCCTGCTTCACCCCTGACTGTGCTCCAGCCATAATCCACCAAAATCACTACTTCAGTATCTATCACAAGGAGAAATGTAGCTCAGCCTTTACTTAATTCAGAACTGCCTGCAATCACTGCAAAAAAGGTCTTGAAATGTCAAGTGCAGTTATGCATGAGCAGTCCAGACCAAGGTTGAAAAGAAACAAACTGGATCCCATGAATTCTGGAAGATCACCAACCAAATCATGAATAGAGGTAAAGTGGCTGTGCCCACAATTATAAATGGTCCCGAGGTCATATCCTTCTTGATAGATAAGGTGAACATCTTTGCCTCTAACTCAACATTAGATGACAAAGACCATCCCCTCCCTAAGTTCCCAAGTCTCACTGAACACAATCTTAGTAATATTACCATCACAGAATGAGAAATTTCTAGATTTACCAAAGGCCTTGACTTTAAGAAAGCCACTGGCCCAGACAAAATTCCAGTGATTGTCCTTAAGAATATCATTCTGGAATTATTTCCAATCCTAGCAAAGTTATTCAACTGCTGCTTGAAGGAGAATTCCTTCCTAAACCTGTGGAAAGTGCCAAGTATATGCCTGGTTTTCAAGATTGTGGGCATGCAATCTTTCCCCTCCCAGTACAGACCTATCAGTATCATCGGTAAACTTTTTGAGGCCATAATCAATAAGTAGGTTGTTGAGCACCTGGAAAAGAACAACCTTTTCAGCGACAAGCAGTATGAGTTTCAATTGGTCTGATACACTGCCAATATCTTAACTACCATCACTCACAGAATCAGTGAAGCTCTTCATGACAAACACACCTTGAGGACCATAATACTAGATATCTCAAAGGCCTTTGACAAGGTGTGGCATAAAGTTTTACTACACAAACTCTCCAGTTATTGAATCACTGGAAAGGGCTTTGTGATTATAAAATCTTTCCTAACAGGTAGGTCCTTGAAGGTAGTTATTAATGGCCAGTCCTCCGGTGCCCTAGTGGTCAACACAGGTGTCCCACAGGGTTCACTCCTTGGACCAACCCTCTTTTTGATCTATATAAATGATCTGCCTAAGAATATACTCAGATCATTTATAAACATTTATGCCAATGATATGACTATATATGAGCACACCTCTAGAACTCTCAATAGTCAGAGATTGCCAAGTGATATCTCTTCATGGAAATAGCCAACCTACACAATTTAGAAAAGAAAAAAAGAGAAAAAATGGAGTAATGTTTTGGACTAGTATTGTAAACAGTGACATTAGAAGTCCCTTCAAAGTTATTGATGATATCAAGATAAATGCAGAGAAATATTTTAAGTTCTTAGATAAGACATTGTTTCAATAGTACACGTTATAACCAAGAAGCTTTAAAAGTATATTCATACAAGACAATGTTCTTTCCCATTATGCAAAGCTGACAATTACCCACCCACCTTGCTAAATAAGTTTGCAATGATACAAAACTAAAGAAATTCCACTCATCACATATTAATGGAATTGAAAATCTGTTGTCCATCATTAAAAGAGATGTAGATGAAAATGGAAAACAATATTCAAATAAACATTTCTAGGAAGCAATAAAAATTGTTGTAAGTTTATAAACATTTTTTATTAGTAGTATAAAATAATTAAAAATAATAATAGATTAAAAAGTATGAGAAAATAAATATTAAATAGATCTGAGTGTGTTTTATACACTTACTTTTCAGAGAAGTGTATTAAAGAAAAAGCGATTTATTAAAAATTTTTATTTTGTGTGTAAATTTTTTTATTTAGAATTGGCTCTGAAACAGACCGCCAAAAATAACTGTCATGGTAGGCTGTCTTTCAAATTCAGAAAAAAATATATTACCCTTAAATTTATTGTCTAATGAAAAGGGGTGGCTTTCAACATAAATTTAAAGTCAAGGTCCGATCACTCCAGAGGGTATTTAAGAACATGGGTCAGTGGATAGAAGCCAGAAAGTTGAAAGAAGGTGGACAGCATCAGAAAGGTGTTAGATGACTGAAGAAATGGAGCCTGCTGGCTGCGAGAGAGGGTGGCTAGAAGTGATTGACGTCACGTGCAACGAATGGTCGTCTGATATGAAACAGGTGAAGATATCTGGAAAGAATTTTAGGCTTCCTCATATGAAAGTTGCCAGCAGAGATAATAGCAGAAAAGTCTCAGCATTCTTAAAAACTATGCCAACAAAAAAGAACAATATGAAAGAGCACCCTCAGGCCAACCATGAAAGGGAAACTTCAAAAACAAAGAAATTACAAAAGATTGTTAACCCTCCTTGGGATTCATGTCAAAAAAGAACATGAAGTTTTTCACTTATCTTTTAGGTGGATGCATCCTTTTTTCCTAAAAGTAATTTCTTATTTTTTCCAACAGTTTTTGTTTCTCCTTATCAAAGTTTTTTTTTCTGTCATGATTTGAAAAAAATGGTATTGTGAATCTTTTAGAAGCAATTGTTTCTCTATTTTTGTAATGTTATCTTGTCTTGTCTTTAAGGATCATGGAAGGAAATTTTTGTGCAAGTTTATTTTATAAAATTTGTACTCTGTTATAATGTATTGTATCAGTTTAATAAATGTTTGTAACTTTCAAATTTCACCAGGTAGTTTCGAGTTTTTCTTATAGTTTGTGCCTTTTTTAATATTCAGGATAAGAAAGTTGATGTTCTTTCTTTTTCCATTCCTTCCAAAAATTTTTTTTATATTTTGCACAAAAATTACTTATTGAAAATTAAATTTTTACAAGATGAAATAGTAGAAAAGTTAACAAAAGCAATGAAAGAAAGTCTACAGGTTATTGAATGTTAAGGAGTTTATTAACATGTAAAATAATAATTTATTCAGCTATACAGACTAGTGGGTTATAAATACATTTCTATGGTTTGTATCATTTGAATTTATAAATAAAAAATTATATTACACTTAGTGTCAAGTTTTATCATGCAAACTATCAAAACAAGTTATAAATATTTTTAATATGGATATATATTATCAAGGATAGATAGATATAAGGATAGATATTAGAAAAGATAGATATAGGGATAGATATTAGCAAAGACAGATATAGGGATAGATATTAGCAAAGACAGATATAGGGATAGATATTACCAGGGTTGGTTTGGTTTACAGCAGATCAACCTCAATGGGTTATTAAATGCCGACAATTTTTATTGCTGGTAAGTTGTTTTTTTTCAAAAATGTATTGTTGGTAATTTTTTTTTTTTTTTTTTTTTTTTTTTTTTTACAAAGTATTTCTGGTATTAAAAGCTATTTTTACATTTTCATAGTATTTTGAACAAAGTTTGGATGTTAACTATTTGACCATAGCTGGGACCCTAACAGGTGCTACCAGTCCGGGTCAGGGTGGACCTGGGAACACCAGCAATTAAGGTGGTTCCACAGATGGATAGATATTAGTATAGTTATTACCAAGGATAGATAGGTATATGGATAGATAGCTAGATATTGGTTGATACTTATTTTATTGTGAAATATTGACTCGTCTAATAAACCTGTCAGTGTACAATAATTTCAGCCAGTTTGTAATCTTCCCTAAAAAGCTGTTTAAGTTTACATTTTGCAATATCATTCAGCAAGATAAAATTTAAACTTTTATTATTGCATTATTCCAAAATTTTAACATGTCAGCAGATAGTTATTAATATCAACAACTGAGCACAAATGATAATTAATTAAAAAAATTAGTAACTGATGTATAATATTATCCATAACTACACGTACAAGAATGTCATTTTTGAAAAGTTAAAAAAATAACCATAAATACATAAAAAATGCATATATTGTCAAAAATTCCTTTTCCCACAATATAGCTATCTGTGCTGTTATAATGCTTATTACCTAAATAATAGTAATACTGAATAAAATCTTTTTAAGCAATAAAGTATATTTAATCATATCTCCTTAATAGCTGTCACAATCTGTTAACATGAGTTTATATTAAAAATAATCTTGGCCATAACAACCTGTACAAGTAGTCTTTAAGTGCTGTAAATGATATATGTATATGAATAGAAGGGATGAAGTAGATATTAAGCAAGAAAAACTTGCTCCCTATCAAGATCATTACACAAAGATACTCATATAAAACATTTAATACAAACTTTACAAGTATGAATTCTGGATAAATGTTGCTGAATGAACAATGTCTACGAGTCAGTCTACATTAAAATCCTGGCCTGACATGTAGCCAAGTACTAGTTTTGCAAAACTTGTTAAGCACATAGCTCTTAAAAATGTAAGCAAGAAAGTCATATTGGAAATCATTAGATAATAAATCACTCTAAAGTCAAGACCAAGATCATAAAAAGAATGCATACACATATTTACAAAATTACAAATCTAAAGCAGTGAACATATCTATGTACTTGAAAGAAAGTGAATTTAATGAATATATTAAGTGTATGCAAAGGTTTCCAGCATTTCTTTGCAAGTTTTATCTTGTAATATTTAGTCTCTAGTTAAAAATAAAACTGTGGGTGCTAGAAGCTTCTGCACACATTATATAAAAATCATAGTGAATGAGTGAACTTGTAACTTTAACACTATTCGTATGCATCATCAGTGAATCTCAAGGATGCATTGTGGAAAAAGTTCAATAGTGGTCATATATGAGCAATGAGGGAAGAATTAGAGACCATGCTTCATAGAGAACAGTGATAAAAATTTTTTTTTTTTTTGCAATGATGTTCATCTTGGACAAGGCCCAAGATCCACTTCAGGTAGAGAGTCACAGAGTAAGATTTTTAACCGTAGTTTTCTATGGCTTATCAATCCTTTGCAGGTTATTTAAAGCCAGAAAATATTTTTAGATTCTAAGAACTTTTTTTCGGGGGGGGGTAGATAATGATTTTAGTGATACAAGTTTTACTAATTAAAATATAGCTGGGGGGAGAAGAGGTGGATTCATACCTTTCCCAAGGATATTTGCATATAAGTGAATATAATGAACACAATTGAATTGGAACCCGGCTCTTTGATTAACAATTCCGAGCCATTATCCATTACACCACTCACACATCTGATATTCTCAAGTGGTCACTCATCTAGGTAATGACCAGGCCCAATGTCAATTTAACTTCAGTGATTGTACAGGAACCAGTGTTTCAATGTGATATGGCTGGAGTAACAGGCACAGTTTATATGTGGGGAAGATAACCGTTAACCCTAGACTTGAACAGATTAAGATTGTAGTGATTGAGGAAGCATCTTCTTGAGAGTTGGTTCTACAAAGCAGAAGTTGATGGGAAGAAGCTGCTTGTGTGGAATTTACATCTCACCAATGGAATACAAAGGAAATGAGGGTAATTCACTACAATGTATGTGACATGGTTGGTCTTAGCCATGAAAGTTAGAACTGGCAGAATCTAAGGAATGTAGTTAATCTGAATACTTTCTATTGAAATAGTGATAGAGCAGCAAGAGATTTGTGACATTTCATGTGTGTGTTGAGATTTAGGATTAGCAGTGGCTAAGGATCTAAAAAAAATCTAACAATGAGCAGATAAAATTATTAACCTAAAGACCTTCCATAAGATATGGAGGAAGAGAACTGTAGAAGATATGTTAGCAGAATAGTCAAATATTTAAGGTTGGTTGGTTGGTCGGGTTTTATGGCATTATCAACCACTGTGAGTCATTTAATGCCAAATTAAGGTGTATATATATATATATATATATATATATATATATATATATATATATACACGCATACATATACTTATATACATATTAAATATACAGTACTATCAAACATATAGCTGGCAACATTATTTTTTCCAAAAAAAACGTATAGCTGGCAACATTATTTTTTCCAAAAAACGTATAGCTGGCAACACTGTTGTTTCAAAAACGCATAACTAGCAACATTATTGTTTCAAAAATGCATAGCTGGCAACATTATTGTTTCAAAAACACATAGCTGGCAACATTATTGTTTCAAAAACACATAGCTGGCAACATTATTGTTTCAAAAACACATAGCTGGCAAAATTATTGTTTCAAAAACGTATAGCTGGCAACATTATTTTTTCCAAATAAACGTATAGCTGGCAACATTATTTTTTCCAAAAAACGTATAGCTGGCAACATTATTTTTCCGAAAACATTATCTGAAGCCTTGTTGTTGGACGTAATTTATCGTCATACCCAGGACGCTCAAATATTTAAGAGAAAACAGAACAATATAAGAATATATAACAAAAGTAAACTATTTCTTAAGCTGCATTTGATTTTTCATGACTAATGGATATGTTTTCATTAGATTGCATAGTTATACACTAGTAATATGAGAAATGCAGAAGAAAAACTATAAGCTCAAAATTTAAACAATCACAAATATCTGAATTATTTGTTATTTTTTAGAACTATTTTTATAAATTTAATCTACATAGGCTAGTGAAAGTACAAAGGACACTTTTTGTTATCAACTATGACTCACTCTGTTAGAACAAGTAATGTTACACAAAAGTGGGTGACTCCAGACAGTATATTTGAGTTATGGAGCTAGCATGTGTATTCATATAATTTAAGTTAACCTAATGAGTTTATTTTGGAAATAATTTTACTTGAGGTACATTTGGATTTTAAAACAAAAGAGCATTGTCTGAATTTAAATAAAAATATTTGATAATTTCTGTTTGAATTTCTGGGGGTGAGGAGTTATTATTTAAACTATTTAAATATGGGCTATTGTCCTCATCTTTGTTGTTATTATCACAGCATTTTGGCCATTGTGCCTTCTGACCTTCATCAGGTGCATGTCAATCAGCATAACCTATGGGGAATTTTGAACTGAACCCTTTATTTAATCTACTGGGGTTGATTGTTCTTTGTCCCCTGCTCATGTCTGGAAATATCTTTGCAGTGAAATGAGAACAATCTACCCTATAGATTAAATAAAAGGTTCAGTTCAAATTTCCCTGTAGGTTACCTGGATCAAAATACACCTGATGAAAGTCAAAGGGCACAACAGCTGAAATGTTGTAACAACAAAAATGAGGACAATAGTCCACATGTAAACAGTGTAAATACAAATATTGAAACAAAATACAACCAAGTGGAAGAGATATTCAACTGAATTCTCAGTATATGCTGTTAAATTCTTGTTTATATGTATAGAAAATGATTTTGTAACAGCTCAAATGTAAGACTTCTAACTATGGTGCTATACAAGTGAAAGCTAAATTGAAAATTAACATAAAATCATGACTAAAGCACATTTCTTTCAAGATAGTCGTTTTTGTAATAAGCAAATGCCTTTCGTCTTCAATTTATTAACAGAAAAATTATAAAAGAAAAAAAAAAGTAATACAATACACTACTAAGAGCATCAATTAAACTAATATTTCCATGAAGCACAACACCTAATACTAAAATGTAACTAATAGAAAAAAATCTATGAGAGAAAATAAAAGTATTTAAACTATTTACATCATTTAGACAGCTGTCCTCATCTTTATTGCCATATTGTATGCTCTGGCCTTCTTCAGGTGATATTAGTTGGAATTTCAAATTGAACCCTTTTTTAGTCCATGAGGGTAGATTGTTCTAATTCCACATACCATACTTTCTTGAATATCTCTCAACCAACACTTTTATCCACCGAGCCATTGGTTGTGTGAACCAAAAGTGACTTGACTGAAAGAATTGTGAGAAAAAATGTGGAGAGTTACCAAGGGGAGTTAACTGAAATTGAGATATCCAAAAAGATATGGCATATGGAATTAGAACAATCTACCCCAGTCTAAAAAGTTTGGGCTTGGAATTCCAGCTAATAACACCTGAAGAAGCCTGAAGCATACAATAGCCAAAATATTGTGAATATGGCAATAAAGAGGAGGACAACAGTTGAAACAATGTAAATAATTACAATCCCTTATCTCAGAAATACAGAGATGAAGAAAATAAAATGTAAAACGGAAAAGCCTTCATAAACACTCCACAACATAAACTTTATTTCCAAGAACTCAAGATATTAGAAAAATACACAAACTTGTACATGCATACAACAATAGCTTCCAATCTTTCACCACAAAAAAATTAAATGATTTTTCATTGGCAATTTGCTGATTAATTAAGACTATTAATGCATGTATATGAAACACAATTTAGTCACTGTAACAGGTTATTCACTGAACAAACAAAGCAGAGTGCTCACACATGATATCAAATTGTGATCAATTTTGTTCTTTACTAATATTATCTTTATTACAATTAACATATGTTTATGAAAAAACAGGTATCCATTAGCAACAGCAACCAAAGATACTTATCAGAGCAGAAATTAGATCAGTACTAATGTGACAGCCTACAAAACCAAGTTCAATTCAAAGTAATGGATAAATGACACTTGTTAACTACAATTCTTCATGCAATGGTTACAGTTTTTATTAAGTTAATAGCAGCTACTTAACATTGCAAAACTGAATTACATCTATGTTATATTCCATGCTAATAGGAATATATACTTGAAAAAAAAGTGGATAAAATAAGTAAAGGTTGATCTTAAAAAACCAGTACAATAAGAATAAAGGTAACAGTTACGCACAAGCTCATTGCAAGTCAATCCAGTAGTGAGTGCTACTATTGGAAGGTTGGTAGTTCTCGCGTAAGTCCAAGTTTTACTCGACAGATCCCAGCTAGTTGGTATTAACTAGCCCCCACCATGAGGGTAGATGTGGCACAAGGCCAGGTTTAACGTGGGTCTTCCGAGCCTGTAGGCTCGGCCAAAAATGCCCATAGAACCCACATGAACAGGATTTGGTTGGTCAACCTCCCTGAACGAGACTGCCCTTCAGCAGAGCCTCGTCCGGATTCCTCTCTGCCCGAAGTTCAACCGTCTAGCTGGAACAGGTTGCAGCAAGTATATTTAGCTACCATGCATGTAGCATAAGGCCAGTTTAACGTGGGTTCTCCGAGCCCATAGGCTCGGCTAAAATTATTCCCTTTTGAGCACATATAAATGGGTTCGGGGGCAGTCTACCTCCCCGAATAAGACTGCACTTTGGCGGAGCCTCATCCGGGTTCCTCTCTGCCCAAAGGCAGAGCGTTCGACCATCTAGCTGGAACTAGTCTCCGTAGTCCATAGACTTACAGATACTTATTGGTAGTTACTACCTATAGTGTAGTCAGTCATGGGGATGACAGGTTATTCCATTACATCAGTCTATTTAAAGTTCAATATCAAACAAGAAAATTTGAAAGGAAAACTATTGATTTTTCAAAGATTTCTTTAGTAAAATTTTTTTTTAGTAAATTAAGTAAAGTTCAAGTCACTTACCCAGTTAGCAAGTTTTGCATCAAAATGCTCATCAGGGACAGATGAAATAAATCTATCAGATTTATCAAACATCTGGCCAGCCCTGATGAGTGTTTTCATGCGAAATGCTTGAGTTGGCTAACCAGATAGGCTATTTGAATTGTTCTTAATTTATTAAATATTATAGCTCTATATCTATTGAGTGCATAAAAAAAGAAAAGAAAAAAATTCTCACGTACTAGAATTTTTTGCAACACACTGGCATGTGTTGAAATTATCACAGTATTTGGTATTGTTAAAGTTATTGCTAACATTTTTAGTCAAGATTTACAAACTCTACTCTCCCTACTGTGTTTATATTTATAGTGCTACTAGTGTGCCATTATATTTTACCAGAATGAAATATATAAAAACTTAAAGAAAAGATATGCAAAAAACAATATTTCATTTTTATTAAATAAGTATTTGTTATTTTAATCATTCAATTGTTTTAAAATAGTGGGAGTATTTTGTATGTTAAATAAGAAAACTTTTATTTTTTTCCCTTCAAATTAATGACAATTTATTGTACTAAGCTATGCACCCTAGTAAGACCAATTGTACTTTGTATTCTCTTACCTGTTTGCACTTCTCCCCAAAATTTGGTTGGTTGGGGTTTGATGGCATATCAACCACTATGGGTTATTTAATGCAAAATCTAGTTTGCCCATGTATATTAAATATATATACTTTGTAAACATAATTTGAGGATAACGTCCTTAAACCACAGCTTGTTTATTCTTACTCAAGTAAATGGTTTCAAATGTTTCTATTTAGCATGAGTTTGTTATTTATATTAAATAAACTAATTCATTTGCATAGCCAATTGATGTACTTTTTCACTACCAGTTTTATTTGCAATGAAAAAAGGCCCAATATAGTATTAATAAATATGGTATTGTTTGAAATTAATGGAGGTTGTTTCTTTTAAGAAGGTTTCTTGTAGGCAAACTATTTTGGGGTTATGGTTGGTCAGAAGTTGTTGAAGTTCCTCATAATTAGCCCAGATTCCTCTGCAATTCCACTGTAGGATTGCATTATTTTGTAATTTCATTGTTTGATGTGTAATTTTTCTGAATTGGAGTTATTGCTCTTTTTTGACTTGTTTTTAGTGCTCAGTTCATCGGTTTCCATCCTTTCCAAAAAACCAAACCTGTTTTCCGTGTCAATCTTTGAAGTTGATTGTTCTGTAGGTTGACTTGTTAGATTTGAAGACTTTAGACGTTCCCGTGAGGAAGTTGGGGCATGATCTCTCTTGGGTTGTAATGGATGTTCTTCTTTGTCCTTGTTTGATTCGGGGTTTTGTATATTACTTTTCCCATTGTTATCGATTTTAGAAGTTGAAAGACAGATTGATGATCGTTGCAGGTTTTGTCTTTTGGTAAGAGTGGTCTGTGTCTGGTTTTTTGGGTTATTTCTTTTTCATTCTATATTTTGTCATGGGTTTTATTAATCTGAGCTGGAACTTCCATTTGGAATGTTTGTTGAGTACTATTGGTGTGTTCCTTCTTTAGCTCTGCCTGGAATTTTGTCCACTTGCTTGGATCTAAATTTATGAGTTTTTCGATTAGGATTCTATATTGGTTATCTTCATTAGTTGTTTCAGCTCTCTGTGTAACAGAGGTATAGCTAGTCTCACCCATATAGACCTCTACAATTTTTCTGGCCTCCAAGAAAGACACATTTCTCTTATGTTTTACCTCAATGATTTCCTTTTCTTTCCTGTAGACGTCAGAAGATCTTGCGTATGCCAGATGATCCTGTTTACAATTTGGACATTTTAGTGGTTTCAAGCATTCCTCCTCTTTATGATTTGGTTCTTTTTCTCCGCATTTGGCACATGTCTGTCGTCCTCTGCAAGCATCCCTGTAGTGTCCAAATTTCTGACATTTGAAGCACCTCAAGGGAGCTGGGACGTACTGTTCGACTC